>CM024239.1:68329283-68378490 GCA_013421045.1 Propylea japonica
TTTTTTGTTCTTGAGGATTTGAAGTTTTCTTTGGTAATTTTAAAAGTATATGATAAAAATTTGAGTTCAGAATATCCTATGAATTGTAAGGTTTTTTTCTATTCTGAATGAATGCATCTGTCCTATTGAAATCTAAATCGATTCTGAATTTTCATGTTTCGCTCCCTCTGGAAACTATGGTTTTTGTTTATGACATAAACTTCACGTGTATTGTAGAGTTGGATTCAATTGTCACCCAGCTATCAAATTTTCACCGATTTGTAATTAATTAGTTATATTCCTTGTGAACGGTCAATCTGTTTTTTAAATCGAGGCGAAATTATTCCTTTTTTTCAGTTTTTTTTTTCTTATGCCTTGACTGTGAATGAATCTATCAGAAAATCACATTGACTCTTTTTGGGCAAACGTAATGAAGGGTTTTCCAATAAGAGGTGTTATTTTGAATAGCCCGCTATTTCGGTAGATGTCACGCTATCATTTTTTGAACATTCGACAAGTAGAAACTACACCATTAATAAAATGGAATGATTACGCTTTAGATTGCATTGAAATTATTGAAATTCCTATAAAAAATGGTGAAAATTTGGGTCTACGCCATAAGCCCAGCGTCGATTCAAAACCTCAAAGATGGAATTCATGAGGTTTTCGAGGACATAGAGCAGCCACTTTGCGAATAGGTCATGGAAAATTTCATTGAAAGGATATGGTCCTGTAAGCGTGATCGTGGTGGTCATTTGGCTGATGTTATTTCCACTATTAACGGCATAGCTTCTCTTTATATTAAATAAACATCCCTTATTTATTTGAAAAATGGCATTTGAATATCAAAATAACACCTCTCATTGAAAAACCCTTTAGTTCTAGAAAAAGTTCTTGTCTTTGAGCGAAATTTGAAATTGAATTGAACAATGCGTAAATAGTTCTCGGTATATCATTTCATTATAATTAAACTATGCGTGAACCGACAGCATATGAAATTTCAGTGCTTTAATTAACCGAACTAACCTGATTGATCTGACATGCACTAATTACGTATCTCGTTAACAAGTCCCTTCAATAAGGGATGACATA
The DNA here is from genome assembly GCA_013421045.1 of Propylea japonica. Lineage (NCBI taxonomy): Eukaryota > Metazoa > Arthropoda > Insecta > Coleoptera > Coccinellidae > Propylea > Propylea japonica. The sequence goes on from CM024239.1 coordinate 68,330,355, forward strand.
TAATAGATCATTCTTCTACCCAGAATGTTATTCCATGTTGTCTCGATGGATCTGTGCGATAAAACGTAAAATAAGACTTGTTTATGATTTATTGGTATCGAAGTATCTATTTTTGCCCGATAACTAGTATGACGTGTTCACCGAATGTGTAACAGTTAATGCGATATTTTATTTAGGAACTGATTTTCGAGAATGAATACATGACTTCATGCCAAGGAACACTTGCCACTTTATGTTTTCCCCATTTTCCTGGATAGTTTTTTTAATCTTGGCCAGCCTCTTCCGGTTCAACATGTTTGTTTGAATAGGAATTGAAGTTAATAAACATTGGGAAGTGTAATATATTCTGTTTATGATGCTTCACATGTTAGGCTTATAAATGCGGAGTATTGGAAACAATAGGTACATTATTTGACCGATATAATGTGATTTTTTTATTTTCTTCAGAACTTGTTTTCGTGGGATGGAATAATTTTCATCGTATGTTTCATAGAATCTTAGAATATTCTAAGATTTTGTTTATGCTCAACATTGGTTTGGTCAATTCTTATTAATATCGAAAGTTATTTGTGAAATTCAAAATATTTAGATATAATTTTTTCCGGAAATTAGTAATTTAACCTTCAAAAGATTTGTTATCTTTATTTTCCTGTCATAGACGGTACAATATCTTCAATATTCATTATATGGAACACTAATACACTGCAATGGAATGAACCGTGCTTGTAAGTTTTTATTTTATCCGAGAACAGTATCGACTGTATCGAAATTTTGCAAGAGCTTTTTTCTCCAGAATTGAATGGGTAACTACAAGTGGAATTTCATTTTTCGAAAATCTATCCCACGAAAACAATAGGAGGTTGTCATTTCAACCTTAATAATAAAGTTATGAGATCTGAAAATTTTGTGAGTAACATCTACTTAGTGCTTCATATTATGTATAATTTCATTACTCAGTGTTTTTAAGAAGCCGTAAAAAAAATAAGAACTGTCAACTCGTCATCGCCCCTCCAAAGGCTGTATCTTGGAAGGGGGGTCGATTTCCAAAAAAAATTCTTTGAACTAGCTCTGATTGTTTTCATCGAGGAATCATCTTCCAAGTCCCCTCGCATTTTTTTACAGACACACCCTGTATTTATAACGTTCTGCATGAGCCTCATCTGAAAATATGGCGCATGAAATTTCAGAAAAATTATTATTCAAATTTAAAAAACAAACCTGTATTGAACATGCATTCAATACGTTCCTGTAAATATTGGAATACAATATTGAATTAGTGTGAAGATTACCTCGTGAAAAACGTTTTCATTTGAATAATTTTACTCATGAATGGTTCATAAGTAATAAAATGTGGATTCATTATGAATATATTTCACAATTTCGATTGAAACTAATGGAATAATATATAATTAACGAATTTTCCGAGAGGGATTATACAGTTCGAAGCTTCATTTAATGGACTTAGTTTTGTCGGTTGTTGAAAATGAAATGAATCATCGCAAATTGGAAAATGAAGTCCTAATTAGCGAAAAGGAAGAGGAATCTCCATTGTTTTTGTTCCCCCCCCTACCTTAGGAAACTGAGGGACTTCTTTAAATCTCGATTTCAACTTCAGAGAATAATTGAAAAAACTCAATCTGATATTGTTCTCAATGTTCCTCGCATTTTTTCTTTCGTTTCTGTTTGGCACAGCACAAAGCAACGGTGAAAATATTTCATTCTTTATTGAGAAGTTTCATCAGAATTACGGCAGAGCTCCTAATGACCATCCAATTAAACCAATTTAAATGCTATAGAAGTTATGAAGTGACACATCACCTCCCATGGAAATATCGCGAATATCCTGATAATGGAGAATTCTGCGGCAGTAAAACACATATCTGTGTTAATATATAAGGTTATCGGCCAGGCCCGTAGCCAGGATTTTTTTTTCGGGTGGGGGGGCGAACATTTTTTTCGGGGGTGGGCTACTAAGTACAATATAATAATTCATGATTGCCACAACGTATAACTGAACACATGCACATTTTAAATAATTTCAGTGGGGGCTTCAGCCCCTTAGCCCCTCCCCCTCGCTACGTGCCTGTTATCGGCTCTATTCTGAATTTTTATTTCAGATCACAAAAATTCACACTCCAGCTTGTTTGCGAGACGAAATATTGAGGAATTTTGATTTGAATATGTAAAGGGTGTTCCAATAAGGGCTGTTCCATAAGGGGTGTTATTTTGATATTCAAAGAAAAGCCATTTTCAATATAAATGATAGGATTTTTATTTCATTACAAAGGAGAAGCTATGCCCGTTAATGGTGTAAAATGACATCAGGCAAATGACCACCATGACCACGCTTACAGGACAATATCCTTTCAATGAAATTTTCCATAACCAAATCGCAAATGGCTGCCCTATGTCCTCTATTACCTCACGAATTCCATCTTTGAGGTCTTGAATCGACTCTGGGCTAATTCCGTAGACCTTCTCATTCACGTGGCCCCCAACGGAAGAGTCCCAAGGTGTTAAATCACAACATCTCGGTGGCCCATAATTGTGATCACCTCTTCGAGAGATAACACGGTCCGGGACTTTTCCCGCAAAAAATCAATGGTTTCGTTGCTTGTGTGGCACGTAGCGTCGTCTTGTTGAAAGTTTAACGTTGTCTAGATCAATACTATCCAATTTCGGCCATAAAAATCATTAATCATCTCTCGATAGCGCAATCTATCTATTCACCGTAACTGTTGTTCCAGCCTCATTTTCGAAAAAGTAAGGTCCAATGACTCCGCCGGACCATAAACCGCACCAAACAGTCACACGTTGATGATAGAGAGGTTCTTTCAACAATAACTCTTGGGTTTTCCGAGCCGAGCCCCAGATACGACAATTTTGCTTGTTGACGAAGCCAACGAGGTGGAAATGGGCCTCATCACTCAATATGAATTTTTGATGGATTCCGGATCATTTTCATGCATTTCAACGACCCAATCAGCAAAGACACGAAGTTGTTGATGATCGGCCGGCTTGAGGCTATTGTGTTAACTGAACTTTATAAGCCTTAAGACCAAAATCTTTTAGCAAATATCATACGGTATAATGACGTTTGTGGAATGCCTAATTCGAAGAACGACGAGGAATGGACATACATACCTGGGTTTTCTTCAAACACTTTCGGCTACAGCACATCACTAACTTGTCACAGCTCGAATTTTTCCACCACTTTCTTTTGCGGTCAGACAAGATCTTCACGACGACCCAAAACTGTTCGAGTTTTCGAATCGTCTCTGCCAAATTTTTCACCATTTTTATAGTGAATTTTAATAATTTAAATGCGTTCTTGAAGCGGTATCGTTCCATTTTCATTAATGGCGTAGTTTCAACTTGTCAAATGTCAAAAAATTACAGCTTCAAATTTGATATCTACCGAAATAGCGAGCTTTTCAAAATAACACATCTAATTTGGATCATATAGGAATTATTCCTCGATTCAATCCTTATGTAATAATAATAATAATAATAATTGGAAAACCCTTTATTAAGTTCAACTTACTCACCATTTTCTTATAAAAAATAACCTCCAATTTCAACTCATTCTTGAACTCCAACGCCTTGTCTATCTGCATCTTGTGTTCCTCCTTGGTCTCAGGGCCGTGGAGGAACTTACAAGCGCAGCCCTTCTGCATTATCTGCGCCCTCTGAAATCCAGTAAGTTCGCAAAATCCATCCGAGCAGTATACAATAGGATGTAGGCTGGGCACTTGGGCATTCCCTAGCACGAAGTTGCTATCTGAAACAAAGATATGGGTATAATTACAGGGGCGATTGTTAGCGGGCTATTTGTGAGACGGCGTTACGAGTTTGGAGTTTCGGATTCCACTCTGCCAGGGGGTAGTGACGATTCGAAAGTTTCTGAAGGGATTCCTGTTTTCGCCAGGGGCTGCTCCGATGATTTATTAGGATGCCTCATTTCGACCAATGTTCGAATCGTTCAGAAATAATAATAGGGATTTTCCAATTGGTCTGGCTCTTAAAGGGATGTTTTTTCAGAACCTCAAAAGAGAGAAGAACTGTCTGGCAGACGTATAATACTGAACTATTACCCTCAATATCAACGTTTACTGGATAAAAATGATAAAAACATGTAACAACTCTTGTCAAAATGACGAACCAAATGAAAATTCCTCATTTATTTATACTTATAACTCTCTCGTGGTTTCCTCTGTTTCTGTTGCTTTGTTTTTTTTCGGATATAATTTTGAGTTAAGCTATCTAAAACAAAAGATTGGGTATAATCACAGGGGCGATTGTTAGCGTGATATTTGTGGGACGGTGTTTACGAGTTTGGAGTTTCAGATTCCCTCTGCCAGGGGGTAGTGACGATTCGAAAGTTCTGAAGGGATTCTTGTTTCACCAGGAGGCTGTTCCCAGAGATTTATAGGGATAAATCTGCCAGGGTGTCTCATTCAATTGTCAAATTGGTCTGGCTCTTAGAGGGATGACTTTTCAGAACCTCAGAAGTACAAGAAATTATCTGGCAGATCCATTATTCTGGACTATCGACTTAAATATCAACGTTTATCTCAGAATATTGTGAAGAAATGTGACAACTAAGAGGTATCGAAATACCTAGTCATCAGCTCATAAAAACTGAGTGAATAAAACTCGATTTCTCAAGTGGTTTTTATTAAATGGCAACCATCAATGGTGAGGTGTTGGCTTATCTCACAACAGGAGAGATAATGAGTTTGTCACAATTATTCATCATTATTCCGAATTGGGGTCGATATTGAGGCAATACCACCGCTGTTTAAATCTATAGGCGTTTTTCGGATACTTACTCGGGTTAACTCAATCCCTAACCTTCGCGTTCGTTTACCTAACCCGACATCCAACCCGTGTTCGGAAAGTACGGGTGCTAAACTCGATCACTGATCAGGTTGATCTATCGTAATCCTACATGAGAGCAGGGTCGCAGAGTCCACCGCATGCGCATTGCAGTTCAATTTTGTATTTAAAAAAGGCGGGAATAAGTCTTCTACTCTGTTCTTAGTATTTAATATATTCGATTCCTAAAAATTATGGAAAGAGAAGATAATTTGGCTCAGTGTAAAATGTGTGGTTCCACGAGCCGAGAAAATAATGTGAAACAACTCCTTCATAACTTGTATGCAGATCTGAATATGACTGAGACTGGAGTGCAAGGGTGATATTCTATCAATTTATCTTGGTTTTTCTGTTGTTGTTTCCTCTGTTTATTTGTAACACAAGTTTCTCCAATGAAAACGTAATATCGTTACAAATCGAAAGAATATCTTGTGAAGGTTATGACCAAATATTCTGTTAATATTTCCTATCGTAAAATTAAAATCACGTAAACCATTTTGGTCCAATTATTTTCTGACATCGAATGAAAGCGATAAAGCAATTTGGCAATGCGAGTGGAAAACATGTAGTATTCAAAACAAGGATTTAATAACTGAGCCTTCCAATAAGTTCCTGGATTTGATCTTCCAAGGAAAATTTGGACTGTTCTTTATCTTATAAGAACAGGTCATCGCCGTTGTAATAGCGTGCTTTTCAAGTGGAATTAGTTGAGAGTCCTAGCTGCAAATGCGGAGAAGCAAGGAGACTATAGAACCTCTGATAAATAATTGTCCAATATTTAAATTTCAGGATGGCTTAAAGGCTATACAAGAAGTGACAGAGTCGTTTTTGAATTGGGTTGTTAATTTTAAATCGATTTAATTGAGTTTCAATCATTTTATTTTTCTGTTCCTTTTTTCTGCTTTGATTTTTTTCGTTCACATTCAGAATTCAGAAGGCATCTTGGAGAGAGTTATCAGTTGGACTAAATAAAGAAGAAATCCTTCAATATTCGAATAGTTTTTGAGTGTTATTTTTGTTGGAACAGCGAGACAGGGTTTTTTCTACTGGGGTTTTTCCCTGAGCTCTGGTATCATACGAAAAAATAGAATGGTACCCTGTTTTTATACTTATCTCATTTGGGGATTTTTATTTTTTGTTTCATGTATTGTATTATGTTAGCTCTTGATTTCAAAAGAATATATATATCGTAAAATTCCAACCATCAACTCCCAAACCAACCCTCAATCAAAAATTCATGAAAAAATAATTGGATTATACAACCATTTTCCCAACATCAAGCATAGTCAATGATGACACAGAACCATAATTCAAAGCAATCCTGAATTTGCAGAATATATGCCAGCATGCGCAAACTGATCTCGACTTAATAGGATATAATTCCAACATTTCCGTTTCGCTGTCAATGTAAAATGACAGAAGTTATGATTACGCTCGTAAATAATGAAAAGTACTAAATTTCCATAACCCACGCCTGAGCAGGAAAGCGCATGGAGCTTCATTGGCTTTTCATGGAGGCGTGAAAAGGATGTAAATCATCTGAATGTTCGTTCCTGTATTGATTTCTCGATGGGCAATAATAAGCAGCTCTTAACAGTCGGGAATGTCAGATATACACGCTGAGACGATGAAGGAGCTGCTCTCAGAAATGACTTGTGCAAGGTCACGAGATTTCGACTGAAATTGCGCGTTTTTTTGGAATAAATAAAACACATAATTTGCATTCATATCCAAAACTTTTTATCCACGACTATCGTGAAATTCGTCCATTGTACGTCTCTGTGCTCGGCCTTAATAATACCCATTAATCACAGGGAATAATAAGGTTATAATTCACTCACTGCTCTCAGGTGCTTCATACATTTAGCTTTGATATAATATTCTTTAAATTGGTATTTCTTCAGTATTCTAAAGTACTTCAACTAACAAATATGGGCATACCTGTCAACCGAGGGCCAAATCTACTCTCATGATATCAATTAACCTTTTTTTTTTTGTGACGGGAAAAAATGTGACATTTTATATATCTCTTGACAGGTCACAAAATTGACTTTTTACGAAATTACTTTTTCCCTGTCAAAAAAAGTGAGTGAATATGTATCCGAGAAAAAAGTACTTTTGCCCAAGAGCAAAAAGTAATTTCGTGAAAGGTTATATTCCTTTCAACAGGGCCGGCTCTAGTAAATTTGGCGCCTGAAGTAAGGACCGACTTGTTTCGATTTGAAGAATTAAGGATAAAATACGAAAAGTCAACTGGCGAAAAATGCCGCCCCCAGAAAGCTGGCGCCCTAAAACATTTGCTTCACTGTTTCACCCCTAGCGCCGGCCCTGCGTTTTCACTAATGCTTCACGTCGGGAGTCAACATAACCTCGAGCTAAAATCTAATACTTTTTTCCCTTGTATAATAAATAACTATTTTATTACAAATGTAGAATGACCAGTTTCTCCACAAATTTTGTGTCAACATGACTTTTTCCACGCTTGTCATAGAACGATCTTGTCGCAGTCGCCAAATGTTGAAATCTTCAAGAAATATGTTCAGTAGTCGTGGATAAAGTTTAGTATGCTACCAGCGTATAATGGCTGTTATTCACTCAGTGATTGACTTAACCTCGAGAATAATAGCTATCATTATATACGGTCGTTGCATAATATACTATTATTGGTGATTGAAGTATCAGTTTTGACATTTATGTACAAAAAAAAATTTACCAAATGTCCTTCTCTTGCAGCTCTACAGACGTCCCACTCTTCTGTTAAAATTTTCAATGGCATTTTGAAATAATTGTCCCAATAATCACAAGAATAATTTCAACCACTTCTTTAGGAATCGATAGTGGATTATTCTTATAGACCTGACTTTTCATAACCTCTAATAAAAGCGTCCAATGGTGTCAAATCACATGATCTTAGTATCCAATTGTCATTACCATTCCTAGAGACTATACGTCCAGAAAATGTTTGTCTCAATAAATCAATTGTCATTTGCCAAGTGAGATGCAGTGCCATCCTGCTGAAACCAAATGTTCTCTAGATCAATATTAATGACTGGTTTGAAGTGTACAGATCTTCGTGTGATTTTTGGCACGTGATCCGCAAGAACTCTAGAAACCTGTAATACTGGCTTTTAATCTCAAACAATTTTAAACAGCTGTTCTGCGCCCTGAATATCAACTCAAATTTAAACATAAGAAATGCTAAACCTATTTTCACAAGACTTAACTTCCCAAACAAATTGATGATTGGCGAAATGATAACCGGCTGAAACAACCAGTAAAAATAATAATCGAACTATTTTGAACGATGAGAATACTTCAGTTTTATGTTCCTGAATTTTACTGCCTTGATATGTGTTTTGATAGGGCTATAAAATGAGCTTCTCGCGAATAATAATAGAAGAATATTTCAAAGGCTATTCGCTCCTTTTGTCTATTCTGCATGAGTGGGTATAGTAGGAAACATGGAGATGGGATATAAATGAACGTTTTAGTTCACTATTTTCTTCGGTAAACAATGGAACAGACAATTATAATATTCTTCACCATGACGTTTATTTTCGCTTCTATTGTTGCTGGTCCAGTGGAAAAAAATGAGCGAGTAATCAAGATAGATTTTGCGCATACGACTTGATGAAGTATACAGTGTGTTTCTGAAACATAGAGATAGGATAGTATAGAGTTGCCATCATTGAAATAAACGTGGTATCAGATCCGCCATATGCTAAACCTAACGCAAAAATTGATAATCGTTAAACGTTTTAGAAGAATTGTGATTCTTTGCGCCTGTTTCTAGTTAAACTGTGATTTTTTCTGCTCAATATATACAATAAGATGGTATCGTGCACTGTAAGGCTTTCTTCAAGCAGAGAAGAGACAGATAAGAAGAAAATTAGAGGAAAACATATCACAGGTAAGATGAGTACTGAACAGATCCGCATTCGAAATTTTTGCTAGTCTGTCTTGATAATCTGATATTTTTTCATGTGTGTATATTATCGCCTGAAGAAAAGTTGTTTATTTGATATTGACCTTATTTGAACAGGATTCCTAAAGACCCAACACGTAGTATTTTTTGGGTGAAATTTGTGAATAGAAAAAACAGGCAACTTAATTCAATCCTGAACTTCCCGCCATATTGGTCCTCGACTTAGAACAGCCCAGTGGTACTATTTTTCCTTACTCAATTGTATGTCATAGCGTCTCTTCTCTATTATATCTCGATGTTCTGAATCAATGCGAAAGAGGGGTGATTCTTTTGATTATTTCGTGGAAAAAGTTTTTTTTTATGACGGGAAAAAAACTTGACATTTTATCTCTGTTGACAAGTAACAACATATAACTTTTTTCCCCGGGAAAAAAGTACTCACTTTTTTTTCGCGGTGATTTCGTGAAAGTTATATTTCTTTTCACTGTTAAATAGTCGTTTTCCTGTCACAAAAAAAAGTGTATTATACCGAGAAAAATATTAGATTTTAGCTCTCGACAACATAACCTCGAGCTAAAATCTGATACTTTTTTCCCTTCTATAATAAAAACTTTTTTCGAGAAATGTATCGATTGTATCGAAATTTCGCAAGATACTTTTTTTCCCCATAATTGTATGGGAAATCTGAGGGAATTTTATTTTTCGATAATCTATCCCAGGAAAACAACTTTTGAACGAAAATCATAGGGAGTTGTTATTTTCAACCCTTAAAGTATAGTTATGAGATCTAAAAAGTTAGGTGAGTAACATGTGTGCTTCATTTTATGTATAGTTTTAAGAATCTGTGTTTTTAAGAAGCCATAAATAATTAAAAATTGTCATCTCGTCATCGCCTTCTAAAGGCTGTATCTTAGAAGGGGGGTCGATTTCGTAAGTAAATTATATGAACTACCCCTGCTTATTTTCATAGAAGAATCATCTCCCAAAGTCCCTCGCATTTGTTTACAGACACCCTGTATATATTGGATTATAATAGGAATAATGCAATACGAAATGTTTTTAATATCCACTGTGAATGTTTTTTTCGACATATCTCATGTTATTTGTATTCATTAGAATATGCCATTCAATCATGGAAAATGGTACAGTTGTGAATACTGGAAGAAATTCAAGAAGAATGCGACATTATTCATTCAACAGAAAAATTTTATGGTGTAATTTTCTTCCGAACTGAAAAATCATCTATCAATCTTTATCTGAATGAAAGCGCCTCAACTTTACGACATATTTCCTCTATTCGAGTTTAGGCAAATTTCCGATGTGCCTGTCACTGTCATTTCGATCAATCATCTGTCACGATATTCTTTCACATTATCCCGAAATGCAGCATTTCTTGCCAAATGGATCCGCGAAGGAATTGAAAAACAACTATTGATGCGACTTCGCAAATCAGATGATGAATGCTTTGAAGTTATTGCATAGAAAAAAACTTCCGTTGATAATGAAGTTTTAGGAGAAAATATTGATTTCAAACGTCTGCGTCTTTTCAAGCGGGGCTTATTCAGGCGTTTTCTGCAATAATTTGAATATAGATTGAAATATATTCTGGAAGAATTCTGCATTTCTAAAAAACTTTATAGGTTTTCACTCCCAGTCTCCGAAACAGAAATAATTTGAAAAAATTTAATTAAGATGAAGTGCTCCTGCGAGAATCTTTGCACTTATTTATCAGGAGCATCTATTAAATTTAAGATGGAATTAGAACAGAATGATCAAATTTCTTTCCTAGATGCTCTAATAAGAAAATTTATAGATCATTTTGAAACAAGTGTATTTCGGAAACAAACTCACACTAATAGATATCTAAATTTTTATTCTAATCATCAATTGAATGTCAAAACAGGTATTATAAAAACACTTCATAATAGGGCCTTTTCGATTTCAAGTACACCTGAAATTAGAAATAATGAAATTTCCTTCACCAAAGAGTTTCTACTATATAATCAATAACCACCAAATTTTAAAGAAAGGACAATTTCAAATTTAGAACGAAAAATATCTAATCAAAATTCTGATGATGATCAGGTATAAACAGAAAACCGTCAAGAACACCAAATATGTTGAACTTCATTCCTTATATTCCTGGCTTTCAGAGAAATTTCAAAAAGAATTGGTTCGAAATTCAACATAAGAACTGTTTTCAAAACACAAAATTAATTTTTGAGATCCATTCTAACCAGAACGAAACCAATGAGTGAGACACAAAAATCAAATATTGTGTTTACAATATTCCCTGTATATGTGGAAATCTTATTCAGGAGAAACATCAAGACCTTAAGAGATAGAAAACGGGAACATAAGAACAACATCAAAATAGAAACATTACAAGATCACAAATCGCTGATCACGTATGTTCAAATAGCGGAGATCATAAGATGTACTGGAACAACACAAAGATCCTGATGACGGAACCTAATAATTATAAAGGAAAATTAAGGAATCCCATGTATTTTGTTAGATGAAGTAGATAATTTGGCCAATTGTTCTGTTGGAATAGATCGTATTTGGGTTGATTTATTGAAGAAATTTGGATCAAGCTGAAATATTGCAGTAAAGTGTTCAATACTAATTCAAAGTAGTGCGCAAACTTTGTGAAACTTGCCTCAATACAGCTATAAAAAAGTCTAACGTAAAATCGAAAAAAATTTAATATTGCCAAAATTTCGATTAGAATGGAATCAACTTTGAGGATATAAATGGGAGAAGCGAATGATCATGCAAATTTTACGAAGGATTGAGAAATCAGAAACATAGATTTTTAGTTATTGATTTTCCCATCAAGCACAGACGCGAAAAATGTACATGAAAAGAGCCTATTGTCTCTCTATACTAATGAAAACTACCTTATTACTTCACCCCTTTTTCACAAGAAAAAGCTCGACTTTTTTTTGAAGCCACCAAAACTTTTCCATTATTTTGCTCTGTGCTTCAAAACGCATAATGAAACAAAGTTAAAAGTGCAGCAGCCTTCGTCAAAGTGATTCTGCTGAGAAGTAATTATCGATATTTTCATTTCACAGGATTTCCCAACCTTTTATGAAAGGAGACTTTTCTCCAGTTGAGATAATTAACATTTTTTCCATGTAAAGGAACCCCTAACTGAACTAAAAAGTCCTTCAGCTTTCCCGAATGGAAATAAATTGGTAAATCTTCTTATTACAGAGATTGAATGACTTCTTCGATGGAAATTCTACCTGGAAAATCGACGTGCCAATGGAATTCGATATTTTCCGGTCTTATTCGAGCAGTTGATAGTTTTTCTGAAAGGTTGATTAGTTAATTATGTTTTCGTGTTTTTAAGATGGATTTAATTGAATTATATACAGGGAAGTTTTTAAGTTGTTCATCATTACTGATCCTTGGTTTTCTCGAGATTTTCCCATAGTTTCGTAAATAGAATTCCGATAGCGGAGCAAAATTAAATATTAGTTGTCTATAGAGGTTGTTCCATATATCACAACTTAAGGGGGTGAATCTACGTATAATTTCAAGAAAAAAGTCCAAATAAACATGGATCCGCAAAAGCTCCGTTACGGAGCTACAGGATGTTGAAATTTACAAAACAATTGGTTTTTCTTCATAACTCCCGCAGTTTTTTGAGATATTCAGTCCAAATTTGGAAGGGAAGCTACTTCTATCAGTGTCCATCAGCATGTCTCAACTAGAATGTACCAAGGGCGTAGCCAGGGGGGAGGGTTTTGGGGCTTCAAATGTTTCAGATTTATTTTGGTTGCAAAAATAATCTTTCATTTTGCACCCGGCACCTACAAAGTCAATGGCAAAATGTCAAAATGGTGAACCAGGGTTTTTTTCTACTGTCGTTTTTCCTTGCGCTCCAGTATCATACGAAGAAATGGTATGGTACCCCATTTTGCACTCCTCAGTTAGGGATTTTTTGTTTTTGTTTTATGTATTGTATTATGTTAGCTCTTGATTTCAAAAGATATACAGGTTTGGAAATTCACATCATCTGAACATACGATATACAATGCATCAGACAGAGAATTCTTCCATCCAGTTGCACAGATGAATAGTCGAGACAATGACGTGCTGTATATTGCGCTTACGAGTATTGAAATCGAATTTTTGATATTTATTGAACACTGATTACTTGAAATTTAAACTGAATAATTTCGAGGGTTTATCTAACATCTTATCTAACTCTGTCATGTGGAAGAAGCCCTATATTTTAACATAATGGAAATGCCCATTGTGGACCTTCTGGCAAAACTACAAACACCCAAAAACCAAGCGCCGGAGTTGAATAAGCAGAGATAAATACATACAATAAATAAAATATTAGAATGAACTGAATAGTTGAATACACAAATGGAACATATAAAACAAAGCTGCATTCTCTCACATAACTATACCTTCTATTCCAGCCATCCAGCAAAAAATGGTTAATACAATTAAGAAAAATAATAATACCGCATACATCCACTGTCGAATTCAGGTTCAACTCATTTTATATGATCATAAGGGTGAAACAAAACGTGAATTAACCGGGAACCGCTGAAACGAACTGAAGAATGTCTATACGAAATTTAATTAATTTTCATTACCTTACTCACAACGACTGTTGTAATTGACTGTTTTATTGTGTGCATAAACATGCGCATTCATGTCCATTTCATTTCATTTTGAAAACATACTGCCCACACTATCAGTAGAAATAACAATGCAAATACCTAGTCTTTTTAAGCATTATTCAAATTGCAGTTGTCCCTGAAAGTATGGGCTCTGCTTTACGTCTGGTTCCAAAATTCTTCTGGATTACATAATACATTGCACCTTGAAATCAAATTCCATGTTAAGAAACACCCTCTAAAACGAAGTCTTGTTGAAAGTGAACGTTGTCGAGATCAATACTATCCAATTTCGGCTATAAAAAATCATTAATCATCTCTCGGTTGCGCGATCTGTTCACCGTTACTGTTGCTTCAGCCTCATATTCGAAAAAGTAAGGTCCAATGACTCCGCCGGACCAAAGCACCAAACAGTCACACGTTGAGGATAGAGAGGCTTTTCAACAATAACTCTTGGGTTTTCCGAGCCCCAGATGCGACAATTTTGCTTGTTGACGAAGCTACCGAGGTGGAAATGGGCCTCATCCTTCAAGATGCTTTTTCGATGGAATTTCGGATCATTTCCATGCATTTCAACGACCCAATCAGCAAAGACGTTGTTGATGATTGGCCGGCTTGAGCTCTTGTGTTAACTGAACTTTATAAGCCTTAAGACCCAAATATTCATACAAAATACGGTGTAATGATTTTTTGGAATGCCTACTTCCAAAGAACGACGAGGAATGTACAAACCTGGGTTTTCTTCACACTTCCGCCTACTGCAGCAATATTCTCGGCTGTTCTTGATCGACGTGCACGGGTTTTATTCTTCACATCACTAACTTGCCCCAACAGCTCGAGTTTTTCCACTAATTTCTTTATTGTGGTCCGACAAGGTGCTTCACGTCGATCCAAAAATGTTCGAGTTTTACGAACCGTCCTCTGACAAATTTGTACCATTTTTATAGTGAATTTTAATGATTTCAATGCGTTTTTGAGTGTGCATTGTTCCATTTTTATTAAGGCGTAATTTCTACTTGTCAAATGTCAAAAAATGACAGCTTCGAACGTGACATCTACCGAAATAGCGGAGTATTCAAAATAACACCTCTTATTGGAAACCCTAGTTTGAATTAATCGAACTTTTACAATATCAAGTTTTTTTAAGATTTTTCAAAAGTAGATTGTTGTTCAAGTTTGTTTTGACAAAACCGAGACGGTATTAATTTAACAACCACATTTATTTATCGATCGTTCACCGAATTCAAAGAAGTATTGATCAACCAAGATACACCTATTTATAACGCTATAAAACCCGGAGGAGCAACCATAAATAAGAAAGTCAGATATTTATACCTTTTATCACCGACCTTTGATGATTGAACTCGTTTCAATTAGAAATCAAGAAAGCATAGCCTCCTATTCAGTTTTACGACGGAGGTAAATACCTTCGATTTAATTGCTACCTCCCAGCTTTTTCGGTTTATTTTCGAAACAATCATGGTCCCGAATGTTTACCGCGAAATTTCTTTTTGTTTTGCCATAAAGTTTACTTTTGAGGTGAAATTTGTTTTCATTACGAATCAGTGGCTGTTCGTGAAGTATTGAAGAGACAGAGCAGCAAAGTATATATTTAGAGGTACCCATTCATACATATGATAGAGATGGCACATTCCACACAAATACTACAGAGTTTGGCGAGTTATTGTTTTTTTTTTAATAATAAAAAATTCGAAATGATCGTAGGGTAAAAGCTATAATCATTGACACCTTAGGGGCATGGATACTTTCAGTAGGCGAATTCGGTTCCTTTTTCACTGTAACACAATTGAACAGTTGTTTGACATTATTATGATATAACCAAAATGATATACAGGGTGCAACTAATAAGTGTAAAATATTTAAGGAGATGATTCCTCATCGAAAAAAAGATAGGATCTTTCATATAAGGAAACTTCATTGGAGCATCCCTTTTTAAGATACAGCCCCTCATAAGATTTGTATAACAATTTTTTTCACAAGCACCAAAAAAGTTACAATATTGAAATTAACCTGACGTTTCCTACTAGCAAAAAGACGCTTATCCAGTTATTTATTTGGTTTAGCCCATAGTTATAAGGGTGGGAAACGCAACCCCTAAAGTTTATTTTCCAATGTAACTTTTTGTCTTATTATTTGTTTACCATTCAAAAACTCATTTTCGATAGCCTGTTTCATTCTTAACAAAAAATGTCTCCTGAGTTTTTCGCCCAAAATAAACCAGTTCGCAGTAAATAATTATTTTACGAACAACTACAGAGATAGATCGTCATAAATGCGAAACTAATCCATCTAGTAGGACACTTTTAGCGATAGTGACAATTATTTTTTTGCTAGTAGGAAACGTCATTTTAATTTCAATATTGTAACTTTTTTGGTACTTGTGAAAAAAATTGTTATACAAATTTTATGTACTCCCATTGAGGGGCTGTATCTTAACAAGGGATGCTCCAATAAAGTTTCTTTATATGAAAGATCCTATCTTTTTTTTGGAAGAGGAATCACCTCCTTAAAAATTTTACACTTATTTAGTTACACCCTGTATAAAATTGAGATGAAATTGTATCAATTACTATCATACTGAATGTCAATTAGTATCGAAGTATGTCAATGACTATTAAATATGTAACTTCGAAGAAATTGGTGTCTCCTCGATAATTCAATCAATATTCATTGAAAGTTTGAAGGTAATACCTACCATAAAATGGCAACATTCAATTATAGTTCCGTAAGAATAACCAGGATGTAACAGTAAAAGAAGGAACCGAATTCACCTACTGAAAGTATCCATGCCCTGAAGGTGTCAATAACTATAGCCTAGCACTTTTCAGTCGATGTGTTGAGGTACCTTTTCTATGCAGCTTGTCAGAAATTATTTTAAGCTTGTCAACGAAGTTTTCATGTTATGTCAAATTGAGTCAGTTGTTTGATACTAAATTTCAGTGGTCAACTGTATGAATCCCAAGAACCATGCAACAGATGATGCCGAGCTCCTCAGAGGTGAATGTCTTCGAACAAAAAGGTTACCTCATAGGAAAAAAAATAGGTAAAGGCTCCTACGCTACAGTACATTTGGCAGATTTCGTAGACGGAGCTGGCCCCAAAAAATTGCGACTGGCTTGTAAAATTTTCGACAAGGAAAAGGCTCCTAAGGATATCCTTCGTAAATTTTTCATTCGTGAACTAGACATTTTGACGAAAATCAAGAATCCTCATATAATTCAGGCTCATAGTATTCTTCAGAGGGGATCGAGGGTATTTATCTTCATGAAATACGCACCCAATGGAAACTTACTGAATCATATAAAAACCAATGGTGTTGTAGCTGAAACGCAGGCCAAACTTTGGTTCCATCAAATTTCCAGTGGTCTCCAATATCTCCATGGCATGAACATAGCTCATAGAAATTTAAAATGCGAGAACATTCTGCTATCAGGAAAATTGAACGCTAAAATAACAGATTTTGGTTTTGCCAGGTTTTTGCACCAACGAAGATGGAGATATAGTTTTTGAGCCAAACCTATTGTGGCTCGACTGCATATGCAGCTCCAGAGGTCGTCAGTGGCGTACCGTATAATCCCAAATGTCAGATGTGTGGTCCCTTGGTGTAATTCTTTTTATTATGCTGACGCTTCCATGCCTTTCGATGACTCGAATATGAGGAAGTTGCTGAAGGATCAAATGAATAAAAAACTGGAGTTTCGATCTAGCGTTACTGATTCTTTGGATCGAGAGCTAAACATCTTGTGAGGTTCTTTTGGAGCCTGATCCCATTCTACGGTTGAGTTTTGAGCAAGCTCTTAAGCACGACTGGCTTAATGATAGTGAAGTGTCAAAGACTAAAATCTACTGATTTCTTCTCTCGACCGAATTTCAATGATGTTCTCTTGAATAAAGTTCTTGTCTAGTGAATATGTTTGAAATTTTGGTTTATCGATTTTCATAAATTGTACAAAATGTAAATTCATGCGCCTAAGAGTAACGCAGGTATAATGTAAACAATAAAAGCGCAGAATAATATTAATTGATTTAAAATGAACCAATATTAAAACCCATACTTCGGAACTAATCCCGTCAACGCACAAAGAGCATGCATAGAACATCCATAGATAGCTATTTCGCCCTATTTGGGGCTCTTCAGTATGGAGGAGCTCCGTCCGAAAGGCATTCTAGGTTCACTTATTTGAAGAAATGTCGCCTAGCTCTGAAAATAACAGAACCAGAACGCCATCTCCTGGGATCCTTGCGAACACCTACATCTGATGCATGAACCTTGAACGAAGTGCGAGATTTTTATCCGTTTTTCATACAAACTGGTGGTAGTCCAACTATGTGGATTCAACCTTCAGTCGATGAAGTGGAAACGCTCTTTTAATTGTCATAAACCAAAGTCGTGATAATAGTACAAATGAAAAATCGTGCGTTTAAGAGTAGGTAACGCAGGTATAATATAAATCGGGCGTAGGTGTTCGTAGGGATCCCAGGAGATGGCGTTTTGGTTCTGTTATTCTCAGAGCTAGGCAACATTCCTTCAAATAAGTGAACCTAGAATGCCTTTCGGACGAAGCTCCTCCATACTGAAGAGCCCCAAATAGGCTAAATAGTTATCTATGGATGTTCTGTTTGATATTACCACTATTCTTTGTGCATTCCTAGTATGGGTTTTAATATTGTTTGATTTTAAATCAATTAATATTATTCTTCACTTTCATTGTCATAAATAATATTTCAATGGACTAAAACTTACCAGAAATATACCAATGAACAACTTTTTTTTCAGTTTCAGAACGTACGTTGAAAATAAAGAAGTAATTGCTTCAGAAATAAACGTGTTAACTACTAGTCGGCGGAATTAAACAAGAAAGAAACAATTAAAAGAATAGTTCGAATTCCAAAATGAATAGATTGAGTTTGTCAGTATTTTTACACTTAAAATTTCGATGTTGTGAAATTGGATATTGATAAACTAAGGTGTACAGCTTATTCGCTGTACAATTTTTCTGGTTAACGAACTCAACCGCGGCATTCAGGAACCGAATCTACTTTGAAAATTTCAAGTCTCTAGGACAATCCTTTCGAGAGTCGTCGTTTTTACGAACACATTGATATTGACCACGGGTTCGGTGTCAGTGAGTCGAACCATATCGTTACCATTTTCAGCTAAATATTCGAAAAAACAAAATAGCAGTCGTTTAAGAAGAAGAAGCGCTCAAAATAGACCGATAAATCATCACAAGAGCTCAAATAATGCAGAAATTAAGACGAACGATCCAGGTCAAAATAACAGGTGTAACATTCATTACGTCAATGGCGAGTACTCCTCAATCTCGTTTATTTTCATTTTGTCCCAAAGATATCATCAAAACTGATAAATATCGTTAATCAATCATCGCACAGGCCGAGTCCGATCTCTCCAATACTCCAAACAAAAGCTTATGAAACCATCTCCAACCCTGAATCTACATAATTCGAGATTCGTACTCAAAACAAATCTCACCTCCAAAGTAAACTTTATATCAGTGGCGCCTGGTGTATAGGAGCTACGGAGCTGCTGCACCTGTTTCCAAATAGGAAGAACTCAGTAATTTTCGTGATAAATTGGTCATTATTGATCCATAAGCAAATTTGATTATTATTGCTATCCAGTTATCCACTCAAAGTGGCTCTTATCAATCTATAACACCCATGGACCTATAATACTAACTGGACGTCGAACTTCCTAACTGTCACGTAGAAAAAAGTGAGGCAAATCGCCGCCATTTGCAGTTTGGAGTGAACCACAAATATTTTGATGTTTTATGCCATATGTGCTCTAATTTTGATTGAAACATAGACGTTCCTTTGAAAGAAATGATGAAAAACGAACTCTGTATATTAGTGTTCTGTGAACACTGACATTTCGGTCTATATCAAATAATAATTTTTTTCGATTCGTGTGATTAGTTATTAAAATAATGTACCATTATGATGATTATACACAATAGATTCCTCAAAAATGGTATAACCTCGCTAATTCTAATATTTCAGTTCGTTGAAAAATTGACAACTCTCAAATTAGTCAATTTCACTCCAAACTGCAAATGGCCGCCGTTTGCCTCAAAATTTTTGACATGTTCGCTATCTATTAGTATTATAAATCTATGATAACACCAGATGGACACACAGATCACAATAAACTTTAGAGCATCATTTTTCCATTCAAAGCAGTTTAAACCAGTAGTTCACTTGAACCTTGATAAGGTGGATTATCACGTAGGGCCAATCGAATTAAAAATTTTTATTAGATGTCAGATCAGTCGAAACATGGTATCAACTGACACAAATGCGGATGAATATGTCAAGTAGTTTTCTGTATTTTCTATAGCGAGAAACTTCAAAAGACGTTTCATCCATTATTGAAAACTTTGGGGTCGTCTGAAAACATATAATTATTTTAAGAATCTCAGTATGAACCCGTAGATACTTTTGCAAAAAACTTCCATTCGAAAAACGGTTCCAAACTTCTCGTATCAATAAGAGATTTCCAACTTTCCCAGACCTTATTAAATTTTCCATCCAGAGTATTTTGATCTTGGCACGCACAAGATATAGATGTCATGTCAGCGCATTGAAAATCTGTTCTGGAGTTACTAACAAACTAATTAACTCATTTTCTTCTCGACCACCTATCAAGATTGCTGTCTTTAAGAAGTAGAACAATAGAATCAGTAGTTCATTTTACTCGTGAGTAGGTGAATTGTCCTATAAAGTTAGTTGAATCAAAAGTTGAGCTAAACGATCTTCTTCAAAAGATGTTCATAGAAAACTTTGAAATTACCTGAATAACATAATTCTGATTTTAATTAACCCAGTATGAACTGGTCGGTTACCTCCGCAGAAAAACTTTCATTCTCGAATAAAAGTTTCCAACTCCTCGTATGAATTATATCCACGGACTCCAAACGATCATTAGGGATTTCCAACTTTTCCAAACCCTTATTGAATTGCCCATCCTGAGTATTTTCATGGCGGCCAGCAAAAGTTCCTGGGATATCAAAAACGGATGAATTCACCTCTTACTTGAAACATAGGAATCGATAATATGACAATAGCCTGGTTCTTTACATCCAAACTTTGTCTCAGAGTCGTGGAAAATGCGAGAAAAGTTCGTGCTGGAGAACTTTCTAAGGGCTGAACGGACAATCCGACGTTACCTCTAAAGCAATAAGGTTTGAACTTTGACCTGGAGGCTGAAATTGAATGTACGAGTGGTTTTGTAACTTGAGAATGTCACGGGATATTGGTAATTGAAGCAGTTTTCACCGTTCGAGTTCTTGTTCTTGATGGAATGATTGAAGTTCTGGAAAAATTGAGTGCATCTTGGAAATTGGCAGGGTTTTGAGCACCTGTTAGACGGATATTGAATTACAGCGAATTCCTAATGTATTTTTGTCCACTTTTTATGGAAGTAAGCAAAATCGTACAGAGTGTTGGACATTCAATATCTCAGAACAGAACAAAATCGATCAAAATGAAATTTTGCAGCCAAATGCAAGGTACTCATAAGAAGCCTCACGAAATTGATTATAGTGTGAACAGAAACACATCTCTGGAACTGGAAGGCAAGCTGAAAAGGGTGTGCTGAGAACAGCTCTGTAAAAGGGGGACAATAGACCTTGAGGGCGCAGTGAATTGTAACCTCTTTTATAACTATAACCCTTGTTTATGTAACTCTAGTTGTCCAATGAAGTGTAGTTCGGGGAGTTAGCTCACAGAGGGAGTTTTGGTCAACTTCACTATTTGCTTCTTCTTTTTTATATATCCCCATCTTCGTCTACACTATTTAGCAACATTTGACATTCTTAATTCGCGCGCAATGAATTCGTAGTAAAATTCAAATTAAATGTATGAATGGGCACATCTAAACCAAAGCTCCCTCTGTGAGCTAACTCCCCGAACTACACTTCATTGGACAACTAGAGTTACATAAACAAGGCTATAACTAACAGAATCTAACTGATAATTAAGATAATTATTCATACTTATGAATTAATTATACAGGCTATCCCGGAAAATGTGGGAAATCTCTCGGATTCAGATAGAATATAAAAAATAAGATGACAAGTTCCGATAAATTTTTTCCTAGCGACCCTCCCTACGAAGATACTACTTCTGAAAAGACGCTACTGGAAATTCATTTCAGTGGTATAAATTTCAATTACTCACTTCTTTCATTTTTTTTCGAAAATGGTTCATTTTATCGACACTGAACAAGAGTACTTTTTTTTAGCTTAATGTTCAAGGTATACAATTTTTTTTAGCACCTTATCATACAGGGTGTTAAAAACGTAAGCATTTAAATGTACAACCCAGTCCGACCCTGGTAAACTGAACAAGCTAATAGAATTTTCAGTGCGGTGATTTAGGAGGTCCTTAATACTATTAATCATATCAAATTTTCATCAAATTATATCGAGTATTTTGAAACTTATTCCACTAAAATGGATTTCCAGTGCCGTCATTTAGGAGGTCGTATCTTCGTAGGGAGGGCTGCTAGGAAAACAATTATGGGAATTTGTTATCTTAATTTTTTATGTTCTATCTGAATCCGAGAGATTTCCCACATTTTCCGGGACACCCTGTATAAGTAAGTAGATATATTGATCACTTTTCAAAGGTATCACAATTAAAAAATTCGACAAATATTTATTTGTCCGAAAAGTGTGCGGAAAAGTAATTTTCCCGCTTAGACGAAGCCAGGAAAACCACGAAACAGTGGTGATTTAAGCACGCTTGAATAAAATAATTATTTCAAACAAAATACACTCAGATATGTTGTGAAATATCCAATGTAAAGATTTCAAATAGTACCTAACAATGATATACCGTAAAACTTGCATGAAATGATGATTTTCAAAACCCGTTCGAGTTGTGGTTGTTGTGAAATTCTAGTCGTTTTCCCTGGATACGCGAAACCTTTACAGCGAGGAAAATTAGTGGACCGTAACCCAGACAAGTATTTATAGGCCATCCAAATAATGGTTTCACCTCCCAATAATTTTCTTTGATAAATGGGCTCCAATGTTAAGGTAAAACAGTTTGGATAAGCAGAACATATCGATATTGCTACTTTCAGAATTTATTATATTAATCTGTTGTTGTTTTATCGAACAATAACAAAATATTGTTATTGGAGGTGAATTTTGACAGGAGTATAAGTCAACGTTTTTTCGGAAAATATACAGATTGCCGAAATTCTTAGACCCCTTTATGTTTGTCGAAGTGAACAAGTGTATTCTGAAGTGCATAAAATCTCTTTGTGTAACCAATGTAAAGGCTGAATTCAATTTTAATTGAACATGAGAAAAATATAAAAAAGATAAAAGAATTCAAAATAGAAAAAAATAATCTGCAGGAAAACCAAGATTTTGTGTCCTGGCCTGAAATTTTTTAAGCGTTCTAAGCCTGAAATCATTTACCAGAGTGCTTTTCTGTCGACCTCTACCCTTCTAGTGAATTTCATTTTCGAAATATTGACATCTAAAATTAGATATAATTATCTTCAGAATTCAAAATCGAAAAGAATAATCTGCAGCAAAATCAAAATTTTGTGTGCTCGCCTGAAATTTTTTGGAGTGTTCTAAACCTGAAATCATTTACCAGAATGTTTTTCTGTCTACCTCTACCCTTCTTGTGAATTTCATTTTCGAAATATTGACATCTAAAATTAGATAAAATTATCTTCGTAAATAGTTTGGGCTGATAATAGTATATTATGCAATGGGCGTATAATGATAGCTTTTATTCACGAGTGAATAACAGCCATTATACGCGAGTAGCATTCTATACTTTATCCACGGCTACTGAATATATTTCATGAAGATTTTAACATTTGGCGAATGCGACAAGACCCTTTTATGACAAGCATGAAAAAGTCAAGTTGACATATGAGAAGTTTTTGGAGAACTGGTCATTGTATATTTAATAAAAAAAGCTTCAATTGATAAAATGAAAGTAGATTTGGCCCTCGATTAACAAGTTTATGGCCATATTTGTTAGTTGGAGTATACTTTAGAATACTGAAGAAATACCAATTTAAAGAATTTTATATCAAATATAAATCTATGAGGATCTGCAGCAGAGATTTATAATCTCATTATTCGCTGTGATTAATGGGTATATTAAGGCCCAGCACAGAGACCTACAATGGACGGATTTTACAATTAATAGTCGTGGATAAAAGCTTTCATTTCATTTCATTTTTTTCATGTCTAGAGTTTCCCCGAAAATCACAGTGATATCTAAACAGTATCTGCTTTCAGATTTTTTTTATATCACGAATAACCCATGCATTTTTCATTCAGCTAAGTTGTTTTCCCATGTTGATTTCATTGGGAAGTTCACCATGACAAGTAAGCTTCTGCCCGACAGCAAAACGGATTAAACTCCAATTTAACCAAGAGATGGAAGTTTCACCTTGAGCCTTCCATTTCCCCTGCCGGAAAAACATTATATATATTCTAGAGCCCCATCTTTAACGAAACGTGCTCGGAAAAACAATTAGGAAGTTAGGAGTGAAGAAATAAATTGAATTCTATATTCAATAAATTCAACCTTAATGGCTGGGTATCGAAAAATTAATTTCCTTGATGATTTCACGTTGAACATTAATTAGTTTGGTTAGTGTCAATTTCATTTTGATGAAGGATTAAAATAACACTCGAAATTATGAAGGACAACTTTGAATTTCACTTTAATTTTAATTTCAATAACGGGACTGTGAGAAAAACTTAAATAAGCTTTAGTCTGAGTACTGAAAGCGTCACCAAATTTGGGGTAATATTTTTCATCCACGACTATTGTAAAATTCGTTCATTGTTGCTCGGCCTTAATAATACCCTTTAATTACAAGGGAATAATGAGATTATAATTCACTGCTGTCAGATGCTAACAAATATGGGCATACCTTGTCAATCGAGGGCCAAATCTACTTTCATCATATAAATGAAATATCCATTGAAATATATTCTGGGGAGATTCTGCATTTCTGAAAAACTTCATTTATTTTCATTTCATTACACCTGAAATTAGAAATTCCTTCATTGAAGAGTTTCTACTAGATATGAATACCTACTAAATTTTATAGAAAGAACAATTTCAAAGGACCCCGCACATTTAGTATGAGAATTGGCTCCCGGTGGATTTGGCTGAAAATTTGATATGATGTTCTACTAATCCTTCTGATCAAATGTCTCTACAGTCACGAAGCTGAAAAATGCATACTTCTAGGAGTTTTTAGCCATTTTTTGTATTCCATTATGGCTTACGTATTATGGGAATTGGCTCCCGGTGGATTTGGCTGAAAATTTGATATGATGTTCTACTAATCCTTCTGATCAAATGTCTCTACAGTCACGAAGCTGAAAAATGCATGCTTCTAGGAGTTTTAGCGATTTTTTGTATCCATTATGGCTTACGTATTACCGTTCACACAGAAAATATTTCGAATTGACAGCATCTGCTTTCAATAATCACGAAATATTCTCAAACATTTCTGTGTGAACGGTAATACGTAAGCCATAATGGATATAAAGTCGCTAAAACTCCTAGAAGCATGCATTTTTCAGCTTCGTGACTGTAGAGACATTTGATCAGAAGGATTAGTAGAACATCATATCAAATTTTCAGCCAAATCCACCGGGAGCCAATTCCCATACTAAATGTGCGGGGTCCTTTAGAACGAAAAATATCTACTCAAAATTCTAATGATGATCAGGTACAAACAGAAAACCGTCAAGAACAACTAAATTTGTTGAACGTCATTCCTTATATTCCTGGCCTTTCAGAGAAATTTCAAGAAGAATTGGTTCCAAATTCAACATAAGAACTGTTTTCAAAACACAAAATGATTTGAGATCCATTCTAACCAGAACGAAACCAATGAATGAGACACAAAAATAAAAAACATGTGTTTACAATATTCCCTGTATATGTGAAAAATCTAATATATGAGAAACATCAAGACCTTTGGAGATAAGAAAACGGGAACATAAGAACAACATCAAAATAGAGACATTAAAAGATCACAAATCGCTGATCATGTATGTTCAAATAGCGAAGATCATATGATGAACTGGAACAACATAAATATCCTAATGACGGAACCTGATTATTATAAAAGGAAAATTAAGGAATCCACATGTATTTGTTAGGTGAAGTAGATAATTTGGTCAATTGTTCTGTTGGAATAGATCGCATTTGGATTGATTTTTTGAAGAAACAATGACATCAGGAAATTTCAGAATTAAATGAATCAACATCTCTATATATTGACAACTTTCAATGTCAATCAGATTGCAGATGAAACAACACAATTCTGGGATTTTACAAGTTTGTCCGTGTTTCGTTTATTAAATTTTTCGGTTTTTACTGACCAATTTGCTCCTGACTAATAAGTGCAAAGATTCTGGTAGGAGCACATCTTAATTAAATTTTTTAAATTATTTCTGGGAGTGAAAACCTATGAAGTTTGTCAGGAATATGAATTAAATTTTAGGCCACGAGCCTAGGTCACGTGGTCAAATATGCAACAAATACCGACAATCAATAGGTGTCGCTATTTCATTAATGGATCTACCGATTCTTATGTTTCTAATAAGAGGTAAATTCATCCGTTTTTGAAATACCAGAAACTTTAACCGAAATACTCACGACGGGCAATTCAATAAGGGTTTGGCGAAGTTGTAAATCTCTAATGAATCCGTGGATATAATGCATAGTATGAGTGGAAAACTTTTATTTGAATGAAAGTTTTTCTGCGGAGGCAACGGCTTTATACTGAGATTATTAGGAAAAATATGATTTTCAATAAATTCCAAAGTTTTCCATTATAGGCGAAACGTCTTTCGAAGTTTCTCGCTAATGAAATTGTGGATATCTTACAAGATCAACAATTCACCAACTCGCAGTTCAAGGGAACTATGGTTCAATTGATCTATCGATTTCTATATTTCGAGTAAGAGGTGAATCCATCAGTGTTTGATATACCAGGAACTTTAACCGAGTTAAAGGACTTTTACTGGCCGCCATGAAAATGCTCATGATGGGCAATTCAATAAGTGTTTGGCAAAGTTGGAAATCCCTAATGATCGTTTGGAGTCCGTGTATAATTCATACGAGAAGTTGAAAACTTTTATTCGAATGAACGGGTTCATACCGAGATTATTAAAAAAAGAATCATGTTTTTCAGGAAGTTCCTGAGCTTTTATGAACGTCATTTGAAGTTTCATGATAACGAAAATATAGATTTGTAACGTCATAAAAGCATTTGTATCTATGCCAGTTGATCCTCAGGTTCTGATAGATCTTTCGATTCAACTGACCTAACGCGACAATTCACCTACGTACGGGTCAAGTGAACTACTGCTTTGATTAATCGACATTTTGGGTCGGTTGACCTACGGATGAAGTGAACTACCGGATCATTCGATCTACTTTCTACGGATTGCAAATTTGATTGGATATTTTTAATTAAGTTACACTACACCAAATGAATTTTTTGTCTTAAATGGATGATACTTACGAGTGCCATCGAATCTAGTAGCTATAGTATCCAAGAAAGTGTTTTGGGGCGCTAGGAGCCCCTTTCGGGCCGGCATGGGAAGCACTTGCCCAAGATGGCCTGAAAAAGAAATGGTGCATTAATATATGTTATAAGTAATTGAGAACATCAAGATATGATAGAGAGGAGACGCTATGACATACAATTGAGTTAAGAAAAAATAGTACCACTGGACGGGGCTAAGCTGGAGACCAATATGGCGGAAAGATCAGGGTTGAATTAAGTTGACAGTTTTTTCTGTTCACAAATTTCACCCAAAAAATACGACGTGTTGAGCCTTTAGAAAACCTGTTCGAATGAGGTTAATTGAATATCAAATAAACAATTTTTCTTCAGGCGATAGTATACACATATAAATAGATATCAGATTACCAAGACAGACTTGCAAAAATTCCGAATGCGGATCTGTTCAGTAACTCTAATTTTTTTTCTTTTCTGTCTCTTCTCTGCTTGAAGAAAGCCTTTAGCAAACGATATCATTTTATTGTATATTTAATTAGAAAAAGGCGCAAAAATCACAATTTATTCAGAAAATTCAACGATTGTCAAATTTGACGGTAAGGTGGTAGTAATATGGCGGATCTGATACCACGTTTATTTCAATGATGGCAACTCTGTACTATCCTATCTCTATGATAGAGAATAATCCAAGCAAAGATATTGAGATTGATTCAAATTATTCTAAGTGAAGAAACATACCTAAATGTACAGTATACCGTACATTCAGTAGAAAAAGAAATGCATAGTACTATACGTTTAAAATAACGAGTAATTCCATGATAACAATTAAACAAGTGAACCCAAAGGATAAAAACCTGTAGCTACACATTCCAACATCCTTTTCAAACTACGTAACTTCGAATAAGCAAGGCACACAACTCGTGTTTACATATTTCTTTGAAGGCGGGAATGTAAAAATGGGATTTCGTTACGTGCGGGGACCCACATTGCGATATCCAGATTATTCCCTCTCAGATTTTTCCATTTTCGCTTTCTTTATTCATACTCTGCTGTATTTTCCCCACACAATGGCGTTAATCTCGTTTCTGCCACATTCATTCTCAATTCTAGGATTCAACATCTGCTCCTCTCTGTACAATACGTCGCGTCCTGGAGAATGTATTCGAGGATCTAACACATTTCTATTTATGCGCTAAACAAAATTATCCTCGTTTTTCCTTCTTCTTTTCTCGTTGGATAGGGAAATATCCAATACATTAAACTTGACGATATTCTGAGAAGGACATTTTTTTATAAAAGCCCTGAGTAGAAGCAAAAAGACTATTACCTCAAAATTTTATATAGATTTGAGATTGATACTAAATATAAATGCAAAATCTCAGCAAAATAGGAATTATATTCTGGGAATTATTCACAAAATAATAATGTATAAAATAAGTATTTACATAAATTTAATTATATGGTACTAATGATGCGATCCTCTCGAAATCTGGCATTAACATTCAGTATATCAGTCCCGATTCACAAATGAATTTAACTCGAATCGGATATCCTGTTATGAAAATATAGAGATTCTTCTTTTCAATATTCAAATTGAATTTTCTATGGTTTTCTTAATACTATGGTCACAAAATTTTGTATGAACATTCAGTATATCAATCTTCATGCACAAAATGAATTTCACTTCAATCGGATCTCTTTTTATGGAAATATGAAGTTTCTTCTTTTCAATATTCCAATTTTCTATGGTTCTGTTAACACCATGGCTACAAAATTTTGCATAAAGCTTATTATGAGCATCTCACATATGACCGCAACATTTCATTTCGATTGGTTTCGTTTTGTCTGAGATATTGAGAAACAAAAATTTTGATTGGCCATATTTTAAGGAACACCCTGTACGATTTGGCTGGTTGATGAATTTCTTCAAGCCATTTGGGAACCGATTTCACCCTGAAAATTTCAAGTCTCTAGGACAATCCTTTCGAAAGTTATTGTGCTAACGGACGGCTGGCCAGACGTCCCCACGGACAGAATTGAATTTGACCACGGATTCGTCATCAGGGAGTCGAACCCAATCTTTTGAGACCATTTTCGGCTCAAATTTCGAAAACTACAGACATTTGGGTAAAAATATAAAATATAAAATGTATAGCAATCGTTCAAGGAGAACGAGAGAGAAAAAGGTTGGAAAAGGAAATCAATATTATCGTATTGAACAAAAAAATCTAGAAAAGTACTGGCATTAAGTTATTTTTGGAAAACGTTGTTTTATTCGCTTAAGAATCGATCGCTCTAATTTAAATCTTGAACCCACCGTGAAAATTTAAATTATTTTCAATATAATCCTGCAGAAGCTTCAAACTTATAGAGCAACTTTCAAATTACACGTTTTTTTTCAAAAAAAAATTAAATAAAGATGGCGAACTAAATTCGTCGTTCAAACTGTAAAATTATTTCATTAAAACCAGTGTCCTGTGAAAAATTTTTCTAGAAATCCGATGACTATCGAATTTTTGCAGCCTCAATCAATGAATATTCATGTAGAGGACATTTGGTTTCAACAGGATGGAGCTACTAGAGAAACGATGATGTCAGTTGTCCATAAAGATCATGTGATTTGACACCGTCGGCTATTAAATTGGGGTTAGTTATAAAGCCAGATGTATAAGAATAATCCACAATCGATTTATGAACAAAAGGATGAAATCATTATTATCATTAGTGAGATAGGCCCTCAATTATGTCAAAATGTTATTGAAAATTTGACAGATATTATTTTTCGTACATAAATGTCATATGCAGTTATTACCAATTAAAAAGTTCTTGGAAATGAATTTGAATTATGTATTTTATCCATTCAAAACAACTCGCAGTTTGAGAAACTCTTCATGAATTTCCTCGAATTTGTAATTATATTCGTAGTGAAACTAATTTACTCAAGAATTATATATTCCTTCCCTGAATAATATCTGGACTGTAAGACAAAGCCTTCCGTCTTGCCAGGTACATTCAAATGTGTCACGTTCTCATTTATGAGCACGTTGAACGAAATTATCCTCATTTTTTCTTTTTCCTTTTCTCTTCGGATACGGGAATATTCAATAAATTAAACTTAACGACATTCCAGTTGGGAACTTGCATACAGAAGGAAATAAACTCGAAAAGGTAAAAGTGTTTCCGAGAGCGGTGAATGAAGAATGGGCTGTGCTCTGGCCAAGGTATAAAATTGGCTATGCTTTGGCAAAGGTTCTGATGGTATTAATTTTTCATGGATGACGAATTTTATTCTGCGTTCAAGGTTCTGAATTATTGGTAAGGTTTTCGTTCGGAAGTTTTATAGCATTCTGGTAAAAATACCGTTATATCCAGTTTTGTTCTTTGTGGAACAACGTGAAGCATTTGACTTTTTTGAGAAGTAAGGTTACACCGCGTCTCATAAGACGTTTTCGGAAACTTACTCAGGGTTACTTATGTACTCGATACATTCGGTGACGGAGTTACTCGGATCACGGACCCGGGTTCTAAGTTTACGAACACATCAGGTTTAGGATCTGAAGTGACAGTCGTATCAATAACATAACAAAATATTTTAAGGATTTATTTTTTCAGTCCCAGTTTATTTCGGATTGTCTCTAGCTTTGCTTGCATTTATTGGGTTTTAAAAAATATTTCTTATTATTTCTGGTGTGCCCTTCCAGGTTTGATGTTATTTTTGAGTACCTATGTTAAAGAAGTAGCGAATTCATTTTTTTAGTTTCAATTTATTTACTGATTGTCTCTAGCTTTGCTTGGATTAATTGGCTTCTGTAAAATCTTCGTATAATATCTGGTGTGCCCTCTTATGTTAAATTTCATATTTAAGTTCCTATGTTAAAGAAGTAAAGAAGTCTTTAGAAAGATCTGCATACAAATTACGAAGAAGATGTTTCACATTATTTTCTCGGCTCATGGAACCACACATTTTACGTTGAGACAAATTTTCTTCTCTTTCCATAATTTTTAGGAATAGAATATATGAAATTTCTAAAAAAAAAAGAGTAGAAGACTTATTCCCCCTTTTTTCGAATACAAACTGAACTTCGGTGACTCTACGACCCTGCTCTCGTGTAGGGTTACCAATTATTTATCAGATGTTCTATTAACTCCTCTGCTTCTCCGCATTTGCAACTAGAACTCTCAACTGAATCCCATTTGAAAAGCATGCTATTGTAACTGACATGACTTGTTCTTATACGGTTAAGAACAGTACAAATTTTCCTTGGAAGATCAAATCCAGGACCAGGGGCCAGTTATAATAATAATAACAAGTAATATTTTTACAAAGAGATAAAGTTTTCAGCTGAGGTTTTAACCTCTACGATGTCGTTCAAACGTCAAAATATACAGCGGCATGTGTCAATTTGCAATTTCTTAACCTGGCGTATATTATGTTTGTGAATTCAATAGGTATGGTTATGGGGTTTTGAAAATTTTCAATTAAAACTTTCATCTGCGCATTACCTGAATTTTGTTGAATTTGATTTAGTAGCAGTTGCAACGGTGTTTGAAATTTCAAATTATTACAATTTATTGAGCGTGGCAGCAGATTTGATGAATGTCAACATTGTTAGCAATATAAGTGAATATTTAGACATTATTGCAGTGCATGAATATAAAGAGTCAATATCGACCAAAATATCTTTTACAACATGAAGTTCATTTTTTGCTACATATAAATAATTTATATCGAAATAACATCAATAGGTATATTGAATGAACATTATGGAAGAAAAGTCAGTATACACTCGGTATTTGTAGTGTATAAAATATATGCAACAAATTCTCGCATATCTCTAATTTACATTTCGAGCAGTGAAACTAAGTTTTATCCCCAAAGTTTTCTGCTTCCGAAGTTGGGAAGTGTTTTGATGGAAGATGACAGAATCCATCGATCTCAGCGTTAACTCTGAAGAGATGGTAAAACAGCTTTGTGTACAAACCACTTACTTCGAGATGAAATCTCAGTTTACAAGTCATATCGATAATGTTGATAGTTGAGTTTAATGAAGGCAGTAACTTGAAGTTAAAGTTTTAAGCTGGTAACTTTGCTAATTCGCGACTGTATACTTTTCTTCGAATTTAATCACATATTAGTAGTTAAAGAGAGTTATTCTATAGATGATACTAAAACAAGTAAACACTATTACCAACTTGAAGTAGGTAGTAGTAAAGAGGTTCAAGAGAATTCTGGAAAACTCGTTTTGAACGTTTTTGGAAATTTTCAGAGTGTCTAGGCTAGGAAGACTCTACCAGAGCGTTTTCCCAGTTTGCCCAGGCAAATTCCATCTTTGAAGAAATGACCAGCTCCTTGACGGTCATCAATAGAAAAACTTTCAGCTTTTTTGAAATTAAACTCTTTCTCCATAGGCTGATTTTTCTCGTTTTCCCACTCCGTACTCCGAACCCCATGTAAACACATTAACTAATTGCTTGTTTTTGCCAAAAAAAATTCAACGATTATATCCTTTTGAACAAAAGCTGAAAAACTTTTAACTTTTATTCGTATAACGAACGAACCTGTCTAGAGCAGATATAGCGTCATCATGAAGATGTGTAATAACGCTGTCAAAAAGTTTAATATCGCAAATGGAGGAAGATCTCTCAACGAGCTCACAGTATGGTACCGCACAAGAGAAATATGAGTAAATGTATTTTTATTGTGGGAATCCAAAGAGGCTTTGAAGAGTTGAAATATGCCGACAGTTCATATAAAGTCGTTTCGAGTGGTTGTTGAAAGGCTACAGGAGGTTTTTTTTGTTGAGGTAACCTTTCGAGGGAAAATTGCGAATTCCATTGAATTGACTTGTTTTATACAGGGCGTTTTCATGGGCTTCAGAGCTCAGAAGGTTCCAACTTCGAAATAAAGCAAGCATGTTTTTCATTTTTGTCGTTTGTTGGGTGTGTCAGTAGGTATACCTGTTCCGATGAATGATCTGAAGATAAGAATTTGGAAATTTCATTATCTCCGATCTGTTCAAGGAATCTTTAACTGGACGAAAAAAAGTGAAAGTCATTGGCGGTCCGACAGAAAGTCACTTCTCCTTCTTTATTTCAAATAGCAACTTGGATATTTTTCGTAATCGGAGTTGATTAACAGAATTATCCTCTGGAAAAACAGCCTTGGACTTACTCAGTCCAAAAAATGTTATGTAGGTCTTTTGATCTCTCCCTACTCATTCATAGAAACCCAAGGGCCTTGGCCGTTATCTCTTGGGTTTCTAGGACCGATTTCCCCA
Source organism: Propylea japonica (assembly GCA_013421045.1). Lineage (NCBI taxonomy): Eukaryota > Metazoa > Arthropoda > Insecta > Coleoptera > Coccinellidae > Propylea > Propylea japonica. The sequence goes on from CM024239.1 coordinate 68,363,664, forward strand.
TATGAACTGATTTTAGGCCAGTCAGGTCCGGATACTTGCATACCACGTGTTTAGCTGCTTCTGCTTCTTATCTAAAGACCTGCAAATCTCATCTGCTGACTTTTCATTTTGAAACAAATGTTTGTACCGACAGTTCCACATTAGCCGTGCCAGCTTCATGAGCTTTCTAGTATAGGTAGGTGAAATCATCAATTTTTTGGACTGAGTAAGTCCAAGGCTGTTTCTTCAAAGGGTTTTTTTGTTATTGATCTCTCTTTGTTGGTCTGCTGCCCTATATTGGTCTTTTCCAAGCCCACTGAAAGGCTCAGGTCCGGCAGGTGTAAACTTTGAGGTACTTTGTGCAAATTCATTGGCTTTTCCATCTCCTTCAACACCAGAATGCCCTGGCACCCATAGTAGGGTCACTTTTTCACCTTTTTGTTATGTTCAGGTTCCCACGAAAGGAGATATCCTGTAATGTTCAGAAAACATCGTGAGAACCAAGGGAAAGAAGGTAGGAATTGGTGTTCTTTTTGAATTTCTGTAGGTTATATGCCTCGGAGAACACCTCCCTAGGCAAAGTGTTACAGAGCCTCGCTGTTCGTTGGATGAACGAGTCTTTGAAAAGGGATATTCGGCAGGTCTCTAAAGAGACCACATAGGGGTGCGAAGATCGAACTTGACGGGTCAACCTCGCAGAGACTGTAAAAAGAGGAACGATTGATGATATTTCAGAAGAGCATCGCCCATGAAAATATCGATAGAACAGAGACAGATTGCCACCCCATCTACGGTGTTTTAAATAACAATTAAAGTATTTGCTTCAAGGTTTAAACATGTCCTACGCATACCCTGTATTGTCTTAAAAAGGTGAATGAATCATTATTGTCATCGTTCTCAACATAAAAAACGTATAAGATCATAATTACAATCACACAGCGTCTGCGATCTCTCAACTAATAACTCTCACCTAACACTGAAACAAGCGAGCCAAAATGCATCCTCGAAAGAAAGGTAATCATACACTTCTCAACGTTTGGATTCTAAAATCCAACACGCAACATGAATAAACTATTACCTACATTGATCTCTCAAACTCCTACACTCATGTGCCATTGGCAGCATCCACATATGCACTCAATGAAAACCCACCATTGTTCAAACTTAAAAACCTAACTCAAAGTCCTCAAAGTTATACTGGTTCTTCCCAATCCTTCCAGCCCAATCAACACGTCTCCTACCTCGACAATTCGCCACATAACTTCTAAGGACTAAGGACCCATCTGAATATTGAAATATTTCAGTTGCGCAAAGTGCATTTTCATCCACTTTCCATACTCGAAACGAAAGTAGAATCTGCAGCGTTGGAAATTCAAACTAGGTGCAGTCTAGCGTTAATTCCCGTTAGCGGGACTTCCGACTGTGCGACAAAGAGATGGAAAACTACTCCTGTCGATGTCACAAACGATCGAAACTGCTCTGGAGTTATTCGAAGGATGGAGAGAATGGACCAGGAAAATGAGCCGCGTAATCCGGGGCTTGGAGGAATTAATTGGCTTCCATCATTTTGTTTCTTCGCGGTTTTGGGAAAACGAGGGTACTGCATCTGGAAACGAAGGCATTGGGTGAATTTTTTTTTTGATAGGTTATGTTTGGCTTTGGATGCTTGTTAGTAATAGTCGAGGAATAATATTCTTCAGAAACGAGCTGGTTCAAGGATATCTTTGGTGCGTTAATATGCTAGATGATCAAGAAAGTAAGCACTGAGAAAACTTCAGGACATTGCTAAGTGAAAGAGAGGATGAGAACCTCAAGAAAAATACCGTAAAATGGTGTACAGATGGTTCCAAAACTTCTGCAGGAGCTGGCGCTGGGATATACGGGCCAAGTACCAAGTGTGCACTGTCGCTAGGCTCCTGTATGAGCGTCTTTCAAGCGGGAATCTAAGCTATTGAAAGAAGTCTAGATATATGTCTAGAAAGTAACTATCAGAAGAGCGAAATATCCATACACTCAGATAGTCAAGCTGCTATGAAACACTGAGCTCCTACGTCATTGACTTAAAGATGATCTGGAAGTGCCGGAACAAACTCAATGAGGTAGGCAAGAAACATAAGGTCTTTTTAATCAGGGTTCCCAGCCATTCGGGGAATCAAAGGAAACGAAGAGTCCAATACACTTGCCAAAAATGGGGCACGAATGTCACTCATTAGCCCAGAACCCTTGTGGTACACCTATTAGAAGTAGTTTCTGGAGAAGGATAAAGCCGAGAGAGAAAAACTCTGGCGGATTCTCCCAGGGATGGATCATTCCACTGAGTTCCTTCGGAACTTTGAAACAGCAAGATCCAAAAGATATTTGGATCTTGGTAAGAAACAATTACACCTCCTCACTGGCTATCTTACAGGACAATGTCGTCTCAGGAAGCACCTGTTGTTACTTGTAAGAGTAAGAAACTAGCATCGTTGAAGCCTTCACAGATATTGAATTTCATCGTATATCTGGAACTGGAAGGCGAGCTGTAAAGGCTATGGTCCGAAAAGCTCTGTAAGGAGGCACAAGAGACCTTTAGGTCGTACTCTAAGGTCGTACTAAACTGTAACTCTTTTGTAAACTATAACTACCATGTTAGAGCTACATTTTGCTCAGGAATGAAACTTAATAAGATGATGATTCTACTTAGAGACTTCCCTACTGATGAGTAGATTCAAATTATGTCCGCGGTTCTTCTAGTCCTTGTATATGCTATCGAGAATAATTTTAGTCACATCTGACGTCTCGCCGGTCAAACATTTTTGAATGAACCCACTTAACTCTTGACACTTCTCTTCTCGATGGAGAATTGTCTCCAACAGACAACGATTTTCTTCCACCTGATGGCAAGCTTTCAAACCGTGATAAATTATGCTACCTTCTTAGTCCTCTCTCCCCATTCCCAAAGCCTAATAATCCCTAATCCTCCGTGAAAACCCCCTAAAATTTTCAACGATACCGCAGGATCCGGATAAATCCTGCATATTAACGCGTACACTGAACGAATCCTGCAGAACATCGCTTTTCGCCTTATTTCACGCTGGGCATCAGACCCCATTATTCGCCCAAACTTCTCACATTCGTCTCTGGCTTGTAAGTGGGGACAAAGGGTGTGAAAAATGGAGGACTATACGGGAAATGCGGTTCTGTCAGGGAATGTGAATTGAATTCCAGAGGGTCACCCAGATCTGTCGAACAGGAGAGACGAAACACGACAGAAATATGTGTTTTATTGAGAGGTTTAAGGGTTTGAAGATGAAGTTTACAACGAGCATGGAGGACAGCCTTTTAGAACCGATCCACAGAGTAAATGGTAGAGTTCACTATTGCGTCATTTTCACAGGAATACTCTACTCTGCTCATTTCAGTAGAGTAAAGCCCAATTTACCTACCAGTTCTTTCAAACATTGCTCCTCCACATATCCGCAGGCAGGCTCCAACTTTGAAAATTTTTAATAAATTTGATTCTTCTACAAATTCATATCAAGGACTTTCCTATATTCTAGATAATAAGGTTCCACGATTTAAATCACGTAAATCATTTTGGTCCAATAATTTTTTGACCTCGAATGAAAGCGTTAAAGCAATTTGGCAATACGAGTGGAACACAAAACAAAGATTTGATAACTGATAATAAAGTTCCTGGATTTGATCTTCCAAGGAAAATTTGGACTGTTCTTAATCTATAAGAACAGTTCATGGCCGTTGTAATAGCATGCTTTTCAAGGGGAATTCAGTTCAGAATGCGGAGAAGCAAAGGAGACTATAGAACATCTGATAAATAATTGTCCAATATTCAAATTTCAGCATTGCTTAAGGGCTATACATGAAGTTACAGAGTCGTTTTTCAAATGGGTTGTTAATTTTCAATCGAGTTAATAGAGTTTCAATCTATTATTTTTCTGTTCCTTTTTTCTTTTTCGATTTTTTCGTTTAAGATTCAGAATTCCGAAGGCATCTTGGAGAGGGTTATCGTTTGGACTAAATAAAGAATATTTGAATAGTTTTTATGTGTTATTTTTTAAGGAACGGTGAGGCTGATTTTTTTCTATTGGGGGTTTTCTTATGGTTCTCCTCTTTAGCGTCTCTTAAGCCTAGTTTACATTGGTAGAGTAAATAATAGATTTCATTAGCATACTTTGCTCTTCTCATTTTAGTAGAGTCACTGTATTCAAAATATCATCTCAAATTATTAGCAAAGTGAAGGCAGTTTCTCTACTGAAATGAATAACCCGAATTTATATGCTATATCCTCTTTCATCCCCTATTCTAGAACTGTTTCATTAAAGTCACGAAAACATTCATGAATTCCTGTATGCCAATCAAACTGTCAATGAAATGTGGAAATCAGAATGGAATTCATGTAATTATTTCAATAAAGGTTTGACTGGTGATCTGGGGGAAAAAATTCCTGATTTCAATCTATCTGGAAGAATTCGGTACAGTTAAAACATTAAATGGATTAGTAACATGGTGATAGTTCTTATTTAAATGGAATTCTGTCGATAGCCTCAAGTATCTATGAAGTGCAGATGAAGAAACAATATATCTATTCTATCTATAGGTATTTTTGAGATAAAAATGCCTTAACTGTAGCTGGCTTTTCTTGAAAAATCGATATTTGAATGTAATGAAATTGAAAATTTAACGAGGCCGATTCCAAAACCTCTTTTTATACTAAAAATATGAGTTTGGCTTATTATTAATCTATACGAGTATGATATAGTGCCAAAATATTCGAAACCTATCGGATTAAAATAATTCTGAACCAAGAACCATATTGTTTCAAAGAATTCCAAGACTTGCATTGTAGAGAATAAATGTCATTGTTTTTCAGTTTTTTATTGCTGAATTGATTTTGTTTCAACGTGTTTATTGTCTATGATAATAATTCTGGAAATAACCACTATTACATATTATTATTGAATGATCAAAAAAAACTTCACTGTATTAAAAACTGTGTTCATCGCTTATATCCAAATTTAGATAAGCCAAAGATGAAATCGCCAAAAAAATAATGCAATGTTTGCTGCCATAAACGATGAATATTTTCACTGATGCTTGGCGTGGGAATGACTCATTGAAAAAACATGCTTTCGGAAAACAAAAACGTTCATTCCGCTCCAGATCGATGAGATCCTATACAGGAGCGACAAATTATTCCAGAATCCCATTCTCTCACTAATGATCAGAACGTGGGACACGAGAAAAACAACCCGAAGCTCCCCCTTTCAGGTTGAATAGGAGGAAATATATCGAATTTCATTTTAGGGATGTCACGGTTTTTCAATGTGTTCCTGGATTTCCAGTGAGCGGAAAAACATTCCCATTAAGGTACAGGTCAATTATTCGGGCCCATAACCAGATTCTCGGAACAGATGGGTGTGTATACGACCGCATATCTATCGGAAATACAGGCAATTGAGAGATGCGATCAGTTTGATCTGGAAAGGGGATTCCGGAAGCTTGATATGGCCATATACAGGGACTGTCTGGATGCATTTTGGAGCTGATCTCCAACATCATTGATTCAAAGATAATGTGAAAATATACAGGGTGTTTCCTAAACATGCGGCAAAAATTCAGGGGATTGTTCCTTGGACTATTCTAAGAATATTTTGTCCTTGATGATTTTTGAAAATCCTCTTTGTTTCGAAGATACAGGGGAAACAAAATTTCAGATAATAACATTTTATTATGAAAAATTACATGAAAATTTAACTTAACCTACAAAAACTGTTGAAAATGACCACCTCTAGCCAAAAAAACGAATTTAATGAAAACCGTGTTTAATCTGTATTCCTTTACCATCTGAACTTATCGATTTTAGTCGAAAAACTGGCCGTTTTTAGTAATTGAATGTTGTTAAACAAAAATAAATTGTACCTACTTAGTAAACACAGTGCGGATTATTAATTTTAAAAATATGAAAAATGTTGTTCGCCCTGTATCTTCGAAACAAAGAGGTTTTTCAAAAATCATCAAGGACAAAACATGCTTAAAATAGTCCAAGGAACAACCCCCTGAATTTTTGCCGCATGTTTAGGAAACACCCTGTATAACGATGTTTTCAGGAATTTGGACTTCAATGTTTTCTGTTTAATCTCTTTAAATCCTCACCAACGTTCGGATTCAGTTTGATCCTTTATCAATCCTCGAATTTATCTCAATCTAACATTTTGGAAGATCTATCATTCTTGAAAGTTTTAACGCTACAAGGAAATTCTTTTTTCTTTCTTTTAGAAGTACGTGAGTGTATTGAAGACAGATCTTCCAAAATATTTGTTAGATTGAGATAAATTCGAGCCTTGATAAAGGATCAAACTGAATCCGAAACGTTGGTGAATATTTAAAGGAATTTAACAGAAAACATTAAAGTCCAAATTCCTGAAAAAATTGTTATATCGTTGATATCATGGACGAGAATCCTGATACAGATAATGTGAAAATGTCTGGGCAAACTAGGAACGCATAACGGAGTCTCCTTGATTCCTGGACATTCAGGAATCAAGGGTAACGAGTACACCGACGATCTGGGCAACTTTTTTTATAAGATGGGAACTCGTTTATGGCATATGAAATGAAAAATAATTCACGAGAAGGGGAGAGCATTTGGACATTGTTCTTCATAATACAGGTGGAAGAGACGTTGATATTTTTCTACGGGTTCAAAACGAACGAAGTGGACCACAAAGTGACGAGTTTTGGGCGCAATTCAAAGCAGTATGTAAAATTTATTGGAAATACGTTAATACAACCATAGGAAAGTTTATCGTAATATCAAAAAAAATTCCAATATTTTCATGGAAAAATTTTCGATTGAAATTAAATCGAGTTTTAGGATGTAAATTGGCGAAATTAATGATCATGCAAATTCTCAAACAGATTGTAAAATCAGAACCATAAAATTTTGATATTTCTAGTTATCGATTTTACATATTCCATTTTTCGATTTCAAGAATATAATTCCGATCGAAATTTAACATTCATATAATATATGAATGTTAAATTTATTCAGTATCAATTTTGGGGCCTATACAAAATTATGAGCTAATAGCCTTATTGCTCCACAAATGAACGAGCGCTCAAAATCACCTGCTCAGGGCTTTTCTTGAATTTCTAGTACCTACTACATATTTCCTTGAACTATGTTGAATTGAAAGCTTGATTGATATTGAAGATATTTTCATAATATTAGGTACTACTTCTAACTTGATGAAAGTTGCTGAGAAATTCCATAAAAGTGAATGGGATATAAATAAAATGTAATCGATTGTAATATAATCTGGGAGGATTCTGCATTTCTAAAAAACTTTATAGGCTTTCACTCCTAGTCTCTAAAACAGAAATAATTGAAAAATGTTTAATTAAGATGAAATGCTCCTGCGAAAATCTTTGCACTAATTTGTCAGGAGCAAATTGGTTTCGAAAAAATGTTGCCTAACAGAAAAACTAAAAAGAAAATAAATGAAAAGGATAATGTAACGTTTCGGTGTCTATATCTTTTTCAGACAAACTTGTGAAATCTCAATTGTGTGGCAATTTTTTCAAAACCATTTGCTCCTGACAAATTACTGCAAGGATTTTCGCAGAAGCATTTCATCTTAATCAAACATTTTTAATTATTTCTGTTTCAAAGACTGGGAGTGAAAACCTATAGAGTTCTTTAGAAATGTTTTTTCTTCATTCCGTCTAAATTTCAAATTCATCATGGAAAATTGCCTCAATATTAGTACATTCTCAAACCAAGACCAAATATTTTCGTTCCATTTCAGATCCCTATTTCTCCAAACCTCTTTTGCTTATAATCCATTCAGCCGAGCGACAGAATCAACAGGTACACCCGAAATTCAACAATGGGCGAATAAAGAAGAAAACACAACAGAAATTGCGAAAAACTGAATTTCCTTACCTCAGCAAAAATTACTAAACTTGGGCAAGTTCAATCTCAAAAAACTGAACATTTAACCACTAAAATAAAAAACCAGTTCGTGTTCTAACTCCGTTAACTCGATTAAAAGTCTCATTTGGAGTTTTTAAGGGTCCTAGCGATCCGGAAAATTCTCGATACCCCGGAAAAGCGTAATAGGAAAATTCTCCGGAAAAACCACGAGGAAACGCGCGCGTACCGTCGAACTGCCGTGGTTTACACACGGATCGCGTCTCGAAGAGATTTCCGATAAATGATGTTGAACCTAATGTACAGCTTCCCGGCAGCGTTGTTCTTGGCCTTTCAGAATGTGTAACACACCAAAATTTTGAATTGTAACATTTCGTAACATCAACAGGATTCACGATGGTGAAGAACTTTTTGAGCTCTCGTTCTACTGTAACGAGGGCTATGTCGTTTTGACCAAATGTCTGTAATTCTCTAATTTTGTGTGCCCAAGCGGTAGTTTTTCGAGAAGAAGGTGGACATACACAAGAATTGCAGAAAGGTTTGGAGTTTCCCATACAAGTGTATCCAGAATGTTGCAGCGATTCAGGGAGACAGGTATGAATGTCCGAAGACCAGGACAGGGTAGACCACGGGTAACAACTGCCATTCAAGAACGTTACTTGAGAACCGCTCGCCTCCTTCAAAATCAACTTGAGCAAACTCATGGGGTGCAAATTAGCACTCAGACAATAAGAAATCGCCTCAGAGAATATGATTTAAGGCCTCGTGTCGCGGCAAGAGGCCCAGCTCTTACTCCAGCCCATCGAAGGGCGCGTTTGGATTTTGCGAGAGAGCATATCCATTGGGAAGAGGCTGATTGGGAAAGAGTTCTCTTCACAGATGAGTCTAGATTCTGCCTCTACCATTGTGATCGACGTTCCCCTGTATACAGACGTCCACATAAAAGATATGCTCAGTGCAATTTCCTGAATACTACTGGTTTCGGGGGAGGATCGATTATGGTATGGGGTGGAATATCTTTGACTGCTCGCACAGACCTAGTGGTCGTTGATAATGGAGCTATGAATGCTGATTGGTATAAAAGGAACATTCTTGAAGAGCATGTAGTGCCATCTGCCCCATACATGGTGAAAAATCCATTTTTATGGACGATAATGCCAGACCTCATCGTGCGCGCATCGTTCAGGTAGTACCTTGAAGAGGTTGAAGTCTCTCGAATGGAATGGCCAATAAGAAGTCCAGATCTCAATCCGATGGAGCAGGTTTGGGACAACCTCAATAGAAGGCTGAGAAGTTCACAAAATCATCAAGCTACTCTTAATGACTCAGGAATCCAACTCAGAGTAATCTGGGAAGGATTAGATCAGAACATTTTAAGATCACTCATTATGAGTATGAACTATCGTTGCCGATCTGTAATTACCGCAAGGGGGGAAATACCAAGTATTTAGTCACTTATCAGCATTCCAGTATTTTGAAAATTGTTTATTTTTCTTCTTCCACATAAGATTCGGTGGAATCCTGAATTTTCTTCCATTCAATGTGTCTTGTTTCGTTCAAAACCTTCCCGAGAGAACATAAAAATAAGTTATAAAGTCAGTAAGTAACTTTCATTAAAATTGATATTTTCAGAATGTGCGTCAATTTTTTTGCGCAGTGTATATCCCACGAGAACACTTTTTGGAGGAAAATCATAAGTGGTTGTCATTTCAACCCCTAATAATGAAGTTATAGGTTCAAAAAAAATGTGTGAGTAACATCTACTTTATCAATCATATTATGTATATTTTATGACTCAGTGTTTTTCAGGACTCCTAAAAAAATTAAAACTGTCAACTCGTCATCGCCTTCCAGAGGCTGTATTTTGGAAGGAGGTCGATTTCGAAGAAAAATTTATATGAACCACTCTGCTTATTTTCATAGAGGAATCATCTCCCTAAGCCCCTCGCATTTGTTTCCAGACCCCTGTAAATTTGCTTCACTAATACGCGATGCTGAAAATCTACCTCCCCAGGTCTTTTTTATTTTTTTGTAGGTCCCCCAAATTCCAATTAATCCTTTTTCCACAAATAAGACAAAAAACTCATTTATTCCTTGTTGTCGCAACTGAAAAAACGCAAATTGTAACATTTCAGCCTAATTTTCGAATTGTACCTAAACCGTAACACACCATGTCTGAAATGTAACACAAATGCCACAATTGTAACACCTGGACCATCACAGCTTCCCGGGAATACTCTCTGGATGCGCGCATGAGCGCGACGACCGTTCCTGGATTTCCTTCTAGTGATTTGGGCATGTTAAGCGCCTTCCTTTGATGTTTATGACGAATTTTCACGGACGAACGGCGCATAGCCTTCTCGATTCTGTGAAGAAGTCGTTCGAAGGGCATTGAGGTGTTGATTGGTGAATTTCGAGAGCGTCGATTAGCGTGTGGCGGGCTGAAGTTGAAGCGGAAAACTCATTATTATGCGGTTGCTTGATGAAGGTCTGTAGGATCAGGTGGAATGGTCCTTAGTGCTTTCTACTTGAACTTGTTGGTTTCCGAGTTTGACTATAGAGTCTGGGGAACGCTACAATATCAATCAGCAGTGGCGGCTCGTGAGATTTCAATCAGACGAAGCCCGAAACCACGCAAACCAACAAATAATTTATTTCGAACTGGGCTTCCAGTCAGCCACTGGCTTTTATTATACCATTCAACGAGGACCGACCGATTATGAGAAGAATTATTTATTAAATTTGGCATTGCTGGTAGAGGTGTCTTAATTAGTTGAGTTTGGAAAAATTTTATCATCGTAAGGCATTTCACTGAATTTTTATTCAAAATGAATATACAGGATCTTGCGTTTCTTAAGTTCACCACTTGCATAACAGTTCTCACTTCTTGTTTCGGTTTCCATCATTCTTCTTGCTGAAATATTAAAATCTTACCTACAAACTCCTCAGAAAAATGTCACAAAACCACAAACCGCACACTGAGAGAATTAATACTTCGTTAATAAAAAGGGGGAGAATCAAAACAACAACTGATCTGTCTGATCTCCATCCACGATCGCCGGATTTCGGGCCGATCGGGCGTTTAGATTCGTCTAAGCTCGTTCGCCTAAAAGCGAAATTATATGCCGCGGAGCCGGGCCTCCGACACGTGATCTACAGCTTGAGTTATGAGTGGTTCCCGCACCGATCATTTAAGGAAGTTTGAAATGTTACAGTCTAAACGAATCTCGACTCGTGGAGGCGAGCCTCTTTCGCTAAGCGGTTTGCCTACTATCAGTCACGCTGTATTGTGTGTTGCGGATAAGCTATTCATATTTCAGATCACTGAGTACTTGAGATTTGAATACTCGATAGAATGTGGAAATGATACAGATATTGAAATGTGATTATTTCTTATTTGAAATGAGGGGAGGCCCGGCCTCCTCTGCCTCCTCTGAGCAGCCGCCACTGTCAATCAGGGCATTATAACAGTATTCGTTTTGAGGAGTTCGTGCTCCTGAGCTGTTCCAGTGCTTATGCTCAGCCAATGGCAAGCCGTAATTCGAGCTTTTGGGTTACTCAGGAGCACGAATATCTCGAAACAAATAGGCTAATAGTCGCAGATTGTTAATGAGGTTACATTCCACCACGACCTCGAGGTCATTGTGTCTCCCTCAGAGTAAAAAGTAAACCTAGAGTTGACATAACGCATTTGTTATGCAGCAAGTAGAATCTGTTTATACGCGCGAACAAAATTCCGGCGTTGTGAAATCGTGCCATATGTTTATTCCGTATCGGTATAATTGGTTTACCGCTCCCCTACTCTGATACTAAAGACTTGCGTTTGTTACAGATTGTTTTGTCAGTTTGGCACATTGTCTGTTTGTGTTTAGTTTCTTGATGCGATGTGTTTACATTTTCATTTCGATTTGACGTTCATAAACAGAATGATTGCAATGATTTGTGGCCGGTTATTGTTGCTTTAGGCTATTCCGTTGATTGTATGTATATAGCTAGGGCAAAATTACGAAAATGTTGTATTATATTCAGGAATTGGAGAAATGCAGATCTAACCAATTGTTTACTTCACCCCAGTGTGGCAGTGAAATGCTTTCCAGTACTATTCACGCGTAGAGAAATGTCTATGTTTATTTCTTACTCTGAGGTGTCCCTCATCAGAGCTTTTTCGAAGTGTGCTACAGCTCACCGTCCAGTTCCAGAGCATTTACTTCAGTATCTGAAAGGGCTTCGAGGAGGCTTAATCCTTGTTTCTCTCTAAAACCTCTTGTCCAAGATATTCTTTGCGCAGGATCGCTTTGGTGAAGCATTCAGTAACGAAGTCACAGAAGTTTACCCCTGTTTTCCACAGAATCTGTCAGTTTCTGCGGGCGTGGCAAAAGTGGCAATTGCTACGGGCGCAAAGTCTGCAGGGACGCCAAAAAATATCGAAAGAAAAAAAAATTAAGAAACCACGCGAAATAGTTCGAAAGATCATAACTCAGTTTTCATTCCTTCCAACGATTGATGCCGAGAAATCTAGAGACATTTAAAATTTGAAATTATCTGTTATTTGGACCATGTTTAGCCGACTCCATCATAGGTGTCGCTAAACTGGATACTGGATGTAGGCCACACACAATACTCATGAATGTTTCATATTATCGCACATTTCACAAACAGGAATATTATTGTTCAGAAGTCTATGGTTAGTAAAGTTCGGAAAATAAATAGAAGTGGAGTGATATCTTTAATACTGTTGGTGCTTTATTAGGTAAACTACATATTATCTGATATTTTTCAATCCTTGTTAATAAAATCTTATTGAACGTTAGACAAAGAACGGAATAAATTGTTAATTTACTTTCTGAATTGAAGTTAAGCACGGACTACACTGGTTCATAGAAATTATAGAAACGAAAACAGTGGCGTACGTACAAGGTTTTTCAAGTTGAATATGTATTGAATGACTTAGGAACTGCTTTCCAAACCATTCATAAAGCAGATTGAAGCAAGAAAGATTCACCAACGACCATGGGCTCGATATAGTCAGTATCGACCTTTAAACAAGGATTTAGCTGATGAATTATTAAGGCAACTCAATGATACGATAGAATACTATGATGGTGAATTAACTAAGGTATATAAAAACTCAAATGATTGACTCCGAAAAAAGTGTCTTTATTATATGGTTCAATATTCCATCAGGTTAGGGTATTTGGCAAATGCATCAAATTCCCAGATTACAGTCTGCATATGGTGATCCTGGCTTGAACTACAGTTTTCTGGTGTCTGTTTACCAGCCAAAGAATGGATACCACCATTAAACTGTTAAAAACTTGCTGTTTGATATCACGGGACATAATTATAACTTTGTTCTAGTGAATAAGTGGGTATATATTTTTCCATGAAAATCTATGTGATTTTATTTGTATTTCTTCTTAATTATATTTTCCAGATACAGAAATGGATTGGACCATATGGGAGAGCATAGAGATGATGAAGCTGAATTAGATCCTAAAATTCCAATTGCTTCCTTGACCCTTGGTCAACGAAGACCATTTGTTTTCAAACACGCAGATGCTAGAAAAAAGGAGCAGATAAAACATAAAAAAAAACACAGAATGTTTTCTTGAGCATGGGAGTTTGTTGCTGATGAATTATCCAACTAACAATATTGGTACCATGCGCTGCCAGTTTGTAAACAGCTAAAGATGAGAGAAAATCTGACATTCAGGGAAAATAATAAAATAAAATATTTATTGAATCGATTATATTTTTCCTCCATAAAGTTTTTTTTTTATAACAATGCTCAGTGGGAAAGGGCCTTAATATTACAGAACATATCAAACACGGTATTATTTCTTTACTCTATGTTCGAAATGTCAGAATGTTAGGTTATGTTATTATTTGTGTATTTCATTCAAATTCAAAATAATCAAACACATTTCACTAGAACTATATATAATAAAATAAAAATATTTATTGAATCGATTATATTTTCCTCAATAAAGTTTTTTTCATATAACATGCTTAGTGGAAAAGGGCCTAATATTACAAAACATATAAACAACGGTATTATTTCTTTACTCTATGTTCGAATGTCAGAATGTTAGGTTATGTTATTTTTGTTAATTTCATTCAAATTCAAAATAATCCAAACACATTTCACTAGAACTTATATTATAGCTAATTTCTCAAATAAAGAAAAGAAGATGACCAATTTTATCACGAAAACGTTTTATAATACCATATTATGCCAAGCATTTTCTCCTTGTGGAAATTATTTCGTAGCTGGGGATATATATGGGAAAATTTCGGTTTTTTCAGTAGGTATTCTATTGAAAATATTCCCTTACATATTTTGATAAATGATATTTCAGCTTATCTAAATTGATAAACCCAGATGTGAAGTTATCCAAAGATGAACAATTTCCCAAATGCCATTTGAAGTACAATCAAATTATCAAATTAATTCGTTATTATCAACTCTTCTTACCTTATAGTTGGAACTGTAGGAGAAATAAGAGCATATTGGTGGAAAACCATTAAACTAGTAAAATGTTAACTGCGCTTGGAGCATCGACATACCCAAATAACAAAGGTGGTTTTGGATAAACCTGACGTTAACTGCTTATACTTCTTGAGTGAAAAGACTTATTATTTGTGGGGTGTGGTGATAATAATATTTATGTGTATCAAATTGAAACTAGAAGGCTGGTCAAGACCCTATCAGCTCACAGTGATTACATACATTCTCTTAGTGGATGGTAAGTGAATATGCAATAGAAACTATCTTATACCAAGGTATTTATTATTAATTTCCTTTTTGTAGAGGAAATGATCTTATATCTGGAGGAGAAGATGGTTTGGTGTGTATTTTGGGATGTGAGGGAATACCGAAATATAAATAAGTTCAACCATATTTGAATATGAAAT
>CM024239.1:68378590-68462495 GCA_013421045.1 Propylea japonica
AGTTTTGCCGCGGGTAAACGCGAATAAACTGCTGACAGGTCCTGCCAAACAGTTTTTCCACCTAGAAACCATTTGTATTTCAAAATTGCGCGTTTCTGATTGGTGCAAATTACGGCAAGGGAAATAGTCAAGTCAAAAGTTTGCATTGCCGTCTCAGCATAGAAACACTTACATACGAATAACCTTATATTAGAGTAAAAAGTAAAAGTTTATTTCTTACTCTCAGCGAATAACGGTTTACTTATACATTTCTTTTTATGCGGCGTTTTGACGAATATCTGTAATTTTCGAATTTTGAGCCGGGGGTGGTTTCAGACTACTCAGTTGGACTCACTAATAAAGAATCCGAGGTTAAAAATTATTGTGTCAACGTGAATTTCAAATTGGAGAAAGACATTTCTGTAATAACGATTATTCTGGATTATTCAAATTTTTTTATTTTTCTGTTTTGACATACAATGAATTACTGAAATATGATTGTCTCAGATCTAATACTACAAATAATCTAGGAAAAAAAAATAAAATTATTTACACATATACAACTAATAATTTTCAACAATTTTTGGCCCACAAATTCCTATGATAAATGGGAATTTAATCAGATGAAGCTCACCGCAACTAAAAAATCTTATTTGAAAATCATGAATTTCAATATTTACACCTTATATACACTTTTTTTGCTGGAACGAATAATAGATCCAATGATTGGGTTTAGAGTGAGAAAAATACAGAATTTTTGTGTCTCAATATGCAAATAACATTGAATTTCCAGTTCACATTGGTACATTACTAAATGTATATGAAGCAACACATACCATCACATCAATCTTTAATGCTTTTTCACACTAACAAAAGTTTTGTTTACATCAACATTTTCACCTGGAAATATTGGAACTGTTCTTGGAACAATATATTAGAATGTTTCATGAATTTATATATTTATTGATTCATTATTAGCTTATATCGAATTGAATCTTTCATTCACAAGATCAACTGATTCAAAACAAATTTATAAACATTTTTTTTGTTAAGATAAATCAGAATAAACACATGAGTAAGTTTTATATAGGTTATTGTGGATTATATGTATATTATACTCCAACCAAGTCTAACTGCTATTAAATTAGGGCCCGAGAATAGTGGCAGTAATATCACTTTCACTCCATAATACGTCATAATTTCATACCAATACTGAAACATGGTTTATTTCAAGAACAAAAGTTAAGCCGAAAATACTACGTTTTTTACATAATTTTGGAATTTCCGTAATATTCCAATCTCGGAGGAAGAAGCAAACTTCTTCCTTGGAGATTCTGACAAGTTTCAAATAAAGAGTCCTTTTGCAAAAAATGAGATATAGTACTGAAAAATTTTTACTTACATTCTGTTAAATAACTCAGTTAAATAATTTTCTGGAGCTACTCAGAATATAAATAAATTAGAAATTAGATCCTATATCAACTTGTAGGCATTGAAAGATTTTTATTGAATGTGTTCATTTTTCAAATCGATTACATCAAGTATTAAAATGCAAATGTTCAATACCATGTTTAAAATTGGGAGAGATCAACACATCAAATTGCCAACTACGCCAAGCAAACAGAGCTACAAATGATTAGTTTTTTTGACAAAAATACTACCTGAAGCCACCTGTGCCATTCTCAACACGAAAATGCCATTTTTTTATTTGTTATTAACAAAAAAACAAAAAAATTCCCGTTCTTTTTAGTTTTTTCGTTGGCAAAATGGAAACTATTGATTCAGTGATAACGTTGCAATGGATGAATTGTAGAGAATTACATTGCGAAGAGAATGATGGGTCAAACGATCCGATCGAATATTAAAACTAGAGAAAAGCGGAAAAAACCGGAAATTGCGTGTTTTTTCTTTTTACTCATTACTCTGCCATTTTGCAATATTAAGAACTGAAACTTCACACGATAGTAGCTATTGACGTGCAAATTATGTGTGCCAAAATTGGATTCGGTCGGATAAATAGTTTTCACATAATTCCCATTTGAATTTTTTTTTGACATATTTTCGCGGAAAGCTGGATGCGTTTGAGGTCATCCGATTGAAATTAAAAAAATTGATTTGGAAAGAAGACGTGATCAGTAACAAAACGTCTATTCTGATTTTTCAATAAAACGCGTTTAAGTGTGTTAAAACTAGTGAGAACATGAGGAAAACGACCGACCAAGCGAGAGTGGTCGAGTGTTGAGGGAATGAGCGAATCGAGGGGAACGCCGCGGAAGCCAACGGTCGCCGAGTATAAGAATTGTTGCGCGGAGAGCGCCCAAATTTTGTACACATATACGTTCCCCTCGATTCGCTTATTTCCTTCCACTCGACCGCTCTCGCTCGGTCGGTCGTTTTCCCTCATGTTCTCACTAGTTTTTAACACACTTAAACGCGTTTTATTGAAAAATCAGAATAGACGTTTTGTTACTGATCACGTCTTCTTTCCATTTTTTTTAATTCAAATGGGAATTATGTGAAAACTATTTATCCGACCGAATCCAATTTTGGCACACATAATTTGCACGTCATTAGCTACTATCGTGTGAAGTTTCAGTTCTTAATATTGCAAAATGACAGAGTAATGAGTTAAAAGGAAAAACACGCAATTTTCCGGTTTTTTCTGCTTTTCTCCAGTTTTAATTATTCGATCGGATCGTTTGACCCATCATTCTCTTCGCAATGTAATTCTCTACAATTCATCCCATTGCAACGTTATCACTGCATCAACAGTTTCCATTTTGCAACGAAAAAAATAAAAATACGGGAATTTTTGTTGTTTTTTGTTAATAACAATTGAAAAAATGGCATTTTCGTGTTGAGGACATGGTAGGAATAAACTACGGACTGTCCTGCTCGGAATGGCACAGGTGGCTTCCAGGTAGTATTTTTGTCAAGGAAATATCTCTATTGCTTGGCCTAAACTAAATAGAGCTATCAAACAAAACTATGACTGAAATTCAATATGATCATAAAAGGAAAGTTCATTTCTCAAAACTTCAGAAACTAGGAATTCATCAACTCACGTCTCTGCTTTTCTTTCGGCACTCAGGACAAAACCACTGGCCTTTAGGGGGCACCATAATGCCCACACATTCGAAGTGGAACCACTCTATCTCGCAGTCATGTGAATCGCAGCCGATCATTTCGGAGACCTCGTCATAGGGACATTTACAGTAACAATAAACTGGTACCTTTGGGGGTTGTTCTGGTTCCGCAACTTCTTCTGTGGTAGAATCGTTGGAATCCGAGTCCACCTCTGTGGGAATCGTCCTGGGTAGTAGAGATGTGTTGATCTGAAGTGGGGGCACTCTAGGAGGCGGGACTATTGGTAGGCTGTGCCTCTGGTGCACCCTCAGTTCGCCTGACTTGGCTGTTTGCCTAATGGTGATTGGTTCTACAGTTTGTTTCGAACTGGCGCCGCCAGTTTTGATGGTGATTGGTGGTACGGTTAATAGAGGCGACTGACGGGATTGAACAGGGATTGTATTTTGAGATGTTTCCATCTTTTTCCACTTCAAGGGAGTATTCTTCTCAGCTTCTTCATCACTGGAATATCCATAGAACTTATTTGGAACCCTCCTTCTCTTTGATGCTCGAAGATTTGACTCAGAATCCTGCCTTATGCTAGAATGATCAGGCGTCATCATTGAAGAGGGAGCATTGATCTGTTGAATTGGCAAAGGGGACATTTTATTCAGGGATATTGTTAAAGGTGCCACTACTGGGTTTTGATAGTTTGTATAGGGTGCTCTAGAGCATTAGGCATAGCATATTCTGTTAGACCAGCTTCTTTTCTTTCGCTCTTCTTTTTCTTTCGTTTTTTTGTTTTAACTTTCTTTTTATGCTTGACTTCTTCTGGTAAACTTGAGTGGATGTTCTGCTGTTTTCGTAAAAATTTCCATTAGGTAGGGACCCCACTTCAGCGAGTATTTGATTTCTCTTTTCTTCAAGCAGCTTTTTGGCCAATTTTTGAGGTTGTTTATCATAAAATTCTTCATCAGTTTCGCTCTCAGTGGTCTCCAAGTCCGTCTCCAAAATCGGTGCTTCTGAAATTGTTATATTCTCAACATTTTCTGTTTTTGGTACAGCAGGTGGTTCTTTGTTTTCACTCTTGACACCGGAATGTTTGTTTTCTCTTCTTGCCTGCTGCCTCTTTCTGCCTTCTTCGGTAGAACTGTCAGAATCTGAACTGTCTGAACTAGAACTGGAACTGGAATCGGACGAACAGGAGCAATTTGAACCACAAGAGCAGCTGGAAGAATCACTATCACTACTGGAATCATCCGAGTTCTCGACTTCTTTAGTTTCTGTTGAAGGTGTTTGATCATTATTCTCCTTTTCCAGTGTAGCTGTTTCTGTTGCTTCTTTTGGCGTGCAGTAGTCGTGATCTACTCTCTGTGATAAATCAGGTTCCATTTCTATGATGACATTAGAATCTTGAGTGGCTTCAGGTGTATAACAGTAGTCATGGTCTTGCAATGCAGTCTCTAGGGTCAATTCTGGTTCTATTTGCATTTCTTCAGTTTCTTCTGCTTTTGTGGATGTTTTATCGGATTCCCCAAACAGGTTATCTATTTTTTCCCTTTTTGCTTGGTATATTTTGAAGTCGTCCCATATGCTTTCCAGAATCGGTATGGTTGATTCTGTGTTATCTTCCGCTTGTTTGTTCACTTCCTCATTCACGACGTTCATACTGTTGGCCAATTCCTGTTCAACCTCCAGAGTCCTTTCTTCTAGGGCTTCTATGATGTTTTCTTCTTCTGTTTTTTTATCCTCTTGTTTTGGAGCCTCTACTTCAGACTCGCTATCGCTGCTCTCTGATAAGTTCAATTCAGGTAAATCATATACATCTACTTTGGGCTTGGGTTTCTCTTCAGGGACAACATCCTCCTAGAATCATCCATATTAGTGGCAGGATTATCCACGATTTCCTCATTCTTCTTGTCATTATGTTTCTCCTCAACTGTTGGTTCATAATGTTGCTTTTCATGTTTCTGTCGCAGCTTTTTTGAAATAAACTTCTCTTCACAGCCTTCAAAAGTACAAGCATGAGGTTTTTCTTCAGCATGTATTCTTTATGGACCTTCAGATAAACGGCTTTTGTGAAATTAAGACCACATTCTTCGCAAGCAAAAACTGCCGGAGGTATGCAGAAGTGGAAGACATGAGGCCATTTCTTCTGTAGACATTTTTTACAAAGCACACTCTCAGTACCATGCTTCCAGAATAAGTGTCTTGTTATGTCCTGTTTATTCCTGTATGCAATTCCACATCGATAACAAAAGTGATGGAGTTTATGCTTCCATACATGGTTCGACAACTTGTATTGGTTGTTGCACATCTCCAAGCATACATCGCACTCATGATGCCGTTTTCTCAAGTGCACCATTAGTCTGAAAGCTGAAGGTAAATCATCGCTCACGCACATGCAGCATCTATACTGCATATCATGATCTAAAACATAATCTCCTGGACACAAGTGACAGATTAATTCACTGTAACTATAGAAATTTGATTTGCACATAATACACAACAGCAAATTTTTTGTGTGCATTTTTCTGTTGTGCAAGTACAATTCCTTGTGTACATTAGTAGAATAGCGACACTGGAAACATTCGAAAACATGTGAAAAAGTAACTGCTTCCTCGGTCAGATTGGATTCTAGATTGAAATAAACCTTGTCCAGTTCTTCCAAGGATTCTTTTATTCTGTTAACAAAGCTTTCAGGTATTAATTCTTCTTCTGTTATACTTTTCACAATGGCAGAATATCTATGTTGGGCAATGGCATGTAGTCCTAATTGTTTACCATTTACGGAAATTTTCCTAGCATGATTGCAATACACACACAATGGTACAGTGGCGAGCAAACACTTTTGTAGCAATATCTTGATATCAAACTTGTCCAGAGGCTGCTCTAATTCCAATTCAATAATACTCACATCTGGTCCTGCTACTTGAACGTTATCTTCAATAGATGCATTCTCAACTTTGTCATCACTTAAATTAATATACTCATTTTCGCTTTCAATCTGATCAAGTTCCATTGCTAACTTATCACTATCATCACTTTCTTCAGCTGCCACGTTTGAATAAGTTTCTAATTTTGATAGTTTTAAAGACAATTTTGGAACCTTCCTGGTTTCGAGTACATCCTCGTTTTCTCTTTTATCCATGATTTCAGTTTCTTGATGTGCGCTAATCTCTAGATCCGAATTTTGATCCTCGTTTGATTTCAAATCACTATCCCTAGAAGATTGATTGTATATTTGTCTTTCGGAACAACTAGCGGGTGAATTCACATTTTCCTTATCAGAATTGTCCACTTTCTCAGTTTCATCATAGCTACTGTCACCTGTCACATTGAATAATGGTTGTTTATCGATAGTTTCCGTGGAAAATGATTCTTCCAAATCACTCTCTTGTTTTTCAGTTTGTTCATCCTTTTCAAAGGAATCACTATTTCCTTCTTGATTACCTGAATCAACAGGTGTTTGTTCGGTATCTTTATTGTTGTTTATGCTGAATTCTGGTACCTCTGGGAGAACCTCAGAGGCGTTTGTTGCATTCTCTTCACTTCTGACCATTTGTGAGATTGTATTATTCACTAGTAAGTCACTGTTATTTTCATCTACAGCTGGATCTTCTGTGACTGAATCACCTGTGACATGATTTTCCGGTCGGATTTGTTGTTTATTACACTTATTTTTAACACTTTTGTTCAATGTCTGCCTAGACCCAGAGTTATCACAGGGCACACAATTATGATAAAAAAAATTGTCTTGTTCATTGAATAACTTTTTACATTCACAGCAAATTATGAAACAGGGTTCTTTATAATCTTTGAAGAAATCAGCAGGAGATTCTAATTGATGGGGTTCCCAATTATGTCTTGACTGTATATGTTGACATAGATCATCCAACACTGAGAACATTCCAAGACAATACAAACAAATGAATCTCCTATGATATTCCAACATATGCATGTATAAATTCCAGTTTTCGTAATATGTGCCGCATGCTGAACATAGAAATACTTTTCTCGTCAATTTGAAACTAGAAATAGAGTTATCTTCAACTTCTGCGAGGGTACTAGGGTCAGCAGTACAGTCAACTAGATGATCATTTAAACTCTGTAGAGTCTCAAAGCCTGATTGTCTACACTTTGAACACTTAAATTGCACTGCAGGTTGGAGCCCTAAATATTGAGCATATTCCTGCAACTTTGGACTGTTTTTAGTTTTAATACGTTTTGATTTATTCAAACGTCCTATGTTTTTTACTTTATCAGTTTTAATTCTAGTAGCTTCATTATCACTAGGTGAATTATGTTGCGATAATTGAGATAATTCAAATAAAGACTGATTGAAGTAAGGGTTTGAATGCAATGGCACTTCACTTTCTTCACAGTTGTCACCACTACTTTTCGATCTCACACTAAGTTTACGTTTTTTAACTTGACGTTTGGGAATACTTTCATCTATAACAAGGGCATTAGCATCTGAATCATTATCAGATTCATCGGATGAATGTACACTTCCATTGAATTTAGGACCTATACTTTCAGATTGACTGCAAACTTCTTTTTCTGTATCAGCAACTAACCCTTCAGGGAAGTTTGCCATAACTGAGGAAGCTACTCCATTATTTGTTTGATCTAGGACAGGTGAAGTCGTCAATTCCCTCTGTAAACCATCTTCCATACCGATCTCAATGTATCTAAAAAAAATCAGGTGTCATATTAATATACTTGTTTTTTCATTGCATTAAAAAGAGGGGCCTAATCAAATGCTTTATGCAGTTTCAGCATAAGAAATATTAAAACCCAAAACAATGCATGAACTCAAAGTAATGCTAACATTGCTAACTCGTTTTTGATTATTTGGCATTTGGCCCACAATGACATTAGGTTTTAATTTGAATAAGAGCCCAAAATGAAGGTTACTCACTTCGAACTTTTTCTTGTCGTAATTAAAGATTTCGTTTCTGACACTTCTAAATAATATTATGGACATATTTTAATTGCAATGTATATTACATCCTCTTGCAAGGAAGGTTAGTAAAATGGCGCTTCATTTTACATTCGGGCTTGGAAGAGTTAACAGAGTGACCAACATAATTTTTTTTTTAATAATTTGTTGAATATCTTCTGAATGAAAGAAATTAAGATACACACGAATTTTCAAAGTATTTAATTTTCCGGAACTCAATTGATTCGTAATGGTAAACTGAACAATACATTTCTTTTTTCTTTGGCATCCTAATGAATGAGGTGAGGAATATATATATATATAAATCAGAATGGCAATACTGTTGACAGTGTTGACGTTGACAGAAAGAATGCGTTCCGACCACAGAACATACAATATTCCGACTGAACGCACAAAACAAACAACAATCTGAAGCTAATGAATATTATAAATAATAAATCAGAGACATCTTGTCCTCATCTCTAGTTAAATTTTGGTCCCGTCTGTATCAATAAATATCAAAACATCTTAATTATAATAATTGAGAAACGGGGACAACGATTAACGTTCCTTTATCTATGTTCTAGGGATACAACATCGTTCATAAAAGCATCGATTTCATGATTTCGATGTTTTTAACGTGAACGTCGACGGCGTTTTTAAGGCGGTCCATTATTTTAATTAAATCGTCAATCGGTTGAATCAGGTATATACAGAGTGTCCCGTAATTAGACCGACAAACTACTAGTGGACATTATAGTTCGTATTTTATACAGATTCGACCCAAATCATATAATGCAAAATTGCTTCGTTACGGAGCTAGTGCCCTTTGAAGATGACGTCCTGTCCACACTTTTTGCCACATATTCGCAAAACGGAATCACAAAGTGCTGAAAGTTTACACATTGGCTAATATCAAAAATACGCATAGATAAGATTCAGTGCATTTCTTTCATGTCAAGCACAATGGTATCATTTGGGGGGAGGGGCGAAGGGTATTTTCAGTTGAAACTTTTTTAACTTTATATAAACATGGGTCCGTAAAAGCTTCTTTACGGAGCTACAGGGTGTTGAAATTTCCAAAAAAATTGTTTTTTTCTTCCTAACTCCTGCAGTTTTTGAAATATTCAGTCCAAATTTAGAATGCGAGCTATTTTCGACAGTCTCAATCATTGCAGGTCCTGAGTCTTAACTATAATCTACAGGGTATTTTCTTTTCCGAAGCCATGTCTCCTTTTCCCTCTCAAACTTTTTATGGTACGCCACTGGTCAGCGTTAAATCAATTTTTGATAACTTCCTTCAATGCTGAAGATTTTTGACTCCTGTAATTTTTTCGTATCTCTAACCGTTTTCGAGTAAAAATTATGAACAAAGCTTTTGCGGACTTTTGGACTTTTTTCTTGAAATTATACGTAGATTCATCGCCTTAAGTTGTGACATAGTATTATGTAACACCCTGTAGAATCAACGGATTATTGTAATTAGGGTTGATTGGAAACAGTGATGTTTCAGGTGTTGCAATTGTAACATTTGTGTCACTTTTCAGACCTGGTGTTACAACGTACAATTCTGAATTTGCTCAAAAGTGTTACAATTTACGTTTGTTCCGACCATCGAGATATAATACTATCCTATCTCTATGGTTCCGACTGATTTCAACAAAGGATAAATGCGTTTTTATCCCATTTTCCTTTGAAAATAGAATAATTGTCATATTGTTCTGTGCTGTGGACCTAAAAAAAAGGCATTCACTTCACACTTTTCACCAGTCATCACCCAGGACTGGAAAAAAGTGGTGGCCGAGAGGGGTCAGAATTTTTCAGTTGGGGCCATTCATCAGTGGCGTCCGTGCAGACTTCTGTCGGAATAAATTTGGCGAAAAAATGGTACGTCAATGTTTTTTTAAAAACGAAAATCGTTTTCGTAATCGCCACATAATTCACAGTGAGAATGGTATCTTCAGTTTTTTACCTACGACGAATAATTTCCGAGATAAAAAAATGCTAATTCTCTTATTTAAACTAGCATTTCATTTTTTAAAAACATCGAAATCGATTATAAAACACCGATGGCGATGCCCTATCCCTAGTTTGCGCATTTGTGCATGATTTTCATGTTCATCTCTGATGGGATGTTTGAAAAATTCTGACTTCTGACATTTCTGACTTTGTGTTCTATGGTTTAATTTTATCAGATTCAAAAATGGCAGCGTTAAAGACAGAAATTGATATTGAGGAAAATGCCGAAAATAAGGATTTGGAAGACGTTGCAGATGAAATAAATTCTAAAGATGCCGAGAAAAAAAAGAAAAAGAAGAAAAAAAAGAAGGCAGGTTGGTATTTTTGAAAAATGTATTTAATTGCACGTAGTTTTCAAAATACAGCGAACCACATTTTTTTCAAGGAGGAGATAATCAAAATCAAGTGAACTCACAGTCGACCGATACTCAAACTAATGAAGATTCCAATAAAAATGGTGAAATTGTTACCGAAAACGAGGAAACTGTGGAGAAAAAGAAAAAAAAGAGGAACCGGAAAAAAGGAAATGGAAAACCGAATCAAACTGATCCACCTTCAATTCCCATCGTTGATCTTTTTCCTGATCAGGTTTTTCCAGAAGGACAAATTATGGAACATCCAGTAAAGAATGATGATCGAACGGCTAAGGACCGTTTTACCACAGAGGAAAAGAAAGCTTTGGATAGAATGCATTATGATGATTATAATGAAGTACGATTGGCTGCTGAAGCTCACAGACAGGTAATCTAAGACAAACTACAAAGTTGTTGTATAAATATGCAAGGAAGACGCCACTGGTCACAGTCACAGCAAAAAGATAGTCATTGCCCCAATCAATCACAACCTTATTAACCAATCAGTGACCAACAGAGTTTCAGATAAAACCTATTCGGTGCGATTCTGTTCGCACATTGCTATAAATCTTGTTATCCAAGCAATATGGCTATCTCCCAAATTCATAGCAATATGACTACGGTATTCCGTATTCTGTTTCGACTGTTATAGTCATGTTGGTTATGAATTTCGCCTTAGCAATATGGCTATGAGAATCGGCAATCCAAGAGCCGGCAACACTGTAATATATGATATTTGAACTACTATTTTGAGGTTTTGTTATGACATTTCTGTGTTTTCAAACATTTGTAATGAGAATTTGAAAATGTTGGGGAATAGGAAAACCAAGAAAATTCAAATGGAAGTATTGATAAACTTCCTTAAATATAATAGAATTAATTATAACCCATTAGAAATATACAGGAGGTGAAAACCAAGTGGGTTGAACTAGGAAATTTTTTGAATGCACTGTAAAATGGAACAAGAACAGATTAAATGCTTTCTCTTAATGAAATATTTCCTTCCAACTAGCTGAAGCATTCTGACAAATAGCTTAAACTGTGATGTTATTTGAGACTGAGAAATTATTACAATTAGTTCACAGAATGAAGTTAATTTAATATTTTGTTATGAATAAACAATTTCATATGAATGTTTCCTCCGAATGAGATATTTTCACATATTACACAATTATGAATTAATGAGAACACATTCTCAGCATTCTGCCGAATACCTGAAGCAGTTAGTGTGATGTTACTGGAGGCTAAGAAATTTTCACAATTAAATCACAGAATGAAGCTTTATTCTAAATTTGTTATCAGTAAACAATTTCATACAATAACAATAAAAATTTGGAATAAACTTCTATGTGTTCATTGAATATATGTTCCCGTTGAAAATCTGTCGACAACATTTTTCGTCGAAAAATAAATTTTGCCACATATTTCCTCTGCATTGTTAAAAACAATATTATTGAGAAATAGTGTCATAATTCAGGGCTGGATTGAATACCCAAAACTTCCTGGAAGAAAACAATCTCTTCTTCCTTGCACGTACTTTGATCTCATGTGCCGATAGATTATTGAAACATGGCAAAGCCAAGTCGTGGGCAACTCCATGGAACTGTGCATTTGTTATTATTAAATTCACATAAAATATCTGAAAAATAATGATTCAATCAAATGTAAGGCAAAAATATGGAATTATACTTACACCTTGTACATTTATACTGTGAAAACCCTTTTCTATTGATGCTTTCTTCCTGTCCTCATTACTTGAAGGAAATAAATTTGTTGAGATGAGGTCCTTATTTTATGTATTACTCTTCACATAACTAGTAGGCTCATTCCTAGATTGAAGTCCTCACCAACTGTAGTCTTATAGCATAAGCAAAAAATTGTGAAGTTGGTTCATCATTAATTTTTCTCAAATTTTAAATCGAATCAGAAACTGCTTGTTTGTCCGATCGAAATATTCTGATAAACTTCTCTAGAGTCTCTGATATGTCGGTTTTGCGATCTAAGAATTCTCCTAAAATTAAATGTTCTGTAATACATCAGTTCCATTTTCATTGCAACATACTTACCTATTTTCAAACTATTTGAAAAATTGAAATGAAATAAGTGTTTTTCTATCGTATTTCTAACTGTTTTGGTCCTGGGCAAGATTGTTATCCGTGTAGGCAAGTACTCTTTCGACCTTGCTAAGATAGCATAGCGGATAGCAAGGTTATGACTAAACTGACAGATCATATTGCCACAGAATGGTCGAACAGAATACAGAGTATTGCGCACCTTGCTAAGATAGTCATATCTTTATCTTAGCAATATGGCTATGCGCAAACAGAATCGCACCAATTGTGTTATCAGATTTTACCGTGTTAGTTGGTGAGGTCAGTTTTCAGTATGCTCTGTTTCTTTTTTTAGACTCGTCAACATATTCAAAAGTGGATTAAACCTGGTATGACTATGATCGAAATTTGTGAAGAGTTAGAAAATGTAGCAAGGAAATTGATAGCTGAAAATGGCCTTAAGGCTGGCCTGGCGTTCCCAACAGGTTGTTCAAGGAATCATTGTGCTGCACATTACACGCCAAACGCAGGAGATCCAACAGTGTTGGAATATGACGATGTTGTAAAAATTGATTTTGGTACACACATCAATGGAAGGATTATCGATTGTGCTTTCACCCATACTTTTAATCCGAAATATGATAAGTTGGTGGAGGCTGTTAAGGATGCAACTAACACAGGAATAAATGCTGCAGGTTTGTTAATTACTGAAATTTTATCAATTTGGTTTAAAAGTAGTGTTGGGAATAATCGAGTACTTTCAATAACCGAGTACTGGATGATCGAGCGATCCAAATAACGAGTGATAATCGAGCGATTTTTCGCCTGATCACCACCCTGGGTTTATTCATAATCGTCCGAGTTGCAAGCGATCATGCTAACCGCTTGTCGCTCATTCAGCGCTGTACGGCCTCTACGTTCGTTGCGTTGTGACTTTGTTTATACCTACTGCCCTCGAAATTGAAGCTCGCGTGTGTCGTATTGTACGATTATCAAGGGATCAAAACAGAGTCCGCTGTATGGAATTATTTCCATAAAAATAACGATAAGAAATTTGCGACTTGCAATATCATTTGTAGAAAAGTTTTGGCTTATTATGGCAGTACTTCAAATTTAAAGCAGCATTTAAACCGGCTTCATCCGACATTAAACTCACAGAACAACAAACAATACCATGTGAAAACTGTTTCTTCAGGTAGCAATGAAAATGCACAAATTTAGCTTATCCTGTAACTTCCGGAAATGCTATATACCGTTCAAAAGACCAGCCAAACAATTGAAACTTTCTGTGGTCTACTTCTGGAAATGTTCTTTCAGATACAAAAATGGCGAAAATCGATGCACTTTTGGTGAAAGGATAATAAGAACTATCGATGAGATTCGAAGAATTCACTCAAAGATCGCGATTATGTATGCTTAATGCCGGGCGAAAACACCGAATATAGGGCTTGTACTCAACCATTCAATAACCGACACAGCCCGATTATTAAGATATCACCCGTCGCTCGAGAATTGAAGACTTAGACTCATTCGATTATCGAGTGACGAGCGGTTTTTTTGATAATCGAGCAGTGTCGATTATTTGAATAATCGAGTACTCGAGTGATTTTCTACTCGAGTGATCCCAACACTACTAAAAATACATTTTGTGGGTAAACTAAAATTTATTTATCACGGAAACATGATCTAAATAAAATGATTTTTTTAAGGTATCGATGTTCAGCTCTGTGAGATTGGAGCTGCCATCCAAGAGGTTATGGAGTCTTATGAAGTGGAATTAGATGGCAAAACCTACCCAGTTAAATCCATACGTAATCTGAATGGACATTCAATAACACCATACAGTAGGTTGAAATGATCTAAGTAATATCTGATTAACAAGATAACAAATTTTCATAGGAATACATGCTGGTAAAACCGTTCCTATTGTGAAAGGAGGGGAGGCCACAGTTATGGAAGAAAATGAATATTATGCTATTGAAACGTTTGGCTCGACAGGAAGGGGTGTTGTTCATGATGATATGGAATGTTCCCATTATATGAAAAACTTTGATGCTCCATATGTTCCCTTGAGGTAAATAATATTTTTAGGTTTGTTCCAACAGCAGCGATTGTACGGGTCCACCACATGCGCAGTAGACTAAAGGCGTTCCAACAGCGTTTTTGGACGGTACAGTGAACGATCCCAAATCCCGGTCTCCTGTTTCAACTGACCTATGTACCGTCCCATGTACGGTCAAATCGATCCCTGCTAGGAGGCAGGGATCGTTTGTACTGGTTTGGTACTGACCTGCGCCATTTGTATTTCTATTTATTTTAGGTTAGGACGGTTATGTTTATTTCTCAGATCGAAAGAAAGTTTCTTATTTATTGATATGAGGTTCATTTATTTATCTCATTTGTTCTTGTGGTATTTTCAGAAACGGTCTCTGATTTTTTTTCAGTTTTTGCTCGCTTGTTTGTTACTCATTAAACATTAAACGATATATTCAATGGAAATTATTCATTATTTGGAAACTTTGAAGAAAGTATTACAATTATAGAATTAAAAGTAATAACAGTGTATGGTGAGGAAATGTTTGAATTTTCAAATATTACGTGAGCAGTTTTATTTCAAAGTTGCTTCAGTATTCTCATTTCAAAGAAGCCCACTTTCTGAGATTACTGTATATGTTTAATGTTTGTAATTATAAGACTATATCATTTTTTTAGGTTGCAGAGTTCCAAGTCTTTGCTGAATGTCATCAATAAGAATTTTGGAACTTTTGGCATTCTGCAAGAGATGGCTAGATAGAGCCGGTGCTACCAAATACCAGATGGCGCTGAAGGATCTTTGTGATAAGGGGGTGGTAGATGCATATCCCCCATTATGCGACATCAAGGGATGCTATACTGCCCAATTTGAGCACACCATCATACTTCGTCCCACTTGTAAAGAGATCGTTTCTAGAGGTGATGATTATTAGAACCGTTTTTTCTAAAAGTTTTTATGAGAGATGATTGTATCTATACAACTTGTATTCAATAAACCAGTTATAAATAATGTACATATCTTTACATGGGCAAATATCCTCTGATAGTCATATGGCATTAAGGCAACTGATGGCTGTTGATTATGAATCAAGGACCATTTGGAGCTGTAAAACACTGGCGAGGCACAACAAGCTAGTTTAAGTTTGTGTACACGCCCACTAGAACATTGAGGAAAATGAGACAGGTGACCGCCCTTGCATAAAGAGGAACAAACACTGCTTTCACCAAACTCATGCCATCATGTTATTGGATATCACCCCTTTGATTAGGGCGGAGGTTGATGATCTCGAAAAACCAGGTTTAAGACAACAAAAGAAACTTATTGCACCTTGGAAAGGGAAGGATGTAGATAAGACTGCTACTGGGCTCCTCATTGGTCACTGTTTTGTGAGATACTATGCTCAAGATCGGTAGGAAAACTCCGTATCTGTAGGTTATGTGGATCAGCCACAAAACCACCGAGCACATATTATGCCAAAGTA
The DNA here is from genome assembly GCA_013421045.1 of Propylea japonica. Taxonomy (NCBI): domain Eukaryota; kingdom Metazoa; phylum Arthropoda; class Insecta; order Coleoptera; family Coccinellidae; genus Propylea; species Propylea japonica. The sequence continues at coordinate 68,394,519 of CM024239.1, forward strand.
ATGTATCGGTGCAAACAAGACTTACTCTACTGGGTGGCGCGACCTTGACGCTAGCCGACCTAAGAACGAAGTCTTCTAGAAAAATAATCAACTTTGCAAACAAGGTTATTTACCTGTACGCCAAGCAACAGAGCTACAAATGATTAGTTTTTCGACAAAATACTACCTGGAAGCCACCTGTGCCATTCCGTGCAGGACAGTCCGTAGTTTATTCCCACCGTGTCCTCAACACGAAAATGCCATTTTTTTATTTGTTATTAACAAAAAACAACAAAAATCCCGTTCTTTTTAGTTTTTTCGTTGCAAATGGAAACTATTGATGTAGTGATAACTTTGCAATGGGATGAATTGTAGAGAATTACTTTGTGAAGAGAATGATGGGTCAAACGATCCGATCGAATAATTAAAACTGGAGAAAAGCGGAAAAAACGGAAAATTACGTGTTTTTTCTTTTAACTCATAACTCTGCCATTTTGCAATATTAAGAACTGAAACTTCACACGATAGTAGCTATTGACGTGCAAATCATGTGTGCCAAAATTGGATTCGGTCGGATAAATAGTTTTCACATAATTCCCATTTGAATTTTTTTTGGACATATTTTCGCGGAAAGCTGGATGCGTTTGAGGTCGTCCGATTGAAATTAAAAAAATTGATTTGGAAAGAAGACGTGATCAGTAACAAAACGTCTATTCTGATTTTTCAATAAAACGCGTTTAAGTGTGTTAAAAACTAGTGAGAACATGAGGGAAAACGGCCGACCGAGCGAGAGCGGTCGAGTAGTACGTGAGGAAATGAGCGAATCGAGGGGAAACGCCGCGGAAGCCAACGGTCGCCGAGTATAAGAATTGTTGCGCGGAGAGCGCACAAATTTTGTACACATATACGTTTCCCCTCGATTCGCTTATTTCCTCTCCACTCGACCGCTCTCGCTCGCTCGGCCGTTTTCCCTCATGTTCTCACTAGTTTCTAACACACTTAAACGCGTTTTATTGAAAAATCAGAATAATCAATAATTTTTCAAAATCCTGAAGACGAAGATTGTGATGATCTGTTAATACAAAATAAAAATAGTATTACCACAGAATTTTAAATTATTATTTTTGACGCTCTCAGACAAAATACTAAATCTCAAACCAAAATATCACCCCCTTCCACCTACGGTTTTCCAAGCCATCAATGCACAGCTGGCAAATTTTCGAAACTTTGTCCCCCCCAAAAATTTTGCTCCGGCCCGTCCCTGAAGGAGGGTAGCAAATGTGATGTGTCCCATCAGGGAGAATAACGCAGCCTATACTAATTAAATCTTGCTATAATTATGTATTCAGTTTTTTCCACACCACACCATTGCTATTAGGTATGACAGTTCCTCAACATAGAGTAAATTTCCTAATTTGGCAACTCGTTTTTGAATTTCGACAACTTATCTGTTATTCTGAATTGACAATCAATAATTTTCACGATGATAAAAATTTTAGTAAGATTCTAAAACAGTTCAAGAAACCAATTGTACTAAGAAACTATGGATGTCTCTCAAACGAGTATATTAAAGTGACCCTCCTTGGTGGAATGGGTAAATATAATTTCAATATTAATTTCAACGACAGAAATTCTTGTTTGGACGTAGGTAGTACGGAAAACCTCTTGCAATGTTGTTGAAACAATCTCCCCTAATCGATGAGCTTTGCATCTATGATGTGAAAGCCTGCAAAGGCTTCGTACACGAGTTGAATCATATCGACACACTTTGTAATGTTACTGGATACTGTGGCAAATGTCATCTAGGAAAGCTTTAGAGGTAAGGATTCCTAAATAATATTTATACTAGCTTTTACCCGCGACTTCGTCCGCATAAGTTTTTTGGTTTTCTCCCGGCTGTAAGTCCCCCTGCAACAATGTCCCACTATCGTGTTCCAGTCCTCAACTTCACATCAAAATTTGTTCAAAAGCAACCTAAGCTACATAATGGATAGCTCCGAATGTTTCCTTAGTAAATATAGAAAGTAAATAATGTAAATCGGTTTAAAATACTACCAACTAACTACCTACCTGACAACCCTATGAGTTTCGATCCAAGTAAAACTGTTAAATAAAGACAGTTGCATCAAAATTTTATCATAAATTCCCTAAATTATGGCACCTACCGACTTTTTAAGTTAGAAAAGTGATCAAATAGTAACTTGAAGTCTTAGTAACACTCAGTTAAAAAAAACATCAAAATCATTTCAGTAGCTATGGCGTCATGCGATCACGCGGGAATGAGGAATTTTCCCGCCGTAAAAAGTAGCCTGTGTCCGTGCCTAGAATCCTACCTTTGTATTAACCCGTTCAGACTTTTAGGCGTGAATGAGGTAAACTTTTGAAACAACGATTAAAAATCACTAACTTAATTAGTTTTCTGCCTACTGCCTACGCCTTTAGTACGATAGCATGAATAGGGATTTTTTCCTCCTCGAGCTTACTACAACTTACTACAGCATACCATAGTTAACTTTACATATTTCTGCGCCGAGTAGTTAGAACCATGACGTCATAGTTAACCAGACCAGGTTACCATTATCTCGGCATAGTTTATTGTCTGGTATACGAGAAATGTGAGGTTAGTGTAGTAGACAAAACTGACAGATTTAACTACACGTTACTACGAAGTTAACAATGACGTCATGAAGTTAACTACCCAGCAAACACAACATACAGCAACTGTACAGATACTGCGTTACAAGTGCCACCTGAATGCAGCACATAAATTGTTGTATCAAAACTGCACAGTTTCTGCATTGATAATAATGCATTTCAAAGAATGCAGTATTTGAAGTACAGTTGCTGTACAGTTTTTGCAAAACAAAAATTGAGTGTCTCATGCGCAACCAGTGAAGTTCAGTAAATGTGCAGTAACTGTGATGTAAAACTGCAAAAGGTCAAAATGCTTGTTACCAGGTACGGCATGGTACGGACTCCGACCTATCCCAACATGTCTCCATCGTGGGTAGGTCGGAGTCCTTACTATTCGGTACGGTGTCTTTACTTTACGTTCGCGTTCGCCACCATTTTATTGTTTAGCACGTGTAGTGGTTGGCAGATTGCGTGAAGATTGTGGAAAGCGATTCAATATTGGTTTTAGCCTTATAAAATTATTAATTATTGCTCCGTAACATTTAAATTGAACGTTTTATTGTTCGGTTTTAAAAGTGTGCATTGTATTTCTCCGCTAGATCTCATACGACTGTAATGATACAGTCCTATCAAGATGAAACAAGGTAGATACGTAAAAATAAGACTACTAGACGGGCACTAGCAGAAAGTGACATTTTGGAAATTTACCAATTTCACAAAAGCAATTTCAGGTATTATATTGGCACAAGGTAAAATTCTTTTTTAGTCACCTCATATTCCTTCCATTTTAGTAGCCATACGGAAATGCCACGCAGACTGATGTTGAAACAAAAATAAAAGCATGGTTGAGAAACCTGTATGAGAGAGGAGCGAGGAGCAGCCAAACCCAAAATGTATAAACCTCCGAAGAAATTTATTTCGTTTTCATTATATTTTGATTTATACATATATACATATTTTAGTTTATATTTTGTATGAATATTTCTGTTTCAGTTATATATTTTTTTGTTTAATATAGAATTTCTTTTAAAGCTAACTTTTCATTGGATTTCACACCAAAACCGAAAATAATAGGATCAAGATTATTGTATTGCTTTGCCGCATTTCAAATGCAGCGAGGCTGAACAGTTTTTGTACAGTTACTACAAAACCTCGCTTCATATGAATTGCAGCAACGCTGCACAATGGCTGTATATGAATGCAGTTTGTACTGTACAATTCAGCGGGACATATACGGTCCGTTTCGATACAGTAAGTGCATTACCATCGCTGCAGTGAAGTGTAGCAACGCTGTACAAAATTTGTACAGTTCCTGCGTTTCGGTGTTTGCTGGGTAACCACACGGGTGTAGTAAGCTCGAGGAAAAATCCCTAATATTAGTAACCCATATCCTTTTCTAGGTTACTATCTATCACCTAATTAAATTTCATCAATATCCGTTCAGCTGTTTAGGCATGATAGAGCAAAACTCCCAGCAAAAACCATAAAAATTCACTAACTCAATTCTGTTTTCTGCCTACTTTCTAATCCCTAAGTACGATGACGTGATCATTTTGATCTTATATCCGTTTTTAGGTAACCATCTATTACCTTACTGAATTTCATCAAAATCTGTTCAGCCGTTTAGACGTGAAAGAGCAAAAGTCCCAACAAAAACAACTAAAAATCACTAACTCAATTTAGTTATCTGCCTACTGCCTACCCCCTAAGAACGATGGCGTGATTATTTATAGCCTATGACCATTTCTAGGTTATCATCTATCACCATACCAAATTTCATCAAAATCCGTTCAGCCGTTTAGGCGTGAAAGAGTAACAGACAGACAGACAGAGTTACTTTCGCATTTATAATATTAGTATGGATTAACCAACACCTCAAATTATTTGATTGTAACATTTTGTGCACATTCATTTCCAAAGAAATTGTTAATCTTGTTCGTCCAGGAAAGCAATTTTCTATTCGGTGGTGACCATTGTATTCACTACTGGGTAAAAAATAGCAGTGTCGTGCCTAAGGTGGCGCAAGGACACAATAACAAAGCCAACTTAAAATAAAACTGAGATTTTTTTTAACTCATACAAAGCTTGATTGCTTGTGTGATTATAATCACAATAGGACATACTGTTCTGACACACTTGTATTGATATCAAGCAAGCACGGAAAATTGAATCTGTATTTATTATTCAAAAGAATTTAAATAAATTCGATATTCCTGTTTAACTGGAACTGTATAAATTCAGATATCGATTGAAATATATTCTGGAAGGATTCTGCATTTCTTAGAAACTTTATAGGTTTTCACTCCCAGTCTCTGAAACATAAATAATTAAAAAATGTTTCGATTAAGGTGAAGTGCTCCTGCGAAAATCTTTGCACGTATTTGTCAGGAGCAAATTGGTCTTGAAAAAAATTGTTGCCTAACAATAAACTGAAAATGAAACAAATTAAAAGGATATTGTAAAGTTTCGGTGGCTATATCAGACACCTTCTTCAGACAAACTCTAAAAATCTTCAGAATTGTGTATTTTCTCATTTGTAATCTGATTGACATTGATAGTTGATGTTGATTTATTTGATTTTGAAATTTCCTGATGTCACTTCCTTCCTCAATAAATCAATCCAAATACGATCTATTCCAACAGAACAATTGGCCAAATTATTTACTTCATCTAACAAAATACATGTAGATTCCTTAATTTTTCTTTTATAATTATCATCAGGTTCCGTCATGAGGATCTTTGTAGGAGTATTTTTGATTATTATTATTTATTCCTATATTAATTTTTGGGACTTCATTTCAAGAACTCAAGGATAGTTGTAATGTTGATGTCAATCACTAAAGGAAATGTCCAAAATTATTCTGCGCAATTCGAGCAGAATGCCCCGCTGGTGCAAAGCATTACGGAATTCATAGGAACTTGTGCTCCCAAGGTAGGTGGTATACGAAATAATCATATTTATAATATTCATTATACAGGGTGTCCCAAAACTCGACGTCAACCCGGAACCGGGTGAAAAGGCAAGTAATGCTGGTTGTCAGAAAAATATAAAAAAAAATCTAAGTTGCATGATTTCAAAATAATGGGCATTAAAAAAAACACGCCAAATTCCACACCCTGTGACAGTCTTTTCGCTCCTGTTGCCACAAATATCAACTTTTTCCAACTTTTTTTTGCTGTGTAACCTTGAATAATGCTTGTCTGAACTGTAATCAAAATTTGGATACCAGCTGCTCTAGGTTTCATGAAAATAGGGCTTGCTTCTCAGAAAAAAATTCAAATAAACAATTGCCTAGTTTCAACTGACTGTATTGAAAAAAAAAATGTACTACGCAAGTTTGGCAAGTTTTATCAAAAGTTGGCGCATTTAGTGAGGATTCCAAAATGGTATAATACTTGTTAAACTGTAGCTGCCGTAGTTCAAATTTATTTTCGATTGCCTTTGAATACACTTTTTCTTAAACTTAAAAAAAACATAAACAGTAAAAAAGTCCAATGGATTCAAGTCCGGTGAACGAGCCGGCCACCAGATTGGACCAGAACGATCTTCCGGGAAAAAATGTTACCAGAAAAAAAATTTCCAAAGAAATTTCTCAGAAAAATTATTTTCTCTGGAAATTTTTTTCCTGGTAACATTTTTTCCCGGAAGATGTATCGGATGTTCTGGTCCAGTCTGGTGGCCGGCCCGTTCACCGGACTTGAATCCATTGGACTTTCTTACTGGGAAGCAGTTTAAGAAAAAGTGTATTCAAAGGCAATCGAAAATAAATTTGAACTACGGCAGCTACAGTTCAACAAGTATTATACCATTTTGGAATCCTCACTAAATGCGCCAACTTTTGACAAAACATGCCAAACTTGCGTAGTACATTTTTTTTTCAATACAGTCATTTGAAACTAGGCAATTGTTTATTTTGAATTTTGTTTCTGAGAAGCAAGCCCTATTTTTATGAAACCTAGAGCAGCTGGTATCCAAATTTTGATTACAGTTTAGACAAGCATTATTCAAGGTTACACAGCAAAAAAAAAGTTGGAAAAAGTTGATATTTGTGGCAACAGGAGCGAAAAGACTGTCACAGGGTGTGAAATTTTGCGTGTTATTTTAAATGCCCATTATTTTAAAATCATGCAACTTAGATTTTTTTAATATTTTTCTGACAACCAGCATTACTTGCCTTTTCACCCGGTTCCGGGTTGACGTCGAGTTTTGGGACACCCTGTATTTTATATAATACCAGAAAAATAAATCGAGAACGTTAAGCATTGGAGGACTGTATGGAATTACCGAATAAAGCTGCAATAATAATGAACAAATCAAAGAGAGATTAATTAATCGATTATTAAAATCAACCAATATTGAACTCCATACTTCGGACCTAATCTCGTCAACATTGAAAGATTATGCAAGGTGGTGATTTCATCAAGAGCATCCATAGATAGCTATTTCGCCCTATCGGGGTTCATAAAGATGGAGTTCAGCTCTGAATGATAGAGGCATTATAGGAACCTTGGTTGATTTAAATTGATTAATAATGTTGTCCGTTATCATTGTTTATACTCTTTTTTATTTGAACTATGAATGAGCCGTTTATGAGAATGATTATGAATCCTTATACAGGGTGGTCCAGATCGTAACCAAGAATTTTAACCACGTATTCTACATCGAGCCCTAGTTTGTCATATGAACATATGTCGAGGAAAGTTTCCTCTTCGAGAAACGGGGTGTTAATATTATAGAAAAGAAATGTTATTTATCAATAACTTTCACACTGCTCGAAATATTTTTATGAAATTTGAAACATAGGTTTTGAGCGTCAAGGAGCACTTTTTGCTTAATATCATTTTTCTTCTCTTTTACCAGTGGCGTCCGTACTGCAGCGAGACTGGAATATTATCAGATAAAAATGATACGCAACTGGTTTTTCCGACAATAAAAATTACTATTTAAATTTTCATTTAATTTGGAGCAAATTCGGTCTCTTTATTTTTTGCTGTAGGAGGGACCGTTTCCGTTTAAAAAAATGAACGCCTTCTCATGCATTAAAAAATCGCCAAAATTTTATGAGGTACTTAGGTACATAAAAATATAAGACTATTTTTGTGTCCATATAAACATGGGTCCACAAAAGCTTCGTTACGGAGCTACAAAAAGGTTTTTTCTTCATAACTCCTGCAGTTTTTGAGATATTCAGTCCAAATTTGGAATGCGAGCTATTTTCGACAGTCTCTATCATTGCACGTCCTGAATCTTAACTAGAATCTACTGGGTGTTTTCTTTCCGGAGTCATGTCTCTTTTTTCTCTCTCAAATTTGTATGCGGTACGCCACTGGTCAGCGTAAAATCAATTTTTGATATCTTCCTTCAATTCAGAAACTTTTTTACTCATGTAATTTTTTCGTATTTCTAACCGTTTTCGAGTAAAAAAATATTGAACTATTGTATGCATTCGCTGATTTGTAAGCACTTCTAATTAAAACAATGACTAGTAGACTTTCATTTTTTCATCCATTTTTTTGGCAATTTCAACACCCTGTATTTCCGTAACGAAGCATTTTTATATAGACTTTTTTCTTGATTTTATACGTAGATGCATCCCCTTAGTTGTGACATACTATTATGTAACACCCTGTATAACATTGACTGGTATACCTCAACTTGTAGGCCTCCTGTTAAGTTTATTATTCAGTAACTCATTCTTTGTTACCTATATTATAACTTTTTATGTTCAAGTCTTTAATAGCTGTTGGTACAATCCAGTGAACTCCATGGTTCCTCTGGTTAGTGAAGTGATGAAGAGAAAAGGTGCTTATAGTCCTAGTCATATATTCGGAATTACCACAGTAGATACGGTAAGAGCAAATACAATGGCGGCAGCAGCTCTTGGTCTTGAGGCAGAGTGTGTTATAGTACCCGTGGTTGGCGGACACACTGAAACAACTATGGTTCCTCTCTTGTCACAAACGAAGCCATGTGCTGAATTTGCCCCTGTAAGTATTTTGTAATTTATAGTTCTAGTAACTATTAATCGTGGCTCGGCTAGGCGGCTCGACCATAGGGGGCTCACCAGGAAGGGGATGTCCGCAGGGCGGTGTTCTGTCTCCGCTACTGTGGAATTTCGTCCTGGATGAGCTCCTGGTGGAGTTGGTGAAGGCTGGGTTCGTTGTGGTGGCCTATGCGGACGACCTTGTTATATTAATCAGGGGTAAGGTAATCAGTGTCATGGGGATCTGATGCAGAATGCTCTGCGACGGGTTGAACGATGGTGCTTGAAAAACGAGCTCTCCTAGTAAGACAGAGATGGTTCTCTTTACTAGAAAGAGAGTGCCTAGCAACTTACGATTTCCCAGTCTGTGTGGAGTTGGGCTCACTCTATCCGAACAAGTTCGTTATCTCGGGGTGATATTGGACCGCAAACTTTTGTGGAACAAACACGTTGAGACTCAAACGAATAAGGCCAATGTTATATTCTGGTCTACTCGGAGGGTGCTGGGTAATGGATGGGGCTTCAAACCGCACGTTATGCACTGGTTGTATACTGCCGTGGTGAGGCCTATCCTAACCTATGCCTCTATGGTGTGGTGGCCTTCTATGGAGAGGGCCGTCAACCAGAACATTATGACTAAATGCCAGAGGAAAGCTTGTTTAAGTATTACAGGCGCTCTGAGGTCTACCCCTACAGCAGCGATGGAATGTCTGCTGGGTCTCCCTCCTTTGCACCTAGTTGTGAAGGAGGTGGCTATGAAGACAGCTCTAGGAATCTGGGAACGGGGACAATGGCGCGATGGAGGACTCTTCACTGGGCACGCAAGGACTCTCAAAATGGTTAAGGATGCTCACGCAAAGAGGTGACCGCGCGGACACTAAGTTCTACTTCGACGAACCCTACAGGGTAATTGTTCCCGACAGAGACCTATGGTCTTCATCAAACAGGTTTCTTAGTCCAGATGGTCCCACCTGGTTCACTGATGGCTCTGTCACAGCAACAGGGTCTGGTGCCGGAATCGTGGGTCCTCACTTCAATCAGGCTATCCCTCTGGGGAAAGACTGTTCCATTGTGCAGGCTGAGCTGTTTGCGGTTCTTGCATGCGCACTAGAAAATATTCGCAGGGGATACTCTGGCCAGCACATTTACATATGTTGCGACAGCCAGGGAACTCTGAAATCTCTATAATTTGGTAGAGATGCTCAACACCTGAAACTCGAACGATTATGACAAAAAATCTGGGACGTATTGAGAAAATTGAACATTTCTGTCAGGTTCGAAATGTTCAGCCTGTATATGCGTTTGCAAAAAAATATTGGATAGGAAATTTATCTTATCCTGGTTTCATCATCATACTTCTTAGTGTTTTCTGATCACATAATAACTTTGTATTAAAATGAAAGAGAATTAATAATAGAATTTTCAGGACACAGTTGAAAACATCACTCAAAACGTAAGATATGGTAATATAAATGTAGCAAAGATACGACACTCTGCTGATTCGCTCGCTGGAGCCTTCGGCTTTGCCAGGTTCATCATTTCATTAGTGAAAGGTCTAAGAGGATATCAAGGAATCGTGGAGTGCGCTTACGTGAGATCAAAAGTACATCCTCAATTGAAATACTTGGCGAATCCTGTCCTACTTGGACCAGGTATTACCTCAACTACCTTTTTGAGCGCTCGTTCTACTTAGACGAGTGCTATATCGTTTTGCCCAATGTCTGTAATTTTCGAATTTTGAGCCGAAAATGGTCTCAAACGATAGGGTTCGACTCTCTGATGGAAAATATGAGGTCAAATCAAATTCTGTAGGGCCGGCCGTCCGGCCATCCGGCCGTCCGTGAGCACAATAACTCTCGAACGGATTGTCCTAGAGACTTGAAATTTTCAGGGTGTGTTCAGCTCCCAAATAGCTCGGTTAAGTTCGTTAACCAAAAAAGAAAATCGTACAGGGTGTTCCATAAAAAGTGGCCATTGAAATTTTGTTCCTCAATATTTCACACAAAACGAGGGCAAACGGAATGAAATTTTGCAGCAACTTGCCAGATGCTCATAGTGAGCCTCTCGCAAAATTTTGTGGCCATAGTATTAACAGAACCATAGAAAATTCAATTGGAATATTGAAAAGAAGAATTTTTTTATTTCCATAACCAACTTTCCGATTCACATGAAATTCATTTTGTAAGTTGAGACTGATATACTGAATGTTCGTGCAAATTTCAAGAGGATAGCATCATCAGAACCATAGAAATTCCAATTGGAATATTAAAGGAAAGACTCTTTATATTTCCATAACAAGATATCCGAATCAAATGAAATTTATTTTTGGAATTGAGATTTATATATTGAATGTTTGTGCGAAATTTGAAGATCATCGCATCATCCGAACTATAGAAAATTCAATTTGAATATTGAAAAAGAATTATATTTTCATAACAAGATATCTGAATTGAGTGAAATTTATTCCTGGTATAAAGATTGATATACTGAATGTTCATGCCAAATTTCAAGAGGATCGCATCATCAGAACCATAAAATTTAATTATTTTAATTTTCAAGTGTGACCATAGAATTGAATTTTTTTAATTGTTTATATATAAAGTATCAATTTCAAGTCATATACAGAATTTTGAGATGATAGTCCTATTGCTCCACCAGAGAACGAGCGCTCAGAAGCTCCTGCTCAGGGCTTGCTTCCATTTTTTTACAAATGAATTCTTCCATAGTATGTTCTCTCGAGGTCAAGAAATGTAAAATAAAATAAACAACTATTATTGTTTATTAAAATCTGCGGCTATCGATTTCGGAATTATTCCATCATCAGGCCAGCTGAAAGTATACAAATGTAGAACATGTATTTATTTAGGTGAGAGTATGCAACTTACTGTCTTGAATTAAAATGAACAGAAACTGTTTAAAAACATTGATTTTTTTTAACGAGGCGCAGCCGAGTTAAAAAAGAAGTCGAGATCACCAAAGTATTTCGCGCATGAGATGCAAACTAAATTTTTTCTACAAACGCTTAGCTTAATATGAAAAAGTATTGAACTGTTTTTCCAAATCCAGTAATTAGGTACTATAACTATGGGCAATATATTCTATGTTGAAAGCAACACTCAAAGTTAAAGAAAACGTGGATTTCAAGAAATTTACCAGTTAAAATAGAAAAATCCCATATAGTTTACATGCAGTGTGCGAAGTAAGTTTTTCGCACACTACTTCCGCGCACGGTGTCATAGTAACAAAGGAAAATGAAAAAAAGGGTCACTTCGCATATTCTTGCCAATGCGCGAACCTTGTCATTTTTGACGTTTGTAGAAAAAATATTAAAAATGGTTCTCCTCTGTCAGAATTGTTAAAATTTTTGAATTTTAGTCAACCTTTATTATCGATATATCTTTCTTGTGGGAATGTCAACTGAATCTGGAACTATAGGATATGTGCGAAATGTGATATCTAATATGTTATTATCGGTGGTCTATGGGTGGCGGGAATTATTTGAATTTTAATTATTGTTGTTTTTTAAGAATCTATGAGTATAAAATACTACTTCTGTCGAATTCTATATTATCATTAAGTAACAATTGGTTGTCTTTATTTTTTTAAATTTCTAGTTGTTCGAGTAATATTATTTTATGGTAGTTATTTTCTTTATGAAGTATTTTCAGATTATCTAATGTGATATGATGTCCGGTATCATTTAAATGTATGCCTAAAGCGGAATGGGGTTAATTTCTTTTGTGTTCTTTGAATCTCTCTACATTACGAGTTGTCATTCCTATGTAAATGAAGGGCAGTTTGTGCATGTTATCTCATAGACTCCGCTGGATTGTTCGAGTTAAGATTTCATTTTATTATTAATCAGTATATCTGCTATTGTTCTGTGTCGTTTACTTGTTAGTGTATAATTGTATTTCTCTAAAGTATGTTTTAGTTTTTCATGTAGATCTTTGTAGTATGGTGTTGATATAAAATAATTAATAATTCTTTTTAATTTCTCATTACAGGTGGAGTAATGCGAAATTTAGGTATCCCGGAAATGAACGATTACGAGAATTGCCTTTTCGACAACATAATCCCAATTTTATTGGGCGATATTCAAAGAGGCGAGACGTTTGTTGGAGTGCACGATCCGCCTCTTTGCAATTTATGTGACGAGAATGAATTGCATAAGAGATGTCCCGCTCCCGTTTGTACAAGAAATCCACCTTGCTGAAATCAATACTTGATGAAACATAAATGAATTGAAATGACATCCATAAGCGATCAGAACATAAATATATAAGTTACTGAGTTATTTTGAGATCCTGAATTTATGTTTCGCTTTTCTGGAAATTTCAATAAATTGGTATGTTCTGTGAAACTCAGGCAATTCTTTAACAGCTCAGTGAACAATGAGTTTAGAGTGAAACTAGGTCATTCCAAATGGTAACTACACGAGGGGTTGTAAGCAACTCTTGAATACTTTCGATACGAATACCGACTACTCCAGGTGATGCATGCATTGCCCGAAGCTTCCTGTTTAAATCGACAGCCTATGAAAACATAAACTAATGATTTTCCAATAGGAATGAGATTTAAAATTAAAAAAAAAACTAAATTGTCCAGTAGGTCACAAATTTTTGATTAATTTGAAAGGTTATACACTACTGGAAAAAATTGAAGGATCAAAAAAAATTCCAAATTTTTCGGCAATTTTCAACATGCCGTAACTTTGAGAGGAATGGTCGTACAAGAAATTTAAAAAGAGGAAATTGTAGCTCCAAGTGTCTAGTTTTTGGATTAGAACTTCAAAAATTTTAAGTATCAGTGGTTTTCGAGTAATGATAGAAAAATCAGCAACAAAAAAATTCTCAAAATTTTACCACTTTTTTTTCTTGTCTACGGGGGTGGAAATTTTATTTTTGCATAATCGTTGTAATGATAGGATACTTTGCTAATTTGCTATATGACATTTTTTTCTTATCACCAAAGCTTCGCAACCCAATAGGTGTCTATGACGCTTGAGTACCTCCCAATTTAGCTACGTGGGCTTCCCTACTAATAGGGTGAAACAGTTGTCTATGAATGCTCTGAAAGATATGAGTATCAACTACTACAAAGTATGAGTTTGATATTAATCGACTAATATTCCCTACTTTCATAATCATTGGTTTAATGAAAAACTTAGTTGTTTTTTAATTATATTTGATTAGCATACACATCAATACCAAAACTTAAGAATCTCATCATACAAGATGCTTAGTGAAGAATCAAAAACTAAATGCTTGTTTACACCTTATCAGACCCAAAATGTTACTATTGACATATATGTTAATTCTTAAATAAAATGGGGTACAACCTCTATACTTTGCATTAAATAATGCTCCCTTTACATAAGTAATCATTAATATCAATGGCACTCAGAGGTAAAGTTAAAATCTTCCCTGAATGTCCAAGACAGTGCAAGTGCCCAAGAAAGGCTAAGCTATCTACTTATTAACAAACACTCATATAACATTATACAAGTGCTCATTCGTAAATCTATCGCATTAAAATTAAATTTCTTGAAAAAAACCACTAATTCTATGCAAAGTATAGCTTGTAAATATAGTGCGTATTCTGCATCAAATACAGACAATGCTTCCCAAATCATTCCCATTTCAAAATATGCCCTTGCAATTAAAAACTTTCACATCTTAGAAACAACAAATCCTATCTTGAAGTGAAAAGTATTTATATGTAACTATAAAATGTCATAAAATTGTAATAACAAAAAATAATGATACTAATTGATCCGTACAGTAGAAAGAAACGCAGTTGATTTACGATTTGAATTCAAAATTGTTTTTTGACTTCTTCATTCTCAGTAAAATCAGAATTGCTGTTCAAACTATATACTGAATGAAATTATCTTCATCTAGAACAATAATTTGGTATATCGATTAAACAGAAATTAAAAAATGAAACAGAAACGTCAAAACTATCAAATCACTACTCATGTATAAAATTCTCGCAGAAATTAATGTCAGTATGTTATATAATAATAAAATGAACCTCACTGTAGAAAGCAAGGTTGTTATTGATATTTAACCATAACACAACTTCACCCAATTCGAAGAAATAACTCTTAGGCCGGGCGCACACTGCAGGCGGCAGACAGTCTTCGACAAAAAGAGAGATGATGTTGGGTTCGAAGGTAGCCGTAAAAATCATTGTGGTAAAGGGAACCATCGCACACCCAGTGGAGTCGAAAACGGCCTCGGTGTGCAATGGTTTCCTTTACCACAAACTCTCTTTCTCCCCTTGTTAAAGACTGTCGACTACGGTGTGCGTCCGGCCCTGCAATTTTCGTATTTTGTTTGACAAAAACTATATTATAGCTTGGCCAATATACAATTTTGTTTTGGTTTTTCGTTTCATGTGCAATTTGTCAGTAAGTTAAAATATTATAACTTATTATAATTTGGTCTTAGACCAAAAAATGAGAGTGAAGTTACATAAAGTCCCAACAAGCTGAATTTCTGTTAAGTTGTTCAAAACATAATTATAAAAATGTCTAAAAGTTCCTCATCATTCCCCTGTGAGGAAAAATTTTATTCGAGGTCAAATGTCAAAAAATGAGTTTTTCGCCATTTTCAGCAAAAGGGTAAGTTTTTATCATAAAGTACCTCAGACAAAAATTGTAGATTATAAAATAATCTATAAAAAATGTATCAATACTTTTTTTCTTATGAGCCACCCTTTCTGAGATATAACGATTCAAAATATAATATAAAGTCGTTATCGTCATAATATGCGCACGTTTCCACGCCACCTATGAGGTAGTGTACTTAGCGCGTAGTTATAACTTTTGAATCAATATCTCAGAAACGGTGACTCGTAAGAAAAAAGTATTGATACATTTTTTATAGATAATTTTATGATCTACAATTTTTGTCTGAGGTACTTTTATGATAAAACTTACCGTTTTGCTGAAAATCGCGAAAAACTAATTTTTTTGACATTTGACCTCGAATAAAATTATTTCCTCACAGGGGAATGATGAGGAACTTTTAGACATTGTTTATATTATGTTTTGAACAACTTCACAGAAATTCAGCTTGTTGGGACTTTATGTAACTTCGAATGTCTAAATAGACCGGACTAACTTGAAACAAGAAATTTCATATTGTGAAAGAGAACAAATTTGGAAACAGGAATGATTTGGCAGAAGACGTGACCCGTGAGCTGATTATGCATGCAATAATACGACGCCATTTCAACTATCGCAGTTGAGTCGAAGATTGAACGGCTTATTTCCTATTTTTCTGAAGAAATATTTTGAAAAGATGATCGTTAGGAGATAGCCG
Source organism: Propylea japonica (assembly GCA_013421045.1). Lineage (NCBI taxonomy): Eukaryota > Metazoa > Arthropoda > Insecta > Coleoptera > Coccinellidae > Propylea > Propylea japonica. The sequence continues at coordinate 68,410,447 of CM024239.1, forward strand.
AATATTCACTTTTTGGTTATCATCTTGAGATATTCAAGGGCATTTTTAGCCGCCATGTCGTGGGATTCCTTCATGGTATCACCCCAGCCATAACATACAGCAACAGGAAGGGTAGAAAGTTGCACCAGACATTGATACTTGCCTGAGTAAGATTTCTCCTCTATGTCTACATAGGTAACTTCAAAATGATTTTCGCTGGATATTTCTCCAAGAAAATTGAAGTAATCGAAATCTTCTTCATTCAGAGGAGTGTTCTGAAAAGATAAAAATAACAAATTATATATTTTTTCTACAAACGTCAAAAAATGACAAGGTTCGCGCATTGGCAAGAATATGCGAAGTGACCCTTTTTTTCATTTCCTTTGTTACTATGACACGGTGCGCGAAGTAATGTGCGAAATACTTACTTCGCACACTGCATGTAAACTATATGGCATTTTGATATTTTAACTTGGTAAATTTCTTGAAATCCACGTTTTCTTCAACATCGAGTGTTGCTTTCAACATATTGCAATATATTGCCCATAGTTATAATACCTAATTACTTGATTTGGAAAAACAGTTCAAACCAGTTCAATATTTTTTTCATATTAAGCTAAGCGTTTGAAGAAAAAATTTTGTTTGCATCTCATGCGCGAAATACTTTGGTGATCTCGACTATTTTTTTTAACTCGGCTGCGCCTCGTTAAAAAAATCAGTTCTCGATCACCAAAGTAGCATTTCGCGCACTAGATACAAAAATAACTATTATTTGGTAAAGCATTGCATTTAATTCATATCAAGAATTATCTTGCTATTTGACAAATTTTCTATAAAAAAAAAGTTCTATACTGATTCATAAAAAATGAATTAACAATAGAAAAGGTAATGAAATTCCTAGATAAAAATGACATTTCAAGGATTTCAAGTTCAAATATGCTGCTTTTATTTTCGGAAAATACAAGTAAATATGAAAAACCTTTAGTGCGCCTAATAAATTGGCAAGGGGCTGTACTATTCTGGGGAGGTACTCTATAACATATCTGATTGAAAGTAAGAAAACATAACCGGCTGTCTTGTTATTATCCATTTACGCCAAGCAACAGAGCTACAAATGATTAGTTTTTTGACAAAAATACTACCTGGAAGCCACCTGTGCTATTCCGTGCAGGACAGTCCGTAGTTTATTCCCACCATGTCCTCAACACGAAAATGCAATTTTTTTTATTTGTTATTAACAAAAAACAACAAAAATTCCCGTTCTTTTTAGTTTTTTCGTTGCAAAATGGAAACTATTGATGCATTGATAACGTTGAAATGGGATAAATTGTAGAGAATTACATTGTGAAGAGAATGATGGGTCAAACGATCCGATCGAATAATCAAAACTGGAGAAAAGCGGTAAAAAACCGGAAAATTGCGTGTTTTTTCTTTTAACTCATAACTCTGCCATTTTGCGATATTAAGAACTGAAACTTCACACGATAGTAGCTATTGACGTGCAAATCATGTGTGTCAAAATTGGATTCGGTCGGATAAATAGTTTTCACATAATTCCCATTTGAATTTTTTTTGGACATATTTTCGCGGAAAGCTGGATGCGTTTGAGGTCGTCCGATTGAAATTTAAAAATTGATTTGGAAAGAAGACGTGATCAGTAAGAAAACGTCTATTCTGATTTTTAATAAACGCGTTTAAGTGTGTTAAAAACTAGTGAGAACATGAGGGAAAACGACCGACCAAGCGAGAGTGGTCGAGTGGTGAGGGAATGAGCTAATCGAGGGGAAACGCCGCGGAAGCCAACGGTCGCCGAGTATAAGAATTGTTGCGCGGAGAGCGCACCAAATTTTGTACACACATACGTTTCCCCTCGATTCGCTTATTTCCTCTCCAATCGACCGCTCTCGTTCGGTCGGCCGTTTTCCCTCATGTTCTCACTAGTTTTCAACACACTTAAACGCGTTTTATTGAAAAGTCAGAATAGGCGTTTTGTTACTGATCACGTCTTCTTTCCAAAACAATTTTTTTAATTTCAATCGGACGACCTCAAACGCATCCAGCTTTCCGCGAAAATATGTCCAAAAAAATTCAAATGGGAATTATGTGAAAACTATTTATCCGACCGAATCCAATTTTGACACACATGATTTGCACGTCAATAGCTACTATCGTGTGAAGTTTCAGTTCTTAATATTGCAAAATGGCAGAGTTATGAGTTAAAAGAAAAACACGCAATTTTCCGGTTTTTTCGCTTTTCTCCAGTTTTAATTATTCGATCGGATCGTTTGACCCATCATTCTCTTCACAAAGTAATTCTCTACAATTCATCCCATTGCAACGTTATCACTGCATCAATAGTTTCCATTTTTCAACGAAAAAACTAAAAAGAACGGGAATTTTTGTTGTTTTTTGTTAATAACAAATAAAAAAAATGGCATTTTGTGTTGAGGACATGGTGGGAATAAACTACGGACTGTCCTGCACGGAATGGCACAGGTTGCTTCCAGGTAGTATTTTTGTCAAGGAAATATCTCTATTGCTTGGCCTAATTAGAGTGTTTGGTTTTTAAGGAGTGTGTTGTAGAAAAAAGTCAATATGATATTAAATGGACTTCTGAATGAAAACAAATTTTTCAAAATAAAGAAATATTTAGAATAGGAAAGTAAAACAATTACCATATTAGACAATATAAATTTCTTCTATGAAAACAATTTCAATAAGCTATAAACAAAAGAAGGTTCGAAATTACCTGTAACTGATCTAACTTGGTCCTGCATTCTGCTTCAGGTTCTTGTGAAATGAAGACATTTTATGTGAATGTAGAGGTGTAAGATGTTTTATTTTACTATCTTTCAGAGCAGCAAAATGTTCCTGCAACGTGCCTGGGTTCGATGTTGACTATAATTGTACAATTGAAATGAAATATTGAAATATTCAAAAATTGAACAAACATTTATTGTTAGAAAAGATTCAGAAAATTAATAGAATATTCTTCATGTTCATTATCAACTTGGTTGTGCACTTTATCCAATAATTATCAAGAAAGATTTCAAAATATTCCCATAATCTGAGGAATTGCAAATCAAAGAGTGCTTTTATCATAGTGAAAACATCACCTAATATGGAAAACTTGATACTTATCATCTATATATATTGGGAGCGTGAAAAAGTTCGTAGGGTTTTTTTTTCTAAGTTTAGAGCTTTATTCTGGAAAGACTACAACACGTAGATTATTCAAAGTACTGTCCATCGGCAGCTATGACCTTCTCCCATCTTTCAGGTAGCATACGGATTCCTCGCTGAAAGAATTCTTGGTCTTTTGAAACGATCCAGTCATCGACCCATTTTTTGGTATCGTCGTAGGAAGAAAATCGCAAGTGGTAATCAGAAGGAGCAATGTCTGGTGAATACGGCGGGTGGGATAGAATTTCCCATTTGAGGTTCTCTAGGTAGTTTTTGACAACGATTGTCATGCTGGAGGATAACTTTGTCGTGTCTTTCAGCATATTGCGGTCTTTTATCCTTCAATGCTTGGCTCAATTTGATTAACTGTCGTCGGTAGCGGTCTCCTGTGATGGTTTCGTTGGGTTTTAGCAGCTCATAATAAATAACTCCGAGCTGGTCCCACCAGATACAGAGCATGAGCTTGGAGACATGATATTGGGCTTTGCTGTCGATGTTGATGGCTCACCGGGCTTAACCCATGCTTTTTTACGCATGGGAATTTTCGTATCGTATCCACTTTTCATCTCCAGTAACAATTCGATGCAGAAAACCTTTTCTTTTTTGACGCTGAAGCAGCAGTTCACAGGTAAAAAATCGTCTTTCGATGTCCCTCGGCTTCAACTCTTACGGCACCCAATTTCCTTGCTTTTGAACCATTCCAAGTTGTTCAAGCGATAAGAAATTGTTTATCGATCAACTCCCAACAATTCTGCAAGTTCATCTTGTGTCTGACATGGATCTTCATCGAGATATTCCTCCAAATCTACATCTTTAAACTTTTCGGTGCACCGGAACGCTCTTCGTCTTCGAGGTCAAATGCGCCATTTTTGAAGCGTTGGAACCACTTTCTGCATGTTGATTCTTGTAGAGCATAGTCGCCGTAAGTTTCCACAAGAATTTGATGAGCTTCAGCAGCACTCTTCTTTGATGGAAATAATGTAAAAGAATTCCCCGCAAAAACACATTTGACGGCACAAAATTCTCCATGTTTAAAATTTCGCACAGGTTCACCTTTCTACTTCAGTGGTTCAATATAAACTAATGTTTGTAGTCTATGGCTTTCAGCTTGCAGGTAAAATTTATTTCGTCAAAATTGGTTGAGTGTGAGAAGATACGGTACTTAGAAAAAAAACGCTACTAACTTTTTCACGCTCCTTATATTTTATTTTATTTTTTTTATATTTTAACCAGTATATTATTTAATTATATGTATATTGATTATAATTCGAATTTGGAAGAGGAGCAAACCAAGTTGATGCTGAACAGGTGAATTTAATAGTTCAAAACGAATGAAAAATGTATTATTTTTACATAAAAAAATATTTTTATAATACATTAAATGTGGATAAGAATTTATTCTCAGGATCTTTACAATAAATTCCAATCCGACATGTATGATTTTTATATTAGGTAATTAAAATTTTGATAATAAAATGTCTGCTAAATCACATTTTGTGAAGAAGAATTAAATTTGCATCAGTTGAAGATCTTGAAATTTGCCAACTGTTGAAACATGGATATTTAAGTTTTGCTTTCTTGTATGAACTGGGTCCTATTGCACCAAAATACTTTGCAACTTTTCACTTTGCACTTTTCACCTTTCTTGAATTACATTGCACAAAATGCATTTTTAATTGAAAAGGGCAATGTAAAAAGTCCAGTTCAAAGTGAGAATCAATTCGCAGAAATTAAATAGTGGAAGAAATGTTGTGCAATATAATTAATTTTCACTTTTGAAATTTGTCAGAATGCAAAATGCAAAGTGAAAAGTTGCAAAGTATTTTGGTGCAATAGGCCCCTGATTGCAAAGCTAACTTTCTTGGCCAATTATGAATTAAAATGATTCCTGATTAATTTCAATGCACACAAATTGTTTTGTGTGCATTGAAATTAACACAAATTGTTTTGTGTGCATTGAATTAATCAGGAATCATTTTAATTCATAATTGGCCCAATCACTTGAAATAAAAAATATGCTAACATGTATTATAAGAATGGTAAAATTTATATCTTTCATGTAAAAAAAAATTCATATGAATCTTTTCAGTCTTGTAACACATGGGCTGAAATCCCCGGCCAACAAAGAAAACACAATTTTTTTGGTTCAAGATTAGCTTTATTCATCAACGTAATCTCATTCCAGCGTCGCTCTAACATTTCGATACCACTCTTGTAGACGATTTATCTTTTGCCTCAAAATAGGCCTCAGTTTTCAGCAATAACCTCTTCATTTGTGCGAAATTTCTTACCGGCGAGCATTTTTTTCAGGTCTGTGAACAGCCAGTAGTCGCTGGGAGCCAAATCTGACGAATACAGTGATGAAGGAGCAATTCGAAGTTTAATTCCGTAGTTTTGCCACTGTTTTGATCGACTTGTGACACGGTGCGTTGTCCTGATGTAACAAATTTTTTTTCTTTGCCATATGCGGTCGTTTCTTTGCAATTTCGGCCTTCAAACGCTCCAATAACGCTATATAATATTCACTGTTGATGGTATTTTCCTTTCTCAAGATAGTGGATGAATATTACACCATGCACATCCCAAATACCGAGGCCATAACCTTTCCAGCCGATTGTTGTGCTTTCGGGCGCTTTGGACGAGGTTCACCAGTTGCTGCCCACTCGATGAAAATCGTTTTGATTCCGGAGTGAAGTGATGGATCATGTTTCATCCATTGTAACATATCGACGCAAACATTCCGGCTTGTTACATTCAAACATGGCCAAACACTGCTCAGAAGCATGAACACGTTCTTGTTTTTGGGCGCAGTGAGCAAACGCGCACCCACTTTGAACAGAGCTTTCTCATATTCAAATGCTCATGTAATATAAGCCAACACGTTCTTTTGATATCTTCACGATGTCAGCTAACTCACGCAACTTCACTTTTTGATCATTCAAAACGATTTTCTGGATTTTTTGATGTTTTTCTGGTGTTACCACCTCATTGGACGTCCACAGCGTTCTGCATCATCGGTGTCTCTACGACCACGTTTGAAGTCAGCAACCAACGTTCTTATTGTTTTCTGATGGAGCGGTGTCCCCATAATATTTATCAAGCCATTGGTTTGCTTGAACGGTATTTTTTTCCCATCAGGAAGCAGGTTTAAAATCAAAACACGAAATTGTTTTTGATCCATTGTTATGAAAAAAAATGAAAAAAAACTCTTAACACAATAACTCACCATCTAATGAATCGAATGTCATGAAATTTTACAGCTATTTTATGTAGGTTAGTATCAACTGAAAAAAGGTTACTGCAATAAAACTAGCGCCATTTATATGTTAGGCCCGGGACTTTTCAGCCCATGTGATAAACTACAAATGTACCAATTGGAAGTAGCAATGGAATCTAGATTAGCTAGATCAAATAAAAAAGCATCTGACAATCAGCTAATGTCAAGAGGGTTGAAATATTTCAAGAAATCCCTGATCATATTTGCGAAAAGAACTTCAGATTATTGTGAAGTATCAATATACTACATCGTTAATCGAACTCATGAGATCCCAAATTTTGACATAAATTGCTCCATATGAAAGATAGTAAATATTTAAATGCAGATTATAATATTCTACTCACATTTTCCTCCTCCAAATCAGCATTGCATCCCTCTTGAGGCATGTCTTGAAGTGCCTGCCACATTTTATGAGCAGCCATTCTTTTGGCCAATTTTTAGACTTGCCGGTGCCGATTTCTTCAGTTTCAAAACCTGACAAGCAATCGTAAATTGCCGTTCATGAGGTAGACCTTCTCATGTTCCATTTCATAAAATGGTGGAGGCCATCTCTTTGACATGCACATCTCTTGAAGCCAGCCTATGGGATTACCATAACCTTATCATCATATGGGGAGACCACCTGAGTTGTCCTGAAAATCCATACTAATATTATAAATGCGAAGTAACTCTGTCTGTCTGTCTGTTACTCTTTCATGCCTAAATGGCTGAACGGATTTTGATGAAATTTGGTATGGTGATAGATGATAACCTAGAAATGGTCATAGGCTATAAAAAATTACGCCATCGTTTTATGGGTAGGCAGTAGACAGATAACTAATTGAGTTAGTGATTTTTAGTTGTTTTTGTTGGGACTTTTGCTCTTTCACGTCTAAACGGCTGAACAGATTTTGATGAAATTTTGTAAGGTAATAGATGGTTACCTAAAAACGGATATAAGATCAAAATGATCACGTCATCGTACTTAGGGGGTAGGAAGTAGTAGGCAGAAAACTGAATTGAGTTAGTGATTTTTTTATGGTTTTGCTGGGAGTTTTGCTCTATCATGCCTAAACGGCTGAACGGATTTTGATGAATGAAATTTAGTTAGTGATAGATAGTAACCTAGAAAAAGGATATGGGCTATTAATATTCATGCTATCGTACTTAAGGCGTAGGCAGTAGGCAGAAAACTATTTAGTTAGTGATTTTTAATCGTTTGTTTTAAAGTTTACCTCATTCACGCCTTAACGTCTGAACGGATTTTTATAAGACTTGGTTAATATAAAGATAGAATCCTAGGCACGGACACAGGCTACTTTTTACGGCGGGAAAATACCTTATTCCCGCGGAAATCTGGCGTGATCATGTCAAGAAGCGCATGACGCCATAGCTACTGAAATGATTTTGATATATTTTTTTAACTTAGTGTTACTAAGACTTCAAGTTAGTATTTGATCACTTTTCTAACTTAGAGGGTCGGTAGGCGCCATAATTTAGGGAATTTATGATAAAATTCTGATGCAACTGTCTTTATTTAACAGTTTTACTTGGATCGAAACTTAGCGACAGTTCATCACACTACTTAACTTATAGGGTAGGAAGGTACAAAAATTCAGACTATTCAGACGTATGATTTAAGTGAATATTTTCGAAGATATTACCGTGCGAAGCCGGGGCGGGTCGCTAGTTATTGTATAAGTCAAAAATATTATAATAGCAATAATTAGTAGTAGGTTTCTACTGCCAATTTTCCTTGTATTTTTCAAAGTTCATGCTCAGAGTAAAAAGTAAAGCTAGAGATGCCAATATTCTGACGTATGTTTATTCCGTATTGAGATAATTGGTCTACCGCTTCCCTAATCTGATACCATTGCTAGACCAAGCAATAGAGCTATTGAAAGGTCGATTTCGTGACAAAAATACTACCTGAAATCTGACTGTGCAGTCATGCAATAGGTAGTTTCTACATGTTTTTCATGATAAATTCCACTCCTGAATCGTCTTAGGTTTTTTTTGAGAAGCGAAAAATGGCCAAAAAAATCCAAAATTTTGCTTTTTTGCTTATAAAACGTGAAGTATTGATCTGATCGAAAAACTGTTAAGGCACTTTTTGTAGAGAATTCAAAAACAAAAAAAATGAGGGGTGACACGTCTCAAGCGGATAACTAGTTTCCCGAGAAAAAATCCAAAAAACTGGAAAAAAAACATCGATTTTTCGTAAATTCATAACTTGGTCAATTTCTGTGATGAAGCGTAGTTGCTCTGAATTTAAGTAGTTATTAACATATACTTTATTGGTGCACAATTACAAAGCTGTCGGATAAATATTTTGCACAATCGCAGTTTTCCGAATTCGACGTACTTTTTCAAGAAGGTCGTGATACTCGGCTACTTGTCGGATTTGAATTTTACAAAAAGCATTTTAAAGAAGAAATAAAATTTTTCAAATCGTTTATTCTCTCGATGCCGACCGATAATGTTTGGTGGGTGAAAAACGGCGTCAAACAGGAGCAAAAAGGCTCGAATGCATCAAACTAGTCGCGGAGTGGGAGTCGCCCGCTACGCGACGCGCGAAAGATACAAAGGTAAACAGTTTTCCCCTCGCTTCAAGGGCGCAGCCAGGGGGGGCCTGAGGCCCCCCCCCCCGAGATATTCCTGCATGTGAACTTTTCTACCTGTATCTTCGAAGATACGGTTTTTTTTTCTCCTGAAATTGCATCGGGCCCCCCCCGAACGAAAATTCTGGCTGCGCCACTGCCTCGCTTAGCGGGCGACTCCCACTCCGCGACTAGTTTGATGCATTCGAGCCTTTTTGCTCCTGTTTGACGCCGTTTTTCACCCACTAAACATTATCGGTCGGTATCGAGAGAATAAACGATTTGAAAAATTTTTTTCTTCTTTAAAATGCTTTTTGTAAAATTCAAATCCGACAAGTAGCCGAGTATCACGACCTTCTTGAAAAAAGTACGTCGAATTCGGAAAACTGCGATTGTGCAAAAACTATTTATCCGACAGCTTTGTAATTGTGCACCAATAAAGTATATGTTAATAACTACTTAAATTTAGAGCAACTACGCTTCATCTCAGAAATTGACCAAGTTATGAATTTCGAAAAATTTATGTTTTTTTCCAGTTTTTTGGACTTTACTCAGAAACTAATTATCCGCTTGAGACGTGTCACCTCTCATTTTTTTTGTTTTTGAATTCTCTACAAAAAGTGCCTTAACAGCTTTTCGATCAGATCAATACTTCACGTTTTATAAGCGAAAAAGCAAAATTTTGGATTTTTTTGGCTATTTTTCGCTTCTCAAAAAAAACCTAAGACGATTCAGGAGTGGAATTTATCATTGAAAACATGTAAAAACTACCTATTGCATGACTGCACAGTCAGATTTCAGGTAGTATTTTTTCACGTAAAAAACCTCTATTGCTTGGCCTACTATGTTTATTTCTTACTCTGAGGTTTCATGCAAAAGATTGAGAAATACATACAAATCAGCTTTTCCAGGAGATCCATTGGTCACATTTGCTTGCTCCAATGTTATTTTTCCAACCAATAATTCCAGCAGTTTTTGTGCTGCAGAGTGTTTGGCATCTTTCTTAGATCTACCTGTCCCAGTAGCCATATAGTCAGAATTGAGGAATACACGATAGCGAAAAATAGGTTCATGAATTGCCCCTTCGATTTGAACAAGTTCATACTTAGGTGTTTTTCCTCGACGACAAAGTAATTCTTGTAAAACTGACACTGGAGTTTTTGTTGGAATTGATGTGATATCCTGAAAAACCTTTAAAACATTTGAGACTTGATGTGAATGTTAGATTGTTGAGTTTAAACTCACTAATTTTGCCTCTTCCCCTAAGGATAACTTAGGCGAGGGTGGTCCATGTAGTCTAACTGGCTTCTTCTGTTTACTGGAAGGTCTACTGGGGGAGAATGAACATTTTCCAATTTCGACATTTTTCAACTGAAAGAATTCATAAAAATACTTGACTAGATTTTACACAAAAATATAGCGCAGGATAGATTTTCAATACATTCATATTTAAAATAAAAATATCGCTAACCATTATGGTAATTATTTAGAACTAAAAGAATCGTGTTGTTCAATTATTCAATACTCTAATTTGAGTTACCTCATAAGGCAAAGAAGAGAATTGAGTAACGTATTTTCAGCAGACCAGCAAGTAAAGGCGCCAAAAATTTGCCATTTTCCACCAAAATACATTAATTTCTTATAAGAAAAAAAATTGAAGACTTTTTAATAATTCGTTCTCTCTTGGATGATCATACTCTGCTGTTTGGGTGAGTTTTAAAGTGATTGTCATCGTGATGAAACCGGTCAATACATTTGACCATTAATTCAATCACTTGCAAATAATTGCTTTAAATTTCATATAACTGATAATACACACCTGATGTTGGTTTACTCTATATGAACCGCTACACAGATGAGACTAAAAGGAAAAGCTTCTACTTTTCTTTTCAAATTTGCGAAGAATTCAAACAATACAAACACCAGAACGCCTTCCAAAGTTCCAAATTTTTCTGGTTTGGTTTGGTCACAGAATAACTCCATCGATGGCAAGGATTCACAGAAAATTCGAAATCGCTAAAGCGCAAGTTCAAGCCACATACATATAATAATCCAATAAAAAAAAAATTTATATTCTATGATTTCCTTTGGGGAGCTGTATCTGTGACAATTTAACCTCAATTTAAATAACTAAACGGGATGAATGAAAGTTGAAGAACTCCTGGGGAACTTACAAAAACGTCAAAATGGTTATAAAGAGTCCCATAAAGCCTAATGTTAGAATATTATTGTTGGGGGACCGCGGAGTTGGAAAAACTTCAATTATTTTGTCGCTTGTCAGCGAAGAGTTCCCTGAAAACGTTCCCACTAGAGCTGAAGAAATAACAATTCCTGCTGATGTTACACCTGAACAAGTCCCTACTAATATAGTGGATTATTCAGCTCTGGATCAAACTGAAGATATTTTGAGTAATTTGATAAAAGGAGCAAGCGTTATTTGTGTTGTTTATGCTGTAGATAATGAGGAGTCCATTGATAGGATAGCTTCATATTGGCTACCGTTAATCAGAGAGAATACCTTAGACAAATGTTGTCCTGTGGTTTTAGTTGGAAACAAAATTGATCTAGTAGACTTTTCTACCATAGAGGTAAGTTATCATTAAAGAATATTAATTCCTGGCTTTTACTATTCTTTGATGTTTGGTTACTAATTTTAGGGCGTCCTCCCTGTGATGGAAGATTTTCCTGAGATTGAAACTTGCATAGAATGTTCTGCGAAAACTCTTAAAAAATATATCGGAATTATTTTACTATGCTCAAAAGGCTGTTCTTCATCCTACCTCTCCAATATATTCAGTAGAAGACACCGATGTGAGGCTATTATCTATTAGTAATATGAAATGCATTTAACGATTGTAATTTTCAGCTGACAGATTCTTGTAAACAAGCCCTCTCAAGAATTTTCAAAATTTGTGACATGGATTGTGATGGACTACTGAATGATACTGAATTGAATAATTTCCAAAGTCGTTGTTTTAATGCTCCTCTACAGCCTCAAGTATTAGATGATGTCAAAGCAGTACTGAGAAAAAATTTGGATGATGGGGTGCAAAATAATTGTGTTTCGTTCAAGGGATTTCTATACTTACACACTCTGTTTGTTCAAAGGGGTAGAAATGAAACAACCTGGGCAGTTTTGAGAAAGTTTGGTTATAATGAGCAGTTACAAATATCAAGGGAATATTTACATCCAACGTGAGTATTTGTTGTTTTAATATGTACTCTTATTTCAAACATGTCCTGAGAAATCTGCCATCGATTTGTTTTGATTCTTTTGATGAGGAAATTTTGAGAGAATTAAAGACAAGGATAGGTTTACTGAAAAATAATTTGCATTTGCAATTGCTGGTCATTATTATTGCCATTCTCAGAATGAATTTGCAAGAGACTCAAGGTTTGTTCCAACAGCGTATTTTGACCGTACAAGGGATCGTTTTGTATCGCATTTATGCGCAGGTCAATGCCGTGTACTGTTCAAGGCTGGTTCACAGTTTCAGGTTGTTGGAACGCTTTTGTGTACCCGTGTATCGTTAAAAAATTTGAATTTTGTGTTTACCTACAATTTTTATCAGCGTGACATGTTTCTATTGTCTTATTCTTTCGATCTTATTGTCACTGACAAAACAAATAATCCTTAGAGATTTATTTTATCTAAGTTGTTTGTTGTTACTTATTCCGCTAATCTAATTATCTAGTCTGTCTTCACATCCTTTGAGCTTGAAAGAGTATTTTTTTTATAAATGAATTCTTCAATAATATGTTCGCTTGAATAAGTATCGGAAATGTAATAAAACTTCGCCGAAGAATGAAATAAATAAAATATAGTGTGTTATTATTATTTCCGATACGTTGTATACTTGGAAGGGTAATTGCCAATTTTGAATTCTCTTCTAAATCGAATATCCTGCTCGATGATGTCTATTATTTTTTGTTTATTAAGCTTTTCATCAATTACTTTGTTACTTTTCGGAAATAAAAGTGACTTCCCCAAGTACACGGGATTACAAATGTGGTGCAAAGGAAACCAAATTCTTTATTTGAGTACATGGTATTCATATGAAGAAAGTGGGCTTCTTTGAAATGAGAATTCTGAAGCAACTTTGGAATAAAACTGCTCACGTAATAATTGAAAATTTCAAACATTTCCTCACCATACACTGTTATTACTTTTAATTCTATAATTCTAATACTTTCTTCAAAGTTTTCCAAATAATGAATAATTTCCATTTGAATATATCGTTTAATGAGTAACAAACAAGCAAGCAAAAACTGAAAAGAATCAGAGACCTCTCTCTGAAAATACCACAAGAACAAATGAGATAAATAAATGAACCTCATATCAATAAATAAGAAACTTTCTTTCGATCTGAAAAATAAACATAACCGTCCTAACCTAAAATAAATAGAAATACAAATGGCGCAGGTCAGTACCAAACCAGTACAAACGATCCCTGCCTCCTAGCAGGGATCGATTTGACCGTACACTGTACCGTACATGGGACGGTACATAGGTCAGTTGGAACAGGAGACCGGGATTTGGGATCGTTCACTGTACCGTCCAAAAACGCTGTTGGAACGCCTTTAGTCTACTGCGCATGTGGTGGACCGTACAATGACTGCTGTTGGAACAAACCTTCAAAATTTTGTTATGGCATATGAATACCTACCATGAAACTAAATTTAACAATTTAGACCATGTCTCTCTTAACCCAAATGGACCTACCGTTCCGTATAAAGAACACCTATCTAAAAGTTCCCTATTCACTCTTATATGAAGCGGCAAAATGAGAATAATCCAAAGTCAACTGCGCTGTTACAATCAATTATAGAAACCTTGTATCATTATTCCACATCAAAAATTTAAATAAAAACTAGTTTTTACCCGCAACTTCGTCCGCATAAGTTTTTTTGTTTTCTCCCGGCTGTAAGTCCCCCTGCAACAATGTCCCACTATCGTGTTCCAGTCTTCAACTTCACATCAAAATTTGTTCAAAAGCAACCTAAGCTACATAATAGATAGCTCCGAATGTTTCCTTAGTAAATATAAAAAGTAAATAATGTAAATCGGTTTGAAATACTACTAACTACCTACCTGCCAACCCCCGATGTTAGACAGTGTGACATCCGCAACATCGTCTGCTTAGGAAGTATTAAATTATGGCGCCTACCGACCCTCTAAGTTAGAAAAGTGATCAAATACTAACTTGAAGTCTTAGTAACACTCAGTTAAAAAAAAACATCAAAATCATTTCAGTAGCTATGGCGTCATGCGCTTCTTGACACGATCACGCTAGATTTCCGCGGGAATGAGGTATTTTCCCGCCGTAAAAAGTAGCCTGTGTCCGTGCCTAGGATCCTATCTTTATAAAGAGAGAGAGAGAGAGAGAGAGAGAAAGTATATTTATTGCTTGGCAAATGGCTAACGACTTGCGTCTTTCTGCCCTATCTTTATATTTACCAAGTTTTATAAAAATCCGTTCAGACGTTAAGGCGTGAATGAGGTAAACTTTCAAAACAAACGATTAAAAATCACTGACTTAATTAGTTTTCTGCCTACGCCTTAAGTACGATAGCATGAATATTAATAGCCCATATCCTTTTCTAGGTTACTATCTATCACCTAACTAAATTTCATCAAAATCCGTTCAGCCGTTTAGGCATGATAGAGCAAAACACCCAGCAAAAACCATAAAAAAATCACTAACTCAATTCAGTTTTCTGCCTACTTCCTACCCCCTAAGTACGATGACGTGATCATTTTGATCTTATATCCGTTTTTGGGTAACCATCTATTACCTTACTAAATTTCATCAAAATCTGTTCAGCCGTTTAGACGTGAAAGAGCAAAAGTCCCAACAAAAACGACTAAAAATCACTAACTCAATTAGTTATCTGCCTACTGCCTACCCCCTAAGAATGATGGCGTGATTATTTATAGCCTATGACCATTTCTAGGTTATCATCTATCACCATACCAAATTTCATCAATATCCGTTCAGCCGTTCAGGCGTGAAAGAGTAACAGACGGACAGACAGAGTTACTTTCGCATTTATAATATTAGTATGGATTATAATGACCTAATCTAATTTTCACGGGTTTTAATATTTCAGGTTGAGAATTCCTTCTGGTTGTACCACTGAATTGTCCCATAGAGGTCAGCACTTTTTGACTCACCTCTTTGAGAGATTCGATAAAGACAAAGATATGTCTTTATCACCAACAGAGTTGGAGGAGATGTTTTCAACATGTCCTACACCAGCGTGGCCGCCAGATGTCAGTAGTTTGGTTCCAACCAATGATAAAGGTTGGATTACTTTCCAAGGTTATATGTGTCAATGGGCTTTGATGACACTTTTGGATGTTCCGAAAACTTTCGAGTATTTAGCTTATCTGGGCTACAATATATATGAAAACGACAGCCAAATCACAGCGGTTCAAGGTCAGTTAATAAATTTCAATCTTTCATTTGTTGCTCATAGTCATATTAGAAAATGTTTCTAGCCTAAATGTTATTTTCGAATTTTGAACAGGAAGTAGTCTAAAACTACTCAGTTGGACTAACTGATGAAAAATCCGAGGTCAAAAATGATTCTATACATGCGTTTTTTCGTCAGATCCGAATCATCATAATAGTTCCAAAAAAAATGAGATTCTGGTCATACTGCTGTTCAGGATCCAAATACTCATAACCTTTGAACGCCAAAAGCTAAAAACTGACGCAGTGGCACTGACGACGTCTGGGGTCTATGTCGACAGTAACGCGTCAGCTGTTTAGTAGTTATTAAATTTAATACCTAGAACTGCAGAAAATGATGAAAAATCTGCAAAAATTATTAATGGATGTAGGGCGATAGGAACATGATCTTTACTCAGATCTTATTTGAGTTTATTAGAGTATCACTTATCTTAGTTCATTTGTGCCGGAATGCGATACAGCGAGTGTTATATCGTTTTGCCCAAATATCTGCAATTTTCGAATTTTTGAGCCGAATATGGTCTCAAACAATAGGTTTCGACTCCCTGATGACGAATCCGTGATCAAATTGAATTCTGGCCGTAGGGCCGCCCGGCCGTTCGTGAGCACGATAACTTTCGAAAGGATTGTCAAAGAGACTTGAGATTTACAATATACAGGGTGTCCCATTACTCGACGTCAACCCGGAACCGGGTGAAAAGGCAAGTAATGCTGGTTATCAGAAAAATATAAAAAAAAATCTAAGTTGCATGATTTTAAAATAATGCGCATTTAAAAAAACACACAAAATTCCACACCCTGTGACAGTCTTTTCGCTCCTGTTGCCACAAATATCAACTTTTTCCAACTTTTTTCTTTGCTGTGTAACCTTAAATAATGCTTGTCTAAACTGTAATCAAAATTTTGATACCAGCTGCTCTAGGTTTCATAAAAATAGGGCTTGCTTCTCAGAAAAAAAAATCGAAATAAACAATTGCCTAGTTTCAACTGACTGTATTGAAAAAAAAATGTACTAGGTAGGTTTGGCATGTTTTTTCAAAAGTTGGCGCATTTAGTGAGGATTCCAAAATGGTATAATACTTGTTTAATTGTAGCTGCCGTAGTTCAAATTTATTTTCGATTGCCTTTGAATAGGTACACTTTTTCGTTAACTGCTTCCCAGTAGTAGAATCCAATGGGTTCAAGTCCGGTGAACGGGCCGGCTACGAGATTGGACCAGAAAGTCCGATCCATCTTCCGGGAAAAAATGTTATCAGAAAAAAAAATTTCCAGAGAAAATAATTTTTCCAGAAAAAATTTTTCCTGAGAAATTTCTCTGAAAATTTTTTTTTCTGGTAACATTTTTTCCCGGAAGATGGATCGGACGTTCTGGTCCAATCTCGTGACCGGCCCGTTCACCGGACTTGAACCCATTGGACTCTATTACTGGGAAGCAGTTAACGAAAAAGTGTATTCAAAGGCAATCGAAAATAAATTTGAACTACAGCAGCTACAATTAAACAAGTATTATACCATTTTGGAATCCTCACTAAATGCGCCAACTTTTGAAAAAATATGCCAAACCTACGTAGTACATTTTTTTTTCAATACAGTCAGTTGAAACTAGGCAATTGTTTATTTCGAATTTTTTTCCGAGAAGTAAGCCCTATTTTTATGAAACCTAGAGCAGCTGGTATCAAAATTTTGATTACAGTTTATACAAGCATTATTCAAGGTTACACAGCAAAGAAAAAAGTTGGAAAAAGTTGATATTTGTGGCAACAGGAGCGAAAAGACTGTAACAAGGTGTGGAATTTTGCGTGTTTTTTTAAATGCGCATTATTTTAAAATCATGCAACTTAAATTTTTTTTTATATTTTTCTGACAACCAGCATTACTTGCCTTTCACCCGGTTCCGGGTTGACGTCGAGTAATGGGACACCCTGTATATGTATTTCAATTTTAAGTTCCACATTTCAGGTCGAAATTTTCGAAGAACCTTACGATGTATCAAAATACTGAATGCACCACATGAATGCATGGATTCTCTATTATGAGACTGCTGAGTTTGGTTCCGTTAGCATAGAAAATAATCGAGCAATTGTATTTCTAAACTGGCAATGCAGATGTCAAAAAATTCAAGAATTTGTGCATAATTTGGCAACAGTGCATGACAGATAATTTTTTTTCAGTAGGTTATACAGCAAATTTGGTATTGAATCGATACATGAATAAAAATTTAGGTAGTTCCATTTGAAATAAGAAAGTAGATATGGGTTTGAGATAGACGTGGCAACACTGTCGACTTGAAAATATTTTAGGCGAAGAGTTCCTTCATCCTAAAATTTCAGAAAGAAATTTTCACTAGTTCTCCAAAAACGTCTAATAGGCCAACTTAAAAGGAAAACCCTCTATATGATAGACAGGAAACTTTGCAGAAGTTTGCTTGCTATTATTATCCTTCAATGTACCAAATTTCGCAATGATCGAATGTGTAATTTCGGAAATATCGGGAAAATAATGAAAAAATCTAAATGACATTAATTCCGAAACTACAGGACCGATTTGGCCCGTTTACGAACTTAACCACGGAATTCTCAAAATTTCAGAACTCTAACTTAATCCGTTGAAGAGTTATCGTGTTCACGGTGACAGAAACTTCAGTGAGTCCAACCATAAAAATCCGTCGCTTAATAATAATAATGTTTGAAAATAGCGAACTACCTATGTCCGTTACATTATTCCGCATTTTCTCTGACTAATATACAGGGTGTTCCTAAATTGAACGTACAAACGAAAAGGGGAGATTCCTTGAGTGAGTTTAAGAAAAAAGTCCCATAAACATGGGGTCGCAAACGTTTCGTTTTCGAGATACAGAGTTTGAAGTTTGAATTTTTTTCAAGTTTTTTTCTCATAGTATCTACACTTCACAAGATATTCAACTGAAATTTGGCATAGATATTACATTCGAGAGTTCTCACCACGTGACATGGCAATTTCGATAGAAGATCTACAAGGTGATATTTTTTCTGGAACACTGCCACCTGTTCTTCTGCAGAACTTTTTTTTGGTGAGCAACTGTTAATTTGAAAAAATGTAAAAAGAAGCTTTGTTCCTATACTAAACTTTTCAATCTCTTGTAGTTTTGTCGTATCTACCAACGATTTCGAGAAAAAAAATTTGAACGATTCTCTCGAAATCCTCGTGAAAATCCAAATTATGTTGGGAAGGCCACTTTGTAAGCTGTTGGGAATGAATTCAGTGTCAATTTTTATAGGAATTTTCCTGATCTGTAGCGATGATTTATAAAGATTCGATAAACTCGTCTAATCAACACATGTTTTTGATTAATACTTTAACACCCTGTATCTCGAAAACGAAACGTTTGCGACCCCATGTTTATGGGATTTTTTTTTCTTAAACTCACTTAAGGAATATCCCCTTTTCGTTTGTACGTTCAATTTAGGAACACCCTGTATACTGACAAAAATTAGCGCACCACCTAAAATTTCGTTAAATTTTAACAATTGATATCTTCTCAATCTTTAGTCGGATTTCAATGTTTTTTTCTTTCAATTATAGCTCTGTTATTGTCGAATTTCCTCCATTAAACAGAAGTCCAAAAAATAAAATCTTCATGTTGTACAGGGCGTTTAAATAATGTCATGTTTTATAGTCAAATTTTAACGTCTTCTGTGGGCAATGCCAGGTCGCTGAGTCATATAAAAACAATAAAGCGTTTTAGCCTAGTATCTCTTGAGTATTTTGTTTTTTTAAAAACCAATTTATCTTGGAATCGTCCAGAGATATTCAACATTTTATCAACTCTTGTATTTTATGCATTAGCCATGAATATCTGCGAAACCATTTGTCCCATTTGAATGTTTTTTATTAGTTGTAGCTCTTTTATTGGCGAATATCATACTACAATGTGAAAAAAGAAAAGCATCATGCTGCACAGGGCGTTTAAATTTTCGGGTTTTTTTCATTCCAGTTTAACGCAATACCAGATACCTGAGGCTCCTAAAAACTATACAGTGATGTTGCCTGATGTTTTCTGAGTGGAATGCAAGATGTTATAAAAATGTGAATATCTCTGGAAGGGTACAAGTTGAATTGCTTTTTAAAAAAGCAAAATACTCAGGAAACATCAGGCTACATCACTGTATAGTTTTTAAAAGCCTCAGGTATCTGGTATTGCCCACAGAAGGCGTTAAACTGTAATGAAAAAAACCGGAAAATTTTAACGCCCTGTACAGCATGATGCATTTCTTTTTTTGAACATCTCATTGTAGTATGATATTTGCCAATAAAAGAGCTAAAACTAAAAAAAAACATTCAAATCGGACAAATGGTTGCGAAGATATTCATGGCTAATGCATAAAATACAAGAGTTGATAAAATGTTGAATATCTCTGGACGATTCCAAGATTAATTGGTTTTTAAAAAAACAAAATACTCAAGAGATACTAGGCTAAAACGCTTTATTGTTTTTTTATGACTCAGCAACCTGGCATTGCCCACAGAAGACGTTAAAATTTGACTATAAAACATGACATTATTTAAACGCCCTGTACAACATGAAGATCTTATTTTTTTGACTTCTGTTTAATGGAGGAAATTCGAAAATAATAGAGCTACAATCGAAAGAAAAACCATTGAAATCCAACTAAAGATTGGGAAGATATCAATTGTTAAAATTCGACGAAATTTTAGGTGGTGCGCTAATTTTGTTCATCAGTATATTTCTATTTCGAATATCGTAGATAGGATATGTATTAAAGGTTTTCTACTAGACACATGAAATAAGAATGTGCATTATATACATCAATACTCTACTTGACGGAGTTTATTTTCGAACGCATATTTATTTATTAACTATCCTCATATGTAACATAATTTTGTTTGTAGACGTAATCGATTTCCTTCGATATGAATTTTTTTCAGCAAATTTATATTTACATGTGTTTAACAGTCATTCGTTTTATAAAATGATTCAGAAGAATTAATAAAGCATGTAAATTGACGGAGTGAATTGTACATAACGTTATTTATTCTTCTATCATAATTTTAACGATTGGCAATTTTACGATAGGTTTTTATATTTTTGATGGTTATTTTTTACATAAAGTGAGTGTTTGAAATGAATGTTCCAGTCACCAGAGAAAAAAAATTGGATCTAGCCAAGAAACAATCCAGTAGAAATGTGTATCGATGTAATGTTATTGGAGCAAATGGATCTGGAAAATCTACGTTTTGCAGAAATTTCATAAGGTCAAGTCGAGAGGTGAATATACAAGTTTTCAGTTATAAAGTTAACAATTTTTTTATTATGGCGCTAATTTTATTCATAACAACATTTACTTCATGATGAAATTGAGAGATAAGAAACGAATTTATCTTCAGAGATATTAAAAAAACACGGGGTAGTTTTGTTATTTGACTCTTTGAATGAGTAATGTACAGAGTGCGCCAATTTCGCCATTTTTATATGGAAATTCCTATTTATAACAAAGATGGACAAAAACTGATGTCGGTGTCTGGGGGCCAATTGTTAAGAACAATTTCTGGAAGTTGCTCATTTTCGAAATACTGCTGTAACTTTTCTCCTGTAGAAATTTTTCTATTTCATTGAAAATATTATGTCGGGAACTTTTCACGAAA
This sequence comes from Propylea japonica, assembly GCA_013421045.1. NCBI lineage: Eukaryota > Metazoa > Arthropoda > Insecta > Coleoptera > Coccinellidae > Propylea > Propylea japonica. Next base: position 68,431,584 of record CM024239.1, read on the forward strand.
AATCCAATTACGTTAATTATACAGGGTGTCCCATTATTCGACGTCAACCCGGAACCGGGTGAAAAGGCAAGTAATGCTGGTTGTCAGAAACATATGAAAAATATCTAAGTTGCATGATTTTAAAATAATGGGCATTTAAAAAAACACGCAAAATTCCACACCGTGTGACAGTCTTTTCGCTCCTGTTGCCACAAATATCAACTTTTTCCCACTTCTTTCTTTGCTGTGTAACCTTAAATAATGCTTGTCTAAACTGTAATCAAAATTTTGATACCAGCTGCTCTAGGTTTCATAAAAATAGGGCTTACTTCTCGGAAAAAAATTCGAAATAAACAATTGTCTAGTTTCAACTGACTGTATTGAAAAAAAAATGTACTACGTAGGTTTGGCATGTTTTTTCAAAAGTTGGCGCATTTAGTAAGGAAAAAAAAGAAAAAAAATGGTATAATACTTGTTTAATTGTAGCTGCCGTAGTTCAAATTTATTTTCGATTGCCTTTGAATACACTTTTTCGTTAACTGCTTCCCAGTAATAAAGTCCAATGGATTCAAGTCCGGTGAACGGGCCGGCCACGAGATTGGACCAGAACGTCTGATCCATCTTCCGGGAAAAAATGTTATCAGAAAAAAAAATTTCCAGAGAAAATAATTTTTCCAGAAAAAATTTTTCCGGAGAAATTCCTCTGAAAATTTTTTTTCTGGTAACATTTTTTCCCGGAAGATGGATCGGACGTTCTGGTCCAGTCTCGTGGCCGGCCCTTTCACCGGACTTGAATCCATTGGACTCTATTACTGGGAAGCAGTTAACGAAAAAGTGTATTCAAAGGCAATCGAAAATAAATTTGAACTACGGCAGCTACAATTAAACAAGTATTATACCATTTTGGAATCCTTACTAAATGCGCCAACTTTTGAAAAAACATGCCAAACCTACGTAGTACATTTTTTTTTCAATACAGTCAGTTGAAACTAGGCAATTGTTTATTTTGAATTTTTTTTCTGAGAAGTAAGCCCTATTTTTATGAAACCTAGAGCAGCTGGTATCAAAATTTTGATTACAGTTTAGACAAGCATTATTTAAGGTTACACAGCAAAGAAAAAAGTTGGAAAAAGTTGATATTTGTGGCAGCGAAAAGCGAAAAGACTGTCACAGGGTGTGGAATTTTGCGTGTTTTTTTAAATGCGCATTATTTTAAAATCATGCAACTTAGATTTTTTTTTATATTTTTCTGACAACCAGCATTACTTGCCTTTTCACCCGGTTCCGGGTTGACGTCGAGTAATGGGACACCCTGTATTTTCTGTGAATCGACAATTCATCAGATTTTCGTATGCAATTTTTTTTTATTCAAATGGAAGACCCTATTCATTTCTACAAATTTCGATAGGTCTCGAAATGAAAATTCTACACCTTTTACAGATGTAAATCAGAAAAGTTCAATTTCAGAAAAAGTAACTATTTCAGAAAAGGAGTATGTGATTCAGAGAACAGAAATTGAAATTCAGAATAGTAATTTAATTTCGGAAGAACGGAATTGAAATTCTGATTAGGAAGTTGTAATTCTGAAAGGGCAAATTGAATTTCAGAGAAGGGCAATTTTAATTCAAAACTTATCAATTAAATTTATGAAAATGTATTGCAAGGGTAGTAAGCACGGGACAAATCTATAAATCCTATTTCTGAATTACAATTCTCTTTTCTGAATTACAAGTTCCTATTTCTGAATAACATATTACTATTCTGAAATTCAAATGACCGTTTCTGAATATAATGTTGTTATTCTGAAATTCGAAATTCCTATTCTGAGATCCAATTAGCTTTTTTTTCTGAATTACATTTTATGTGTTCTGAATAACAATTGGAAAAGGTGTAGATACATAGCATACTCCAATATTATTCTGAAGGAATGGGTGAGATAGTTTTCCAATAGTAGGTGTTATTTGAATAGCCCGCTATTTCGGTAGATGTCACGTCTGAAGCTGTCATTTTTGACATTTGACAAGTAGATACTACGCCATTAATAAATATGGAACGATACACGCTTCAAGAACGCATTGAAATTATTAAATTCACTGGTGAAATTTGGCAGAGACGGTTCGTAAAACTCGATCATTTTTGGGTCGTCGTGAAGCACCTTGTCAGACCGCAGTAAAGAAATTGGTGGAACATTTCGAGCTGTTGGGACAAGTTAGTGATGTGAAGAATAAAACCCGTGCGGTTTATGGTCCGGCGGAGTCATTGGACCTTACTTTTCGAAAATGAGGCTAGAGCAACAGTTACGGTGAATGGATTGCGCCATCGTGAAATGATTAATGATTTTTTATGGCCGAAATTGGATAGTATTGATCTGCACAACGTTTACCTTCAACAAGAAGGCGCTACGTGCCACACAAGCAACGGAACCATTGATCTTTAGCGGGAAAAGTCTCCGAACCGTGATATTTTTCGAAGAGGTGATCACAATTGACCACCGAGATCTTGCGATTTAACACCTTGCGACTTCTTCCTTTGGGGCCGCGTGAAAGAGAAGTTCTACTCCAATAGCTCAGCGTGGCGTCGGTTCAAGACCTCAAAGATAGAATTTGTGAGGCTATTAAGGACAAAGGACAGCCGCTTTACGATTTGATTATGGAAAATTTCATTAAAAGGTCCTGTGAGCTTGGTCGTTGTGGTCATTTGCTTGATGTTATTTTCCACTATTAACAGCATATCTTCTTCTTTATAATGAAATAAACATCCGATCATTTATATTGAAAAATATAAAAATAAAACCCCTTATTGGAAAACCCTTTACTTTTGTTGAACATTATTGAAAGCTGATAATCTCCAGTATTGAAAATATCACGTATGCTATGTATTTGAAATTATTTCAGGCTTTTCGAAATGTGCAATAGTTATTTTGTATCTAGTGCGCGAAATGCTACTTTGGTGATCGAGAACTGATTTTTTCAACGAGGCGCAGCCGAGTTAAAAAAAATAGTCGAGATCACCAAAGTATTTCGCGCATGAGATGCAAACAAAATTTTTTCTACAAACGCTTAGCTTAATATGAAAAAAAATATTGAACTGGTTTGAACTGTTTTTCCAAATCAAGTAATTAGGTATTATAACTATGGGCAATATATTCTATGTGAAAGCAACACTCAATGTTAAAGAAAACGTGGATTTCAAGAAATTCACCAAGTTAAGATATAAAAATCCCATATAGTTTACATGCAGTGTGCGAAGTAAGTATTTCGCACACTACTTCGCGCACGGTGTCATAGTAACAAAGGAAAATGAAAAAAAGGGTCACTTCGCATATTCTTGCCAATGCGCGAACCTTGTCATTTTTTGGCGTTTGTAGAAAAAAAAAATTATACGCTAATCTGTTGAAAAGTACAGGGTGTTTATAAATGAATGTAACAGAGCAGTTGGTTTTGGACGATTTATTTATTCATTTTACACTGTAATGCAGGTTAGGCGGTCGAATTATGTGACTGGAATTATCAATGTCAAAGATAGATAGAGATAAATTTAGAGAAAGATTTGATAAATGTATTAGATGTGCATAGGAAGCAGCAAAATGAAATTAATTCAAAGGCAACTGCGCTGTTACAATCATTTATAGAGACCCTGTATAATTGCTGAAAACACCATTGAGTTTTTCATGAAAATGGGTCCTTAGATACCGACATCGGTTTTGTCTTTTTTGCTAGAATAGGACTTTCCATTCGAAGTTTCGAATTGGGCTTGGGTGAGTTTTCCAAACCTGTATATATCATCAACATAGATCTTTGAATCTAAAAATTTTACTTCATTTCGAATAATACCGTTGAAAAAATATTCGAGATATTATGAGCGTTTGAAGAAAACGTTCAATCTGAGGTTTTCACATTTCTTCTTTTTTGAGATCGAGACTTACCTAGTGATTTTCTGCCATTAGGTGGAAATTGTAGTACTACCATTCACATTGATAATACTCTTCTCCCAGTGGCGGCTTGTGACAGAATAAAGCGATGAGGCACATCAAAAAAAAATATTAATCTTATAAACTCTTTTTGTCAGCTGCATACTTATCATTATGAAAAAATCCTTCGGTATTAATGCTCCAATGATTCTATAGCGTTTTATTGGGTGGTAATTGCTCTGAGATAAGTTTTTCAACCCGCTTCAACCAGTTTTTCACTAAACCCTATCGGAATATGTATTATTAACACTGCCAAAAAATAATTTGATTAGAGTTACACTGCCAGTAGGCCAGTAGTACTCTCATTTTGAAACCTCCGATTCGATTTTCCTACCGCACCGATAGTCAAGATTTGGAATAGGTTGTATAACTTCTTCATTTTACATATTTTATACTCATAGGAATGACTCAAAAACTGTTTCTGTTTTATTGAAAACTCTGCAATATCACGAGTACTGCACAAACCCAATAAAACCAAACCAGAGTGAAATTTCACTATTTTCCGCTTCACGATTAACCCGAATATGTGCAGTTTGCCGATAAAACGTAACGAAACGATCACGGATCAGGGGTAGATAGTCCGGTCAATTCAGACCAAAAAATTAGGGTGAAGTTACATAAAATCCCAACAAGCTGAAAATCGGTAAAATTGTTCAAAACATAATAATAAATAATATATAAAAGTTCCCAATCATTCCCGTGGATGGACAAAAATTTATTCAAGTTCAAAGGTCGAAAAATGAGTTTTTCGCGATTTTCAGCAAAACGGTGAGTTTCATCAAAAAAGTAATTCAGACAAAATGTAGATGTTAAAATTATCTTCAAAAAATTTTTCAATACTTTTTTTCCTACGAGGCACCGTTTCTGAGATAAAACGCTTCAAATGTTCTAAAAGTTGTTACTGAGGCTAGCCTCAAATTCACCTTAGAAGCCGTAATAGATAAACAACGAAGGGGATTTTCATGATCTCGTCACGTCGATGTGAATAACGCGCTAGACAAGGAAGCGCGTGAGGCAAGCCTCACCTCACCGTTTACGCCTTGAAGAGGAAGTGAGATGAATGTACAAAAATCGGGCCTTAACGCCTGTAACATGTAACGTTACGGTCCGATTTTTGTGCATTCATCGTAACGTCAGTAACGTGTAATGTTACAGACGTCTGTAGCTGTACCCGGCTTGAGATTGAGCTCGGATATTATGGAAGACGAGTGCAGTATCGTACAAAAAATTGAGACTGAAGAACATAATGGGATGCTGAAATTGATTAATAAAATATTGGATTAATTCGCTTGATATTATTTGTGATTTCCGTAATTTATTTGGTGAGGCACTGCCTCACCTGCCTCATATGACAAGCCGCTACTGTCTTCTCCAGCTGATACAATAATTGTTATAAGGTAATAATGAAATAATTTATTCCAGAAATATCGAAAATTCGACAAAATTGATACTCCTGAGTATGTTACAAACATGGTTCAAGTCTATGGCCAAGAAAATTTCTGGTTTTGCGGGATATAACTGTTGCAAATATGTCAGATCCACTGCAACCTGATGAAGTTCGATGTGATGTTGCCTGCCTGGTCTATGATGTCAGTAATCCAAAGTCATTTGAATATATAGCCCGGATTTATATTGTGAGTATAAGAACTGTTACAAGTGACAACTCGATCATTGTTACGAATTCTTTTTGTTTTTGAGCGCTCGTTTTACTTAAACTCGTTTTGCCTAAATGTCTGTAATTTTCGAATTTTGACCGAAAATTGTCTCAAACGATAGGGTTGGACCATATAGCTAATAGCTATCAATCTCTATACTGCTATCTTGAATTAAAAGTCGAAGCAGTCTAGTTGCCATTTCCGATAGCCTCTTCAATCATATGCGCATGTGCAAACTCGAAATTTGACAAGACGTGAAAAATTGAGGTTATGAATTTCAGTTATTTTCATTTGACAAATCACAATTTAAACTATCCGATTTTACGTTCTGACGCCTGCGCTGTCAATTCATAGCCATTGTACCACGTGATCGCTGCTTCAATTTGTAATAGAGAAGTGGATTCATGTTAGGGGTATAGGAGTTTATAAGTATATAGGCTAGACTTCCTGGTGACTAATCCGTGGTCAAATTCAATTCTGTCCTTGGGGCAGAACAGCAATAACTCTCAAATTATGTATCTTACAGATATGATGTGAGTGTTGTTTTGTAGCTAATAGCCTTGCGTGTTAATCATTGAAAAAAAATTATACTTCAATGTGCTAGTTCTTGTACTATTGCGGATTTACTAAGAAAATCAATACATATTTTTAATATGACCTTTTTTAAAGAATTTTTATGGCGTTTTCAAGTTGAATATCTTTATATTGTTATACTTCAATGAAAGGTGGTAGTGTCATCTTTCAAAAAACATTTTTTTCACATCTGTAGGACCTTTATGTCCAAAGGAATCGATATTATTTGGAAGGGTCAACGAAAATAAAAAAGTAAATTTAAAATGGGGGCTACTCCAAAACTAAGGGGGCAAACTTCCAAGTTTGGGTGTTTTTGTCCATAATATTAGGTATATTTGATGACCTTAAATTATCGCTAACTGGTGACCAAACACACTGTATAAAGACAAAATCTCTTCGTACACACGAAAACCGCAAAAAACATTCAGTTTGTTCCAATTTACGTACGAAAAACGGAAATTTCGTAGGCATGAAGACATACTATAATTCGGATGTGACTATATGTGGAGGTTTTTGTTCTCAGTACAATGAATATAATTTTGAAAAACTAAAAATGTTCTAATTAAATGATCGTTATTCTGCCGCAGGTTTGAGTAAAATTCGTGTTTTTATTTCAGAAATATTTCGCGGAAAGTAAAATTCCTGTGTTGGTCGTAGGATGTAAGAGCGACTTGGAAGCGATAAAACAGGAATATATGTTGCAGCCACCATCTTTCTGCGAAAAGTATAAAATTTACCACCTCAAACATTCAACTACAAAACATACAATAAAGATATTTATGTAAAGTTGGCTACTATGGCTTGTTTCCGTAAGTATACTTTTTATATATTTTCAGTCAAAAGGTTTTTTATAAATTATTCGAAAAGTTTTTCATTTTTGTAGTTAATATTACGTGACATCTTTTCAATAATATACCTAATATTGATGTTTTTCAAAAATTTATTATTGATGAAAATCTGCTATATCATCGTTAATTAAAACTTATTTTGGATGAGTAGTGATCATAATCACTCATCAGAATTATGAATAATGCTATTGAGGATTCTAGTTAATCTGAACTTCTAACTATTTTATTTCCATCTAGAAGAATAAGAAGAAGAAAAATAAAAAAGGTGTGAAGAAATTTTACGAATACATGGGAATTTTAAACTTGAAAATGATAGTATGCACTTACTAGAGTGAATAAATGACATGGTTATCATAGAAATCTTTACACCAGCTTTACTGTATTGTCAATCGTGGAATCTACTTTTGGGTTTCATGTAGCCATCCGAATTCTTGTTTATTTTCATACTTGAGGTTGAACTTGAAATCTTAATCTTGAATATTACTTTTTCAACAATAATGAAGCTGACTAACTAAAATCACTGGTAGTTTTTCTGAGAATTTCTATTTTAATGTTGCAAAAAAGATATTCTCATTTTACGATTAGTTTCGAAAATATCGTTAGGAGAGTACAGGGTGGGCATATTTCGATGTTTTAGTACTACAATTTTCAAACCGAAGGAGATAAACAAAATCTATCACCCACTTCTCGATCTCCTTTTCTGAGAAACTAACAAGAGTAGTATTCATTTTTCGCTACCTTCTTTTGTTTTCGAGTTATAAGCGCAAATTGGGAAAGTGGCGATATCGAATACAATTCATATCTTCGCTAATACTGATGATAGAGCTCTGAAATTGAAACATTATAAGGCACTTTTTTACGTAGAATCCAGTGGCGTGCTAGCCTTTTTTGCATTACGAAGCTATAACCCAAAGTTATGTTTTTTAAATGGGAATACTAGATTGTTGTGCATTTTCTGAAAGCCTATTTTTTTCTGATTTCAATAATATATAACATTGTATGGTTAGTATCAGTATTAGTATAGAAAATAATCAAAAACCTATTTTCATCTGTCTCAATATTTTCTATGGTTTCAACTGTTGATGAGCACAGAAAAATGGAGCTTCCTATAACAAGAGCAGTGTCCCTCCGCCAATTTCATTATTTCTATGCTTTAAACTAATTTCTACAAAATTAGAACAAGGATATATTCCTTAAACTCTCATATCTTAAAATGGATTACGAAATGACGAAAAGATCCACATGATCCTCCTTTTCAACGATATACTTAGATATAATGAGATGGACGCAGGAGAATATTTTTATTGCTCTCCAGAATAAATACATACGCACAAGTGCCAGTCTATTTCAAATCGCATATGAAGTAACGCATATAGATTTTATTACAGTTATCAATTCAATTAGAAAAGTAACAAAGAAAAAATATTTTTCGATACCTAATAGTGATTACAATAATAGGTCAGTAGGTAATAATTTAGAACGAGGATCAAGTTTCACAGAGGTCCATTAATCTTCGATCTTGGAGAAATTGAGTAAAGAGCATAGAAATGAAAAGACTACTAGAAAGAGATTGTGATAGTTATACGATGCTGAATTTTTCTGTGCTCATCACCAGTTGAAACCATGGAAAATATTGAGACATAGATGAAAATAGGCTTTTGATCATTTTCTATACTCATATTAATACAAATTATACAATGTTATATATTTTTGAAATCAGAAAAAAATAAGCTTTTCGAAAATTGCACAAAAATCTAGTTTCAAAAACATAGCTTTGGGTCATAGCTTCGTAATTAGAAATGGTGCAAAAAAGGCAAGCACGCCACTGGATTCTACGTAAAAAAGTGCCTGTATTATGTTTCAATTTCAGAGCTCTATCATCAGTATTAGCGGAGATATGATTTGTTTTCGATATCATCACTTTTCCAATTTGCGCTTATAACTCGAAAACAAAAGAAGGTAGCCAAAATGAATAGTACTCTTGTTAGTTTCTCAGAAAAAGAGATCGAGAAGTGGGTATCAGATTTTGTCTATCTTCTGTGGTTTAAACGTTGTAGTACTAAAACATCGAAATATGCCCACCCTGTACAGCAGTCAAAACATCCATGAGTTCATTTACTTTTATGTGAACAGAAAAGCATCATAATGGGGGATATTTTCCGAATATACATCGGCTTTAGAAGTTAAGTGTTGAATATTTACGCTAATTCGCATTTTTCATCACGTTATTGTAATGAAAAAATAGTCCAGCTGTTGAACTCTGGCAATAAATGACCTTGTCGCATTATTCCACAAATTTTATTGAAATTCTCAAAAACTGTTCATTAATATGCATGGTAATAACAGATTTCAACAAAAATTTACTGAACTTTTTCAAATATATTTTCTTCAGTCGGTTTCAAGCTGCTTGGATTCTATTCTACAGAAACAGGTTTGGATATTTAGAATTCACTTTCCCAAAATTTATGATTTCTAATTGGCAACAAGTAAAATTGAAAAAAATGAAAAATGACCAAATTATGAATACTCCTTTTCTGGCTGAATAATTGAATATGTTATTCGTTTTTTTCTGAGGTGATATTTTTGTTTTCCAGTCCTTTACGTCGTATGGTGCATATGCTATTGTTGAGGCAACAGCCAACAGAGTGGTTAAATCAATTTTGCAGGTTGCTGTTTCCATATTTTTTTCTTTATTGCTTTCTTTAAACCTTCACTTGCTTATTATGAGTATTAGTGCCTTTTCTCCTTGCATCACTATTCAATCTTTAGTTAGTCCCAGACATAATTCACTAGAGATGTATTATTACTGCTTGCGCACAACCAGGTATTATTGATTATGGTATTTGTTGAATAGCCTTCAATAATTCCTTTTCAACCATGAATAAGTTTATTATGTCCGAACTTGTCAAAAACATTAAATTGAAATGGTATATAGTAGTGTGGGATCACTCGAGTACTCGATTATTCAAATAATCGACACTGCTCGATTATCAAAAAAACCGCTCGTCGCTCGATAATCGAAATGAGTCATGTATTCTTCAATTCGATTTCTCGAGCGACGGGTTATATCTCAATAATCGGGCTGTGTCGGTATTGAATAGTTGAGTACAAGCCCTATATTCGGTGTTTTCGCCCGGCATTAACCATAGATAATCGCGATCTTTGAGTGAATTCTCATCCGATAGTTCTTATAATCATTTTCACCAAACTTGCATCAATTTTCGCAATTTTTGTATCTGAAAGAGCATTTCCAGAAGCAGACACGGAAGTTTCAATTGTTTGGCTGGTCTTTTGAACGGTATAGCATTTCCGAAAGTTCCAGGATAAGCTAAATTTTGTGCATTTTCATTGCTACCTGAAGAAACAGTTTCACATGGTATTGTTTGTTGTTCTGTAAGTTTAATGTCGGATGAAGCCGGTTTAGATGCTGCTTTAAATTTGAAGTACTGCCATAATAAGCCAAAACTTTTCTACAAATAATATTGCAAGTCGCAAATTTCTTATCGTTATTTTTATGGAAATAATTCCACACAGCGGACTTCTGTTTTGATCCCATGATAATCATACAATACGACACACGCGAGTTTCAATTTCGAGGGCAGTAGGTATAAAGCCGGTCCCAGACATGCCGAACATTCGTCAAATACACGCATTGTCTGGGACCGACTTAAACAAAGTCGCAAGTCACAACGCAACGAACGTAGAGGCCGTACAGCGCTGAATGAGCGACAAGCGGTTAGCATCACGATACACAAACACCGGTATGCCGACGCGCATCGAGAGTGACGTCACTGGGAACATTTCCATAGCATTTGCGTGATTGAAGAGAGAGAGAAGAGAGAGAGAATTGATTAGAATTTGTTCTCCTAATGACGTAGATGGGTAGATGCTCGCGCCGGACGAGTTTAGACCACGAATCTGGCATACCGGTGTTTGTGTATCGTGGTTAGCATGATCGCTTGCAACTCGGGCTATTACGAATATAACCGAGGGTGGGGATCAGGCGAAAAATCGCTCGATTATCACTCGGTTATTTGGATCGCTCGATCATCGAGTACTCGGTTATTGAAAGTACTCGATTATTCCCAACACTAGTATACGAGTATATAGAGTACTTTGAACTCGAGAACAAGTTGTTCTCATCATGTGTTCACTATATTCACATGTGAGAAGCGACAACCAACAATGGAACGAAAAGTATTTTATCGAAATTTTCTATTCATGGATAAAGTATGGTATAATAATCCTAAACATGGATCAGGCTACCACCAAAATAATGTACTAAAACGAGAGATCTTGTTTTTGGAAGACCAAGAACATACGAATTGCCTCAAAAGTTACGATATTACCTTTTTTGGACATCATTCTGTGTTCATTAGACATCTTTGAAAAGGATAATTGCACATTTTTGTGGAATAAATCTGTTGTTAATCGAAGTAATAGTATAGATTTGAAAAAATGCTAGAGAAAAATGGTTTGTTGTTAATTCTTGTTTATCCTCTATAAGTACTTGAATTCATCTGGGACTATCCCTTGAAGGTTTCCTAATTTTTCAACTAAACTAACTAAAGTGCTTCTGCTGATTAATTTCCTGATTGAACTGACACTTGATAGTTTTTTTTGTATCATTTCATTCGTAAAATTGTGTTTTTGAGGGATATTTCCACAAAATTAGAATTTTTTCCTAAGAGTAGCATTTGTTGATATATCCCTAGTTAATACTTGCACCAAACATCCCTAACCAATTTATATTGTAGTTGCAGGTTTGCAGGTTATCATTCTCTTTCCATTTCTTTTTATTGAAACAGCTTTCTATGCATGTGTGTTCAAGCAACGTTTTACTAATGAGTATGCATTGTATTATAACTAACAAATCAAAACATAAACAACTAGAATAGATTGAGATGTACAATTCTTTTTTTATTCTAGGAATTTGCGCGAGTTTGGATCTATGCCCATTGAAATGCCAGTTTGGTGTAAGGCCGGTTTGAGCTTAGCAGCGATAACAGCCTTCAGTTTTATTGTTGTTAGGGTTATAAGTACTCCAAAAATTAGCTAAGTTAATACTGAAGACTGTATTCACGTTCATATCCTAGTGTCCCATTGTAAATAGCTTTCAAATCCCATATATATTATATCTGTAGAAATAACCCCAATAAATTTTTATTATCAGTAATTTTGATTATTTTTTCAATAATTCTCATAGAAAAGTAGAGAACACAGAAACCAGAGTCTACTGGCTTTTAAAAAAATGTATCCTTTATAACAGTACTAATAGAGACACATTATTAATAATATTATCATGATTGAACACGTTATTATTATTTATAATGAGTAGGTCTGGCCTCCCTGCCACTGAGTCCTGAAATCCTATTGAAACACCATGAATCTGATTGCGGCTCAGCCTGCAGCAACCTGTCATGATCCCGGCAAGTATTTCAAATTTTGTTTTGTCCAGATCTAACACGACTTCTGCCACTCTGCCAGCATCTGGTTCAAAAACCTTAGGCCAAGCAATAGAGGTTTTTTACGTGACAAAAATACTACCTGAAATCTGACTGTGCAGTCATGCAATAGGTAGTTTCTACATGTTTTTTATGATAAATTCCACTCCTGAATCGTCTTAGGTTTTTTTTTGATAAGCGAAAAAGAGCCAAAAAAATCCAAAATTTTGCTTTTTCGCTTATAAAACGTGAGATATTGATCTGATCGAAAAGCTGTTAGGGCAACTTTTGTAGAGAATTCGAAAACAAAAAAAAATTAGAGGTGACACGTCTCAAGCGGATAATTAGTTTCCGAGAAAAGTACAAAAAACTGGAAAAAACATCAATTTTTCGAAAACTCATAATTTGGTCGATTTCTGAGATCAAGCGTAGTTGCTCTGAATTTAAGTAGTTATTAACATAAACTTTATTGGTGCATAATTACAAAGCTGTCGGATAAATAGTTTTTGCACAATCGCAGTTTTCCGAATTCGACGTACTTTTTTCAAGAAGGTCGTGATACTCGGCTACTAGTCGGATTTGAATTTTACAAAAAGCATTTTAAAAAAGAAATAAAATTCTTCAAATCGTTTATTCTCTCGATACCGACCGATAATGTTTAGTGGGTGAAAAACGGCGTCAAACAGGAGCAAAAAGGCTCGCATGCATCAAACTAGTCGCGGAGTTGGAGTCGCCCGCTACGCGACACGCGAAAGATACAAGGTTCACAGTTTTCCCCTCGCGTAGCGGGCGACTCCCACTCCGCGACTAGTTTGATGCATTCGAGCCTTTTTGCTCCTGTTTGACGCCGTTTTTCACCCACTAAACATTATCGGTCGGTATCGACAGAATAAACGATTTGAAGATTTTATTTCTTCTTTGAAATGCTTTCTGTAAAATTCAAATCCGACTAGTAGCCGAGTATCACGACCTTCTTGAAAAAAGTACGTCGAATTCGAAAACTGCGATTGTCCAAAAACTATTTATCCGACAGCTTTGTGATTGTGCACCAATAAAGTATATGTTGATAACTACTTAAATTCAGAGCAACTACGCTTCATCTCAGAAATTGACCAAGTTATGAATTTTCGAAAAATTGATGTTTTTTCCAGTTTTTTGGACTTTTCTCGGAAACTAATTACCCGCTTGAGACGTGTCGCCTCTCATTTTTTGTTTTTGAATTCTCTACAAAAAGTGCCTTAACAACTTTTCGATCAGATCAATACTCCACGTTTTATAAACGAAAAAGCAAAATTTTGGATTTTTTTGGCTATTTTTCGCTTCTCAAAAAAAACCTAAGACGATTCAGGAGTGGAATTTATCATGAAAAACATGTAGACACTACCTATTGCATGACTGCACAGTCAGATTTCAGGTAGTATTTTTGTCACGAAATCGACCTTTCGATAGCCCTATTGCTTGGTCTACCTTACGATGAAAGCTTCTGTATACAGAGTAGTCCAGATCGTAACCAAGAAATTTTAACCACGTATTCACATCAGAAATAAGCCCTAGAGTTTGCATAATATCATTTCTTTTCTATTCTACCAGTGCCATCCCTACTGCAGCGAGATTGAATATTTTCAGATGAAAAAAATGATACGCCACTGGTTTTTCCGACAATAAAAATTACTATTCAAATCCTTATTTAATTTTGAGCAAATTCGATTTCTCGACTTTTTGCTGTACGAGGCACCGTTTCCGGTTAAAAAAACACATTCTGAAAGTTGTGTGAAAGTTATTGATAAAAAACATTTTTTCCTCTATAAATTTAACACCCCTTATCTCGGAGAGGAAACATTTCCCGACATATGTTTATATGACAAACAAAGGCTTATTTTTTATGCAGAATACGTGGTTAAAATTTCTTGGTTACGATCTGGACCACCCTGTATTTTAAGCAGGGATCTCTTAGCAAAAAGGATAGTTTGGCATGTAATAGCGCGAGGGCTTTACCAGGGGTATCGGTTCTCTGTTTGAGTTACAGACTCAGCATTTCCACGGTAGATTTGAGGCATCCACATATCTATATGCCCCCATAAAAAAGCAAAATCGTTTGATTGGTTTCGAAGTTACCCTCATTTGAATTTCGCCACATTGATTTTTCAATATTGATGAAATTACAGTTCCGATCAATGCTCAACTTGATATTTAGAACTCGACTAGCAAACCCGGCGAACTCCGTTTCGCCACCAGATGGCTTCGTTTTCTGTAACATTTCGTTTGGTGATAAAAAAAAATGAAGAAAAATTTTTTTTTATTTGAAAAGGAACAACAGTAATAAATTCATTTCGATTACAAAATGAAGTGTTACTTAGTTAAACTTCTCTAAGTAAATGAAAGAGAATCCAAAGTAAATACTGAATCGAAGCGTTATACGTTTCCGCAAACTATCCGTTTTTTTGAAATGCTCTTTGGTAAACCATATTTTTGTTTTTGGCCTGACGTAAACACAAACAAAGCGGATGGTTTTCCAACTCGTGAACACGTATAAAGTATAACTGCCATGTCAAAAACAATGATTTTCTAGTCAGGCCAGTAGATCTACCTTTTTAAGTAGATTTGTGAAACCGGTAGATCTACCTTTCTAAGTAGGATAATTTAACCGGTAGATCAATTGAACCGATAGATCAGATGAACAGTAGGTCTTTCGAACCGTTTTGTATACCTCGATAGATCATCATTGGTTATTGATGTTCATAGATATTTGATATATTCCTTGGTATCTGTCTGACTACACTACATACCCTGTATATACTCAGAGCGTCTATTGAACATTTATGGGAAAAGTAATACAAATGTTCGTGTTAGGAAGTAGAAAATTACAATATTTGGCATTTTTATGAAGAGACCCTGTATAAATCAAACCACCATCGATAGTAAATCATTTGAAATTCGAAAACTTCTTCGTTTCTGTGGAAATGTCTCTGTGATAATGCAGAAATTCAAAATATTCGACATGTTTATAGGAGCACCCCGTATGAATCCGAAGTATAGTATCTATATTTAAAATTCCACCTCCTATAACGAATCACTCGAAATTCAAAAGCCCCTTCAATTTCATTGAAAGCTTTCTGTTATAACGTAGAAATGTGAAATAATTGATAGATTTATAGAAACACCCTGTATATATCTAAAACGTACCTGTATAAAACATGCACATGAAAATTTTAAATTATTTTCATCAGCTTTCTTTGAACCTGGAAAAAATACTTTTTATCCA
The DNA here is from genome assembly GCA_013421045.1 of Propylea japonica. NCBI lineage: Eukaryota > Metazoa > Arthropoda > Insecta > Coleoptera > Coccinellidae > Propylea > Propylea japonica. The sequence goes on from CM024239.1 coordinate 68,447,315, forward strand.
GAATAAACAGAACATGCCACTATGGGGATTCGAAACCGGTACACTACCAGGTCCACACACCTAGACGTTAGTCGTTACACCACTTGCCTTGTTACACGTGAAGACTGTTTATCTCAGACTTCAACGGGTTTTAACATGTAAACATATCAGGAAATCGAAAAAATATATTGAAATATCGATAATTATCATAATACATACAGTTTGATATCATTTCCTGGCGTATTTTTTCCTAAAATACGAATAATCCCCGAATTTTGTTCTCATTACGTTATTTGTCAGGGAAATTCGGTTTAGTAGAAACCTCAAATATCACTGCGACCTGAAATGATGCTTTTGATCGCTGAAATGTTAGGAATTCGTTGAATGAACGTTGAAGTTGATGATTTCATATGGACTTACCTATTCAAATAACGTTTTCCATTCGAAACGAACAAACGTTCACATGAGACGTACCTATGTCAAAAATATTTTCTTCTTTCTGGTTATTTCAGAATTCCTGCAACGAATGTCTTCGTTAATTAACGTTATAGAACTACTCGAAAACGATATTCGTACCTTTTTTGATTCGGATCTGGCCTTTTTCTTCTGAAATGAGGAAATTGTTGGAAGCACTTCCCTCTCGAAAGGAGACTTGACAGTTGTCATTGAATTCGATGTCATAAATAATGACATTTTCAGAAATGTACCAATTTCTTACGTTCTTCTCGATATTCCGAATTTTTTCCTGAATTTTCTTTGCTTCAAACCTAGCGGAGCCCGAGACCTTTCCAACGAATGCAAAACCGTTGAAATCGGTTCGTGCGTTCTGGAGTTAAAGCGTCAGGGAGGAAAACCCGACTTATTTTTATATAGTAGATGAACATGATAAAACATGACACAATATTTTTCTGTAGAAGAATAAAACTCAGACCTTTCATTAAAGGTCAACATAATTATTGTTGACTTGAACTTTTCAATCTCTTATTCGTTAAACCATAGCGACAAAGTAAAATGCAAATCTTCCCATAGGAATTCAGTTTTATACTTTATGAATCATTACAAATAAGTGATCACACAGTGGAGATTTTTCAACGTTTGCTGGTTGCTTGCAACCCCAAAATTGGGTGTTTTGGATTTTGATAAACTTTAATCACAGGAGCATTTTAAAATCACTCGGTGGTGAACTCCCTTTATTACCGAGGGATTCCATGCCAATCGAGTATGACCTACAAGAAAGTGTGGAGGTTTGTCTCGACTTCGTAAAAACCATCTCATCTGGTACACAGATGGGTCCCTAGGGGAACGAGGAGCAGGCATAGGCATATACGGTCCCAAATACAGGGAATCGGTGCCTTTGGGAAAGCCAATAACAACGCTCCAAACTGAAATTCTGGCCATAGAAAGATGCGCCCAAGTCTGTCTGTCCAGACAGTACAAGGGAGCCAGAATTTTCATTGCCTCTGATAGTCAGATGGCACTGAGGCAGCTTATGGCCGTTGATTGTGGATCAAGGACCATTTGGAACTGCAAACAGTCCCTCAAAACACTGGCGGAGTACAACAAGCTAGTTTTAGCTTGGGTACCTGCCCACCAGAACATTGAGGGAAATGAGAGAGCTGATGCCCTTGCAAAAAGAGGAGCAAACACACCCTTCACCGGACCCGTGTCCACTGATTAGGGCAGAGGTCGGTGTTTGGGAGAAAAGGGAGAAACACTCTTACTGGATAAACACATCCGGTCAAAGACAAGCAAAGAGACTAATCGAACCTTCCAAAGAGAAGGCTCAACAAGCTCTATCGTTGTCAAAAAACGAGTTAAGGCTGCTAATCGGCCTTCTCACAGGGCATTGTCCCGTGAGATATCACCTACACAAGATCGGTAAAGAAAACTCCGACATTTGTAGGTTATGTGAATCGGCCACTGAAACAACCGAACACATACTATGCCAATGCACTGCGCTGGCGCAAACCAGACATACTCTACTAGGTGGCGCGTTATTAACGCCAGCCGACATAAGAGCGAAGTCTCCTAAGGAAGTAACCAGCTTTGCTAAGGAGGTTAGATTCCTGGGATAAACGTAGTTTTAGTATGGTAACGCACAAAAGACCTTATTGGTCGCAGTGCAGAAGGGTAATCAACGTGCCGATCGACCACTATCTAATCTAATCACAGGAGCTTGAGCCTCCGAGATTGTATTCCATTGGGAAACAAGACATTCTTTCGGAAAAAAACTGAATTCAGTAAATAAAATAATATATTTATCAAATGAAATTTCTACAAATAATTATATACATTAAAGTGAATGCCTTTTGATATACATTTACTAAAATGAATGGCACAAATATTACCAGTGCTACAAGTATCTCATCCAATAATATCTACAATTATGTTAAATAGAATTGGGATCACAGTCACAGCCACCAGGGAAGCTTTTTCTGGCTATAAATGACCTCAAACAGCAACGGGATTCAAGAAATTGAAAATATAGGTCAGATACAAAAATATTACTACACCAATCACAATATTACATAACAAATGCGATTAAGTATTCATAATATATTATTATATGCTTTGAGTTGGGGGATGAAAACGCTAATAAAATGATGTTCTCTTCAAGCTCAAATACTTACATTGTTCGGATGAGCGTTGTGCACTTGATAGAATTGGACAGGTAAAAATAGACAGTTAACAGAAAATTAATTCTTGCAGTGAGAAGAAATACTGGATCCGTGAGATACATTTACTTTGTTTTATTATCGTTGCAATAAAACATTTTAATTTATTCCTGCCTTCACTTGGTTAAAAAAAATGAGTAAAAAGGCATAAATTCGCATAAGAAAATTTTTTAGTTACATTCAATCTTGGAACACTGTAAATTGATCATTATTAAGAGATATGAAGAACCATATTTTAATACCTTCTTCGAGTTACAGAACCTTTTTGACAAATATGGAAAATTGACACAGACACGTTACAGGAGACACTTTTTTTTGGTATATTATATCAGAAAAATTATAAATGAAGAATTTATGCCTTGCGCATACATATTCAACTGTTAAATGAAAGACTACAAATTAACAATATAAAAATAAAACACACGATAAGTTGTATCGAAGCGATCCAGAGAAGTTGAAAATTAGGGGGAGGTGAAATGAATAAGCTAATATGAAGATAACTGAATGGAATGATCCATCTGGAGATAATTACCTCCATTTGAAACTTGAAGATATTCATGAAAGTTATGAAATGTTCAGGTAGGTGCATTAATTAGTTTCTTTTTAATCTTCAAGAATGAAGTTTATCAAAGGATTTATGTGCATTTCAATGAATATTAATGTGAGGAATTAAATTTCCAAACTGAAAATTTTGAACGTGAAATCAAAAACATTTTCGTAAAATATAAATATTTCTCATGGCAGATGTGAAATTAAAATAAGATTCTTTCAAGCATAATTAAAGTAATATAAACTTATCATTTAAATCGATGAACGTTTTTGAAAAACATACTTTAATTGATGAAGGAAGGTGAAATATGCCTAGAGATGATTCCTTGTACAAAATTAAGAATCCTCTGATGAAACACCCTTTCAATAGCTTCTCACTTATTTACACATTATACATAAACATTTTTTCTCTGAGAGAAAATGAAGTGGTGAAGTTCTCATTCATTTCACTACTTTTCAATATTTAAAATATGATATGAATATTTTTAAAATATTATTTCTTGTTCCGATTTATAATCACATTTTATTCTGGATGTCTTTGGCTATTACTAAAACATTAATCCTCTATCGAAAAAGTTTAATCATGTGGAATATTCATTTCTTAAAACTCTTTCTACTCTTCAGGGAATCCTTCTCCATCTCTTTTCCTTTCCCGCTACATGAAGTGAAAAATATTCCATTATTACAAACTGAGAAAATTTCCAATTTTTTCAGACCATCTTTGGACAGTTCTTAGAAGATTATGTTCAAATCACACTTTCCTTATCTCTCTCTATAGTGCGCGGAAAATCGGCAATGACTGCTTTTTTAAGAGAGGCGTTACTGGTCTTGAGAGTGTTGCCGTTGAATAGACCAACAAGCCAGTTCTTCAAAGAATGCCTCGGTATGAGTTTCTTGTTCCTTACCAAGTCGGCCTGTGGAGGGTCACACGATACTTGTACTGATTCGAGGGATCGCCATCTGAAACCGATTGTGGAAAACCATAAAAAGATATTTTATCTAAAAGCCTTGCTATGAATTACATGTTGATATTTTCAAACAATTATCAAAGGTGTAATGGTAAGTGTTCACCAGAGCAGTGGCGGCTTGTGTCAGAATAAAGTGATGAGGCACATAAAAAAAAATATTAATCTTATAAACTCTTTTTTATCAGCTGCATACTTATCATTATGAAAAAATCCTTCGGTATTAATGCTCCAATGATTCTATAGCGTTTTATTGGGTGGTAATTGCCCTGAGATAAATTTTTCAACTCGCTTCAACCAGTTTTTCACTAAACCCTATCGGAATATGTTTTATTAACACTGCCAAAAAATAATTTGATTAGAGTTACACTGCCAGTAGGCCAGTAGTACTCTCATTTTGAAACCTCCGATTCGATTTTCCTACCGCACCGATAGTCAAGATTTGGAATAGGTTGTATAACTTCTTCAATTGTACATATTTTATATGTACTCATAGGAATGACTCAAAAACTGTTTCTGTTTTATTGAAAACTCTGCAATATCACGAGTACTGCACAAACCCAATAAACCCAAACCAGAGTGAAATTTCACTATCTTCCGCTTCACGATCAACCCGAATATGTGCAGTTTGCCGATGAAACGAAACGAAACGATCACGGATCAAGGGTAGATAGTCCGGTCAATCCAGACCAAAAAATTAGGGTTACATAAAATCCCAACAAGCTGAAAATCGGTAAAATTGTTCAAAACATAATAATAAATAATATATAAGAGTTCCCAATCATTCCCGTGGATGGACAAAAATTTATTCAAGTTCAAAGGTCGAAAAATGAGTTTTTCGCGATTTTCAGCAAAACGGTGAGTTTCATCAAAAAATTAATTCAGACTAAAATGTAGATGTTAAAATTATCTTCAAAAAATGTATCAATACTTTTTTCCTACGAGGCACCGTTTCTGAGATAAACGCTTCAAATGTTATAAAAGTTGTTACTGAGGCTAGCCTCAAATTCACCTTAGAAGCCGCAATAGATAAACAACGAAGGGGAGGTTCATGATCTCGTCACGTCATGTGAATAACGCGCTAGACAAGGAAGCGCGTGAGGCAAGCCTGACCTCACCGTTTACGCCTTGAAGAGGAAGTGAGATGAATGTACAAAAATCGGACCTTAACGCCTGTAACATGTAACGTTACGGTCCGATTTTTGTGCATTCATCGTAACATCAGTAAAGTGTAATGTTACAGACGTCTGTAGCTGTACCCGGCTTGAGATTGAGCTCGGATATTATGGAAGACGAGTGCAGTATCGTATAAAAAAATTGAGACTGAAGAACATAATGGGATGATGAAATTGATTAATCAAATATTGGATTAATTCGCTTGATATTATTTGTGATTTCCGTAATTTATTTTGTGAGGCACTGCTTCACTTGCCTCATAGGACAAGTCGCCACTGCACCAGAGATAAAGTCTTGAGATTAATCTCAGAATGTTGTCCATTAGAGATCTCATCCACCCTAGAGACTAGCTTTGGAGACTCCATCATAGCTTTAGTCTTGAGACTTAGGTGGGTCAACTTGGTGTTGCGTATAAATGTTTTTATGATGGAAAAAAAGTATTGGGTCAGGAAATCATCGAATAGATCTACGTGCGGGACTACTCTTGTAAATGAGCTGCGGTTGGAAGATGCAAAGTATTTTGGATAGGGTGGTTGATGTCTTCATCACGGGAGACAGATCAATGCTGTCAAATGAGCAGAACTTCTTCACACAACTCAGTTGCTGAAATTAATTCAATCCCAATGTGTATACTAACGGTGTTTCGGATTAATGAAAAAGCATTCAACCATACGTTATTGGCCTGCTCATAACGATGATGAAATACCTTGTAAACCACAATTATCATGGCATCTATCCATTCTTCCTGTGAATATGGTGAGATGTTGAAATTTTACACATTGACATTTCAGGAAAAATCTTTTGTTATTTTCCGAAAACACATAGTAGAGAGATATGGGACGAACTTTAACGTCGTGCGCTATTAACGTTAGGTATTATTTACGCTACACCGCATGCATATTTTGATTTTCAGCTTAACGGGCGGTATTAACGTTACTGCATCACGTAATTTAGGGAGTGTTTACGTAGCACGTTATCCGTAATTAACGTTGATTTCTAACCAAAAATTTTTATGTTTAACGTTTCGTGAAATACTTTGTTCAGTAATTGATTATAAGCGATTAATCCAAAAGTTGTATTCACCTGTTACTTTTTTCCTTGTAAGTTCTAATTGTATCTGGCATTCTTAGTTCTTCTGAAAGCCTAAATAAATCTTCTTTTTCAAAGCGAAAGTTGAACTTGCAATCCCCATTACAAAATTATCGATACCAAAAATTTCATCATTATAATTTTCATTGAAACTTCCTAAAATATTTCACTACCACTTGCAATTATAATACTTCCAATATCTTTTCCATTCTTTCTTTGAATAAAATAAATGAAAGTTCTCCATAAAATAATTAAATTCTTAAAAATCTGCTTCACTGACCCAATATATCGCAAAAAATTTTGTGTTCATAAGATAACGTTACAGTGATTCCGTGAAAACCCATCTGCCATGAGTCTTATTTCTTCCACCATTAACGCGAAACGTTATTCATCTACCGCATTACGTTATTAGCGTACGTCGGCGTACAATGCTCCTTCCATATCTCCCTTGCTTAGTCTGAAAATATGATCTGTGGAGCGAGCAAGATTATCTGTTACGTCATGACATTTTGTTGTAGAGTGAAAATAATAAAAGAACGCTCAGGCACAAAGGCTTGTCAAATTAAGGAATTCGTAACCTCAAAATTATTATTTGCTGTCTTTCGCTCTGAAACGGTCTCTGCTTTCGCGATACCACATATTGTAACAACAAAATTAGTTTCATCTTTCGTTAAAACATCCAGAACATAAATATCTAATCTAAACTGTCCTAAACTAACTCTTAGTGCTTAGTCTGAATATTCTGCTCGGCGTGCACTTCTTGCGCTCAGCTGGTCTTTTATTAAGCTCTCTTCGCTCACTTCACTCTGCATCGTGATCTTTTATTATCAGAGCGAGCAAGAAGATCAGATATATTCGCTCCCACTCAAAAGCGAGAGCTCTTCCAAATGTTATTGTATTTCTAACCTAAGAGTTAGTTTAGGACAGTTTAGGTTAGTTATTTATGTTCTGGATGTTTTAACGAAAGATGAAACTAATTCTGTTGTTACAATATGTGGTATAGCGAAAGAAGAGACACCGTTTCAGAGCGAAATACAGCAAATAATAATTTTGAGGTTACTAATTCTTTGACTTGACAAGCCTTTACCTTCATGTTTGCGCCTGAGCGTTCTTTTATTATTTTCACTCTACAACAAATGTCTTGACGTCACAGATAATCTTGCTCGCTCCGCAGATCATATTTTCAGACTAAGCAGAGCATAGGTTAGAAATAAAATGACATTTGGAAGAGCTCTCGCTTTTGAGCGGGAGCGAAGAGAGCTTAATAAAAGACCAGCTGAGCGCCGCAGAATATTCAGACTAAGCACCTAATGACGTAAACGCCGATGCCTGCCAGAACTGTTTTGAAATATAGCATTACAAAACGTGCTCAACAGTATAAAATTCTTACCTCTTGGATGTATCGTCATTATCGATATTGTCTTCAAATCCATTGCCTCCTCTTCTTTTCATAATGGTAGGATTAGCAGTTGTTGTGTTCAATAGTGGCATCTGAACATCTTCCATCAAACTATTATCTTCATTGGATCCTACCATTATATTTCCGTTGGCGTAATTGTTATCAATGAAATTTTCGTCCGTAATTGCTATGATTTGTATTTTGCTATTTTTATCACAGTTATCCAGCGACCTGAAATTAAGGAAATAGTTAATAAAACAACAAGGTTTGAAAAGAGAAATTGATAGTCTGAGGTAATACAGGGTCTCTAAAAATGATTGTAACAGCGCAGTTGGCTTTGGATTATTCTCATTTTGACGCTTTCTATGCTAACCACAGAATTCTGTGATCATGCTCTGATTGGTTAGAGATTGGTATTCTGCCAAGATCTATAATCATTTTACAAGTGCTCATTTTTGGAGTTATAATAACGTCAATGGGAAGATATACAGGGTGAACAACATTTGAATGCAACTATATTTTTTTAAATGGGACACTGTCTCTTCAATTTTCAGAGTTTCAAATTTGAAATGATGACACCGAATAAAAAATATGTGAAATACCTACGAAATTCTTATATCCAACCAATCTACTTAAAGTTTTATTTTAAAATGAATACTAACAATTACTTAACCAATGAACAATTATAAACTATGGTAGTAAGAATAACATCAACTAAAGAAATTGCTCAAAATGACCACTTTCATTCAATACACATAGTTCATATAGTTGCCTCAAGTTGTTTAGACTATTTTGATAGCATTATTATGGCTCCGATTCAAGTCAGAAATTAAAGCTTTAAAATTTGTTTCTAATCATTACAATATTTTCATTATTCTTTGTGCGTTGACGAGATTAGTTCCGAATTATGAGATTAATATTGGTTGATTTTATATCATTGAATTATTCTCCGCTTTCATTGATTGTCATTATTGCTGAAGTAATTCTTTTCCTTCAGGAACGGCTATTAAAAAAAACGTGTCCAACGGTAATAAATCGGGACTATTTGGTGGCCATAAAATGGGTGCGCCATTACCAATCCAAAGATCAAATCGGCCACTTGATTATTCACGAACTTCCAAAACCAGATGGTTATTCAAATTTGAAACTCTGTGGTGCTCAGAATAAGAAAGATAGACCGACATATGTTACATATTCGAATCAGGGGAAAAAGAGCTAACCAAATATGGAAAAATATACGGGGTGTTCCATTTGAAAAAATAAAGTTGCCATCAATATATTGGTCACCCTGTATATATTACAGTTTCTGGACTAATATCAAAAAACCTCAGTTGATTTCGTGAAACTTTTGTATGAAACATTTTTTTGTATCTCCTTCAGTAACAAAGTTAAAAGGGGGTCAAATTATAGTGAAAAAACCCGATACATAATTCTAAACCTCACCTTGTACTCCTGTTTGCTCCCAACAGCTTACTGACGGGATCCAAAATTTTATTCTTCAATGGTGGTAACGGGTCCAAGCTCCTAGACTCCCTAACTTAATCATCTGACTCCTATTGGATTCATCGCAGCTAGATGCAATGCTGGACAGCACCCTCCGCGGTCTGAGACCTCGTTTATTTTCTTCACGTTCTTCGATGATGCCGCTACCGAAAGCGGTGGTGATGGTATGGTAGTTTCGATCCAGCATGTTCTGGAACGACCAGTTGTGTCTGTTACCTTCAGATGTCTAGATGGTATCGGACTCGAGTTTGTAGCGTAGAAATGCTTTCCACTTCTATGCTGGTGCTGTGAACATTTTTGTTGAGGAGGAGGTTTTTGTGCCACGAAAGAGTCAAAGTATTATGGTGCGATGTTTCAATTTTTGGAATCATAGGGCCATTTTTTTTTGAAGAGACAGAAATGTTACACTAAATTCTGAACGTTACGTAACATGTAACGGATATTTTACGGCCCGTACTGCCCGACTCGGACCAAAATCATATATGGTTCTACACAAGATGGGGCTACCGCACATACGGCACGACAAACTCGAATTTCGTTGCAAGAAATGTTCCTTGGTGCATGATATCAAAATTTGGTGATATAGCATGGCCAGCTAATTCCTTTGATTTGACGGTTCCTGATTTATTTCTGGGGATATCTAAAGAAATAGGTCCCAAAACTTTAAAGAACTCAAAATACGTATTTTTGAAGAATTGGAGCAGAATTGTTGGAACGAGTTATACAAAATTTTAGATAGCGATTGCAGAAAGGTATAGATAATCAAGGAAGCCATTTAAAGGATATAATTTTCAAAATCTAAATTGCACATATTAATATTGTCATTTTTCATCATTTTGTTTCAATAAAATGTTTTTTGCTCTTATAACAATTTTTTGAAAATAGGTGACACCAATGCCTAACCGAATATTTTTTCAACATTAAGTAAGTATATTAAGTAAAACTTCAGCCCCTCCCTCTCCATAGAACACTTGTTCGTTATAGTTCAAATCCGCGTGCTATCAGAATGTTAGAGGTTTATTGGCCTATGATTCTTCTCTAAAGAATATAACACACTCACGAGAGTATGAAGGGAAGGAAATCTCTTAGCATCTCCTATTGCTATGACCTCTCTATCTATCTATTGGTTTCGTGCACTTTTGACAGCGGAGTGACATCGGAGGTATAACAACTCACTTTTCCTATGTAAATCATAGCAATACAACGAGGGATTTTGGTTTTCTCAGTGTTTCAGTTGATTTATTTCTTCTTTGGACTGAAAAATCGTGAAAATGGACCTATCTATCAAATTGTTTAATAAGTTCAGATCCATATTAATCGAGGACGATATGTAGAAAAATATCAGTTTTTGTGTATTAACCCTTGTCAACTGTAGAAGGAAGATATTTATCCATCTAACTGGCTCTTTCAGAAATAAAATGTATCCTGATATTATCAGTTATTCAGTGGAAACATAGAATGCTGCTGCTTTGAATCATATGATATTTATAATATTTATTCTTCAATAAATGGAAAAAGAAAAATTATCATTTTTGTTTATTGAAATGAAGCCCATGAATTCCATGATGATTTTATTGAAAAAATGAAGGACTTTATCAATATTAACAACTAAATTTCAATTATTCACAACGTAGCAAACGATTTTACAAATTAAAAAAATAAATAAATATTTTGTCGAATGTAAAAGCATTCATCATTCAATACAAACCAACAAATTATAGTCTTTTGTATAAATAAAAACTTAATTATCTAATAAGTAATTGTGAAAATTTTTAAATACAGAGTTAAAAGTAAGTATGCTTATGCTATATTCTATAAAATAGTGAAAAGCGGAGATAGCAGTTAGTTAGCTTTTACTTGTCTCATATAAAAAACAAAAGATATACTGCAAATTAAAGAACATCCAGATGAGTTTTAATCCAGTGATATGATTTCAGGACATATATTTATAAAAACTCAAGTTATCACAACAATTTTGTCATTAACAAGTACTCATTTCTCTTACGGGTGAATTTGAAATACATCCTATAGTGTTCTATATTTCCTCCTTGTCCAAATATGAATCCTGAAACTGGCTAATATTTTTGTCTTCTTTATTTGAAGGATAATAATATCAGGATAAATTTATCATCGAAATAAGACACATTAGATAGACAAATCTTCTGCAGTAGATAAGGGTGAATGCCCAAAACTGATATTTTCTACATATCGTCCTCGATGAATATGATCTGAACTTATTAAACAATTTTTATAGGTCCATTTTCACGATTTTTCAGTCCAAAGAAGCAATAAATCAACTGAAACACTTGAGAAAAACCAAAATCTCTCGTTTGTTTTGCTATGATTTACATAGGGAAAGTGGGGTTGTTATACCTCCGATGTGCTGTCAGTTGTCAAACGTGCACGAAACAATCGGGAACGCTGAAGAGTAGCATCTATCTGTCTTTACTATAGTCCAATCAACAGCCGGCACATTCCGTCGCGCTCGAATATGAACGACAACTATCGAATGTTCTATAGAGAACGAGGGGCTAAAGTTTCACTCACTTCATACTCTAGTAAAATAAAGTATAGAATAAGGAAGATAGATGCCTACTCTGCTGCGTCCACGATAGGAGAGGCTAAGTGTAGTATAAACTTCATTAGTGTTATATGCATTATCCCTAGCGAGAGTAGCCACAAACTCCTTATTACAATGGCTCCATTTTATGAACCGAATCAAATATCTCTCAAATAAAAACATACATTCTAGTCATAAACAGCCGAATGCATCAAACCGCTTCTGATGATTACCATAGCTACGTTACGATAGCAATGAACCATTCGCAGCAGTAATTAAAACGGAAATTTCGATTAATGCCTCATCTAATCATCCAAGCCGAAAGCACCGGAGTTCATTAAAATTTTCGAGAGATGGTACGAATAAACAGAAATTAGTCCAATAATCCGATAACACATTTCAGCAGCACTTTTCAAACCCCGTATGCGCCGACCGGGAATTAGACTAGGTCGAGAGGTTACATCGTTGTTTGCCTTACAAACTGATTAAGTTTCGCGGATATGAAACTCACTGCTCCTTTCGTTTGGATGATATTTGTCATGTTGTCATGTTAATCCCACAGCTTTTAATTATATCTTGTTTGAATAGGGGCGTTCGGCATCGACATCAGACGTGTCGGATCGATCTGAACCGTTCGTTTATTACATCCGGATTGAGGGGCGTGCACATCTGAGCGTTCGTCATAAAAATCTGAGCAATCGGACGTCGATCTTTTCGCTCGGTCTATTTCGACGGTGCAAAGCGATTTTATCCATAGAGTTTTATGTTTTTTATATATTTTTTTGTTTTATGTTGAGTTTCCTGATCTGAAAACCGATTATATTGAAAATTTTAACACTTTTATTCTTATGTTTTCATTATTCATTAAAACTTAATTATTTCATTAAAAATTTTTCGATATAGCTATCGTAGTTATGAATGGGCAGGGGGAGATATTGCCCTCGTTTCTTTTTCGTGTAATTAATTAATTAATTAGGATCTTTCGGTACAACTATCGCCGTATTGAACGACCAGAAGGGGATATGGCATTCCTCGTTTCCTTGCATTCAGTGCCTTTGCACCTAATTATTTAATTGAGATTTTACGGAAGAGCTACGAAAAGGGTGAAAGTACCGTTAAAAGATGAGCATATTTCCAAAATAGTGATTTTTGAAATCTCATAATCTATAAAAGTAGAACAGAGCAGTATGTTCTGTGGCAGATGCTCTGTACCGTTCGTTTATTCCCAGATATTACAGATGAATCTGTACGAACGGGCTTAATGATGTTAATATAATTTTCTGCCTAAAAAAACTTTAACAATCCCAAGGGAAGCCCTAGATTCAGGGTGGGGCAGAGGAACTTGCCAATTTGGTAATTCAATTTAACAAAAACCTATGCTAATATCGATTTATTCATTTTTCCAAAGATATTCCACAACAAGATAGAGCTTAGTGAGACAAAAAATTTAAGAAAGCCCTGAGCAGGTGCTTTTGAGTGCTTTTGAGTGCTTTTTCATTGATGGATCAACAAAGCTATTACCTCAAAATTGAGATTGATACTGAAGATATGAATGCAAAATCTCAGAACGGCCTGAATAATATTCTGGAAATAATTCAAAAACTGGAATATGTCAAAACTCAACAATAAAAAATTTAAATTCTATGGTTCTGATGATGCGATCCTCTTGAAATTTTGCTGAACAGTGATTATATCAAACTTCATTCATTCTTTCTTATGTTGATATGAATTAATTTGAAATTAGTTGGAACGCTTGGTCATATGGAAAAACGATATAAATACTTTGAGAACTACTCGTTTAATTCGAATTTTCATGAATCATTTTCCAAATTTTCAACCTATTTTGAAGATGGTTGTTCTTCCGGAAGTTGTAGTGTTTACGGTCCGCCATAACACTAACGGTTAACGAACAAATAATTATGAAAATACCTAGATATAATACGGTAAAAATAATTTTCAAACCTTTCTGTTTCATTGTTTTTCAATGAGAAATGTGTTAGTGTTAGAAAATTGTTGTTGGTTTCAATAGGCAAGAAAATATATTTATACTAAGCATAACAGAAAATAGTGAAGAAAACAATGAGTAAACAAAGTGCCTAAAATAATAACATATATTACAACACGGCATGTTACAAATTTATTCACGAGCACCACCACCACCAACAAAAATAAACAAGGAACAAAGAATGGAAAGCAGACATGTAGGACAAAGCATTTGAAATTGAAAAATGAGAGTAAAATATAATCATGTTATGTATGAAATGAAATAAATATAATTTCATGAAGGAACCAATCTATTCTGATCGAAGCACGAAGAAAGGTTTTTTATCTAATAATATTCACACGAACGAAATTGTATTTCAATTGCGTTCATTCTGAATGTATCGATCTGTATCGTGGTTGCTATTCAAAATAATTCATTCGAAATCTAATAATAACAATACGAAGTGATTCCCTTGTTAATTTATTTATGCGATTTCATTTCAGGGTCAATTTACCGTATTGAAACAATGAGATGAAAAACTAACCCTACATATTCAACTGACGAATTTTCTGAGTTTAACATTTTGGTCATTGTAGAGTCGCGATATTTTTGACTGATAGAGCAAGAGCCCGTGAACCCCAGACCTTCGTTATTTTAAAAAGCTAAAAACTGTCTTCGCATGCTCCCTACAAGGTAAGAAGTGTAAGAACGATGGACCAATATGGAGTTTGGGTTACCCTGGCTTTGGCAGGTAAACGGTATTAAAGTGGTGCAAAAATACTGATTTAAGTTTCGTCAAATTATAAAGTGTGATGTTTTTTATTACCTTCAGAATATCATTAAAAATCACGTCATTAATTGCAGACACTTACTATAGTGGCAACCCCTTGCCAGACACCCTTAATGTTATTAAATTATATGTTATTCCATTTACGTTATAGTATAAAAGCTGATTTTTATACATATATAAATACTGGGTAATAATAAGATAATGTTTCCTCATTAGCCAGACATTTTGATAGTGCCAACCCTTTGCCAGACAAGCTTGTAGTTTAGCTGCGGTGCGAGCGCGAGACAGTAGGTATATATGAGTGGGTGCATGATTATAATGACTTATGCAAATAAATTTTTTGGTACAGATTTTAATAAATAATCATTTAAATGAATCTCAAAAACATCTGAAGAAAAGACATTCGAATCGGATGTCTTTTCTTCAGATGTTTTTGAGATTCACTTAAATGATTAGTTATGTATAAATCTGTACCAAAAAGTTTATTTGCATAAGTACAGATTTATACATAA
>CM024239.1:68462595-68529935 GCA_013421045.1 Propylea japonica
GCCCTGAGCGAGGCTGCAATCGATATGAATACATCGTACAGGTACTATATTGACAGGTAAATCTGAATGATGCTCAACTCCTGCTGGCAAATGTTTTCGAGAAAAACCTAAAAGACTACCCAGAACAATACTTTTAGTGAAATCAATAGATATGGAACGATGAAAAATCTCGCACTTCAAAGTTGTATTGTTAGGTCTCAAGTAAAAGATCTTATCTCTTTCACTAGTCTCGCTCTCTTTAACCAAGTATTTACTTAGATAATTTTCAATATCGGAAATTTCGTATGTACCACTAGGAATATGAAGCTTTCTCTCCTCTCCTCCTTCAGAATAATGCAGATACGTATTCTCTTTCAATGTTCGGTATAGAATTATATGAATAAAAGCCAATTAGGGCGATACCATACTGATAACTAGCATCTAACTCGATAGGTGGAACGAAATCAGTTGACAGCGTTGGGTTACGCCCTTTCAATGTGAATACTAGCGACATGACTGAACGGGGATGATGAAAATACATCTATTTAAGCTCTTTTAATTTTACTAAGCAAAATTTCAAACACAATTTACCACAATTTGTTGTATTATATGTCTGATATGCATCTCTGTTGTACATAATTTTACTCTTATCACCAACACCAGCTAAGTACTTCACCAATTCCTTTGGTGGTTTAAGATCACCGAAAGAATCAAAGTACTCTACTTTGTTTCCTTTTTTGCTATAGGCTACCCAATGTGTTCCAGGACCGTCCGATGAATCTAAATTAATGATACCACATTCGTGCATTCTGGGTCGCCTCCTTAATAAGTCATCACGCAATAAACACACCCTGCAGTGAATACACCCCTGAAGTGTGATTTGTAATTGTTTTGCATAATCGGCCAATTCATAATTGAACAACGCTCTATTAGGTAGCATCAAAGCTAGTTTTTTTGCCTCTTAACATAGAGTCCATATCCATTCTTATATTTTTCACATATAGTCCATGTCCTATTGCTTCCATTGACTTGTTGTGACGCTGCTGTTCAGCCAACTTTCTTGTTGCATTTTTAGCATCAATAAAAGTCTTGACAACAGCGCTTCCGCCACCAAGTAAGCTTCCCAAAGTGCTCAAGCCAGCAAGAATTGGCATCAATGGCAATATGCCACCTGACTTGAATGGAATAATGCGAGGTATTTTGATGTTTTTCTTGCCTCCTGCTTTCTTGATGGCGGCTCGAGCTGCTCTTAGTGCTATCAATGATGACTTTTCCACATCATCAGTG
This sequence comes from Propylea japonica, assembly GCA_013421045.1. Classification (NCBI taxonomy): domain Eukaryota; kingdom Metazoa; phylum Arthropoda; class Insecta; order Coleoptera; family Coccinellidae; genus Propylea; species Propylea japonica. The sequence continues at coordinate 68,463,862 of CM024239.1, forward strand.
GGATTAGATTTGCTCAACGCCTTTGTTAATGGTGTTATTAAGCCTGTCTTGAACGTCTTCTTTTTTACTTTACACCCCATTCCGAGTTTGCGTTTAACTTTCATTGCGCCGGTAACTATAAGTGCAGCAGTTTTTTCACCAACTGAAGCGTCTTTCGATTTTACACGTTGCCAAGCCTTATCCTCCAGAATTTTATCGGCTCTATGCCTTTCTTTTAGGTTCTTGTTGTGTTGTGAATAAAATATATCATGTTCCCTACAACTTTCGTCGAGAGGGTTAATTCCGTTTTGACCCTCCTGCAAACGTTTTTCTAACTTCGTTCCAGGTCCGCAAAAATTGTATGTAGGTATATGAAGTTCAACAGGCAACTTATTGATGAGTGTATTTAGTAGACCTCCACCCTCTTTAAATGCCAACATACTAATGAGCTTAAAACTAACTGTAAGCACTCATATAACTCATTTACTTAGTGTCAGTCAGCCATGCAAGAATCATTTAACGATATAATCGTGAGATGTCTTTTCATCACACTATACTTTTTTAGTACACTTTCATTTTTGGCAATAATTCACTGTTTGAAATCAATGAAAAAAGCACTATGTCCGAGTAGCAAATTTCTATTTGATAAAGAACACGTAAAATGTCTAAGTTGTGGACTAACTCTATTCTGCATGGAAAGTACTAGTAACCTAATGTGTAGTAAAATGAATGAGGAAAGAGAGGACCACATCATAGATGGACGTAGATATTGCTGTCCCCTTAAATGTATTGGTACAGACTCAAGTATAGATGTTGTGGACGGAATGGCTTGTCTTATTTGTGAATCTTTTGGTTCGTGCAGATGTGCATGTCTATTGTATCAGTACATGAGGAATAAAAAGTAAATTAAAAAAAAAAAAAACTTCAGAAAAATATATTTTCTTTACATGTCCCTCACAAATATCTGTCTCACTATATTCATCTCCAGGAAAAATAATAAAAAAATACTCTGAACAAAAATATGTTTATTTACATTTTCCTTACAAATATCAGCACTTATAAACTAGAATAGGATATAAAAAATTGAAAAAAAAAAGCATGAACACAATAATATTTACAAAAAAAAATCATCATCACTATGTACTTCTAATAGTCTATATCTGTATCCTCATCCCCAGAATCTACAAATCTTTTGTAAAGTGCATTGAGATTATTATTGTTGGGAATTGAATTATGTAGTCTGTCAGAACATTCATCCTTATCATAAATATCGAAAAGAACATTATCAAAGTCAGCATTACACCAAGACGCTCTACTTCTATATAGGTGGTGAAGATTTTCTGGTTTGATATATAAATGAGAATGATCTCGTATGCAGTGAAATTTTGAATTGAACCCCCTTCTTTTCAGTTCTTTTAAAAAAATTTTATAGCAAGTTTTACACATAAACAAATCAAACTTCTTGATGCGATAATAATTCCTCCAAATGCATAATTCGTCATCATCATATACATCGCTCCAATCACGTTTGTCGAGAACAATACTTTGAGCTTTACGGCTAGTGACACTTTTGAAATAAAATAACTCATTTGCTGGATATTGAGGAAGATTTTCTGTAGCAGAAGATGCATCCTCTGATATGTGTTTCCACTTATAAAAACTAAATTTCTTCAAAATTTCAAACGTTATGAGTTCAGGCAAATTTAGACGGAATATGCCAACTATTGAATCGACATTTTCAATAATCGCTTTTATTGCGGATTCTTGAAGATTCAACACGCTACCCTGCTGCAGTGCTTGCTCATTGAATTTGGGAATATTAGACATTCTGAAATAAAATTTTTACTATTGAGGTAGTGTTGGAAATTTTTGCGGTTGTAACGAATAATGACCCCATGGCAGCGTATCAAAAGATGCTGGAATTAGGAATCGTTTATCGTCACGTCCGCTCAATGATATTTTTGATTGTTGTATGGAATAAACGTTGTGCGCAAAGGACCTGATTGTGTTTTGACTTGAAACAAGTTGAGAATTTTGTTTCAGACAATTTACATAGTCGTTGAAAGTTATTTTATTTTTAACGATGTAATTTTTTACTCCTTTTGATTTTTTAGTTACTTTTCCTCCCTGAATCTTAAAACTATACATTTTAGATCTCAAACCTGCAAAATGAGTAATAATTGCACCATTCGCTTCATCTTTCATTAAACCAGGTACCTTTTTATTCACTAAAGGAATGTTGTGCACATTATCTTTGGGATAATCGCTAGTATCAAAATGCGTATGACAATCATTTTTAATTAACTCATAGGGGTTGCAACCACTGATTTCATAAAAAAAGGAATCTGTATCAATGTACATGATTTTGCAACCCCCAGGATTTTGGGGTAGCATATACTTGTAATGAAAATTGTACATGCACACCTTTGATATGTCTAAAATAGCCTGACCTATGTACAGCGGTTTGTTGAACAGGAGCTCATTCTTTTTGAGCTCGATTGCCATCAAATCTTCACCGAAAATTGTTCGACTATGGAATCTTGGAGATGATATCATATTTTTTGCGCCATAACGACCTTCATATGAATTAACCAGACGTACAACCCTGTGCAATCTAATGTTTTCCATCGTTTTACCGAATATTGAATTATTAGCAAACTTGAATTGGTTTTTTCCAAAGGTTGTGGTTGCTTTTGCTCTTAGTTCGGTATTAAGATCGATGTAGGGTTTCAGCCAAGGAGACTGCTGAAATTTCAAAACTTTTTTGATCTTTGTTAATTTCAAACCTAATTCCAAAGCTGTTTTTAAGTGACGGTAATGTATTATATAATCTTTTTTATCGGAAAGTGTGCAAAGTAATTTTGAAAACTTTGCGCCAGGAGGGACGCTATGCTCTGGACACAGAGGTAGATCTTTATGCAGATCATGCAGGTGGTGCGGGTATTCCAGATCCACCTGAAGAATGTATCCCTCAGGAGAATCATCAGGAACGTTACTCACATCTACAGGTGTATCACACCATTCGAAACCTCCAAATGGCAAATATTGACTCATTGCCCAACCATACAAATTATTAACGTCAAGATACAACAAATATGATTCGGGCTTTGATGGGTCATAATTAGTCATCTGGGGATTATTTGCTTCAGATAGTCTGTGCATGCAGCAACTTATTCCTCCGCGTATACCCTGTTCCACAACATGATCATATCGATATCTTTAAGAATTTGTAGCTTACATTTGGTATAATTCAACATACAGTCCCAGCTGTAACCAGGCATAGTGTAGTACCATGCTGGGTCAAGTTTGTAAGTTTCTAATGCTGTCTGCCTAAAATTTTCCATTACGTCAGCGAGCAAAAGTATGTCTGTTTTCATATAAAGGTCGCTATATTCACCTAATGATTTGATATTGAATGTTTGCCAAACGTTTTGAGCATGACGATAGCTTTTCGCATCAATATGTGTGTCGTTCAATTTATTGTGAAATTGCTCTATTGAAGGTAGTGTGGTATCATTTAATTTGTCCCAACCAGTCATGTAATCATAACAAAAAATACCCTTTTTTGTCAGGAGCTCAAATTCTTCATCGAGCAAACTGGCAAATTCTTTTTTTAATTTTGAAAATTATCAAGAATTAAAGTGGAAGCTAATTCATCCAAACTAGCTCCCATGAATTTGAATGAATCAATGAACCTAAATCTGAGATTGGTTTCCTGATGGTGATATGTGAACGAAATATATTTTTCTTTATTGATTGGTAGCGTTGTGATTTTACCGCGAGATAGAAGGTATTTTACAATATAATTAGCATCATAATTGGTTAAATTGTGAAAAACTACGGGCACAACAAACAGCTTGCGAAAATTAAGGTTACACTGCTGATGTGCCCATCCCCTAAATTCTGATGAAAAATGATCGTGATCCCTTACTATTACGTCCTTATCATTGAACCGTTTTTCACAAATATGACAATGTGTGCCAGCTTCACTTGGAGCATCTGACATTGGTTCAATGTGTTTAATAGAAGAATAAACAAAAGAGGCCATTTTATCTATTTCATCAGCAAACCAATTTGAGCAATTCTCACCGCGAAAACTAGCGTAACGTGAAAAACTATCGTTGTATGCACATTTCAAATAATAACCGACACTATATGGTTCATGTTTCTGGTACTTGAATGATTCTTCACTTATTTTCTCATTGCATTGTTTGAGTAATGCCTCAAAGTCTGCATAGAGAATAAATGGGCATTTCTGTTTATAAACAAAATTTCGAAATTCTACATAATCATAATTTGGAAAAGATACTTTTTGATTATTTGAATTTTTACACATTTCATAATGATCATTCAATTTCACTTGGGATGAAAAATAATTCAAGCACCTATCACATATGAATTTCTTCTCCTTATGTTTGGAGTTCAGATGAGAGAAGTCGTGATAGATTCTTAATCCAACAATAATGATAATTAATTTGGGGGTCACTTGCAGATTCCGAATGCTCTACATCTACATCATAGTCGCTCAATTTTGGGTAATATTTGTCTTGAACTAATAATAAATTTACATGATTCTCAAGATTAAACTGTGTGAGTCTTAAAGGTAAAACTTTATAAAATGATCGCTTTTCATTTTCTATCAATTCTAAACCATATACGTTCACCGATATATTGTTCATTTTTTCAAATTTTGCAATTTGGGGTAATTTCACAGGCAGTTCTAAGCCGCTTGTATTGAGTACGGTCGAATAAAAAGGATAGCTCGTAGTACGTTCAGCATTTTTTCTTGCTGGATACATTGAACTAACGATGGACCAAAAAAAACATGCAGCATCCTTATTCTGTACGTTAATGCATGCTTTTTTCTTAGAAATCTGATCAGGTAGTTTAATGAAAGATGATCCCCCACAATTATTTCCCATTTCAAATTTGTTTATTGCAATTTCTAAATAAATAATTTTGCTTAATGCCCATCCGCTGCCCTTGTTACTCATATCCTCTATGTCAGTTGCAATACGTTCGATTATATGAGTATCAAACCAAACTTTCAAGTCCGTCGGTATATCAATAATTGCATTACGAGTTGTAAAGAATTTACGATCTACTATTTCAACACCATCATGAGCATTAACTTTTACGAAATCAGCACAAAATGTTGAGTTAACCTTCATTATTGACATCTCCCTCAAAATTCTAGAAATTTTGCTTTTAAATAGGTGAAAAACATCTTCCAAAAATGGTCTTACATCTACATGTGTTAAATTTATTGCAAGTTCTGTTCTAACTCTACAGTTATATATAGCATTAATTGTTCGCCATGTCACACGCGATCTATGTCTTTGAATCTGTTCCAGACCTGAACCGGTGTGTTGTTTTGGAAGACAATATTTTACAAAACAACACATTTGTTTCAGTTGAGCAATTTTAGAATATATTTTACGTTTTTCACCTATAGAAAAATTTAATTTATTTAATGCTGTATTGCAGCGATGTATATGATTGTAAATTTGATGTAACCAAGTTTTTGCATTTGAAGGAGAATACGTTTGTTCCATTAATTTCAGTGTTTGATCAATTTTAGATAAAGTACCTTCAAAGTTGTTCATTTGTTGTTTTTTTCTGATTCAATACACACACATACACAAAGTAAAAATGGAGATGAGGATAATAATATAGTGAATTACCTTAAAATTAGAAGAACTAGCGTCTGATGATTTCGAATGAAGCTGCTGGGTTTGTTTTTCCAGTGTGCACCTCCCCGCGGTATGTTAGATTGTATTTTCCCGAAGATAATTCAAGGGTATGGTCTCGATATCGTTCAACCAATCTCTTGGGTAGAAATGCCACAAAATCTTGGAACTCCAAAAGAACAGATTCCCCAAATTTGGACTTAACCAGTCTACACTTCAGAATCTGGTATTCGATGTTCTTTTCCAATTGTCCAAGCCTCTTCGTTGGTTTTCTGTTCACAACAATTAAAGATGCTTCATTAATTTTGTCTAGGAAATCCATTTCTAAATGAACAAAAATAAAATTAAAAACATGCTAAAAAAAAAAAAAAAATGTGCAGAAAACTTACTTTTCTTTATGTAGCTTGCTGTGATTGAAAATTTTCTTGATATTGTTATTGTGAACGTGTTGCTGCTGCAAAGAGAAAGTAAAAATTTTACATATTGATACATATATAATTTGAAAATTTGAACTTACTTGATGAACACTAACACTGAGCACAGATATCTAACAAACACTTTGAATTGGAATGAATTGTAAACTAAATCTCAACGATATGTTCTTAGCCACAACTGGTTGAAAACTGATGCCCTGAATACCAAATGTTTCAGCTTATATACTGGAAAAAACCATAAATAACACATTGTTGGGATGCCGATCATGTGGTGGATCCCTTTTTTGTTTGATATAGCTTGTGTGGTCTAGGTATTTGGAATTCGGAGAATCAGTTTTCAACCAGATTAACAGTTTTTAACCCAAAACTATCTATTGTCACATAAAACCCTTCGAAATAATATTTTTTCTAGCGCAGTTCAGTATTATGCGTTTTTTGTTTTAAATGATATCGTAACTTTTTATGGACCCTTTTGTTTGGGATAATAGGTGCGGTCCAGGTACCTAATTCGGAACATCAGTTCTCTCAACCAGATTCATTCTAATCACACCGAAATCTGTTAATTACCATAAATAACCCAACGAACTGAAAAATATTTCATAATGGATCCTAGAAGAGCTTATCTATGAAAGTAACAGGGTCGTAAAACCAAAAGGGTATTAAAACAGGTAGGCCTCACCTATTATCCCAAACAAAAGGGCCCATAAAAAGTTACGATATCATTTAAAACAAAAAACGCATAATACTGAACTGCGCCAGAAAAAATATTATTTCGAAGGGTTTTATGTGACAATAGATAGTTTTGGGTTAAAAACTGTTAATCTGGTTGAAAACTGATTCTCCGAATTCCAAATACCTAGACCACACAAGCTATATCAAACAAAAGGGATGCACCACATGAGCGATATCCCAACACGATATATTGCAAAAGGTCTAAAATGTTGAACTGTCGTCAGAAAAGAATATATTCTTTTGGGTTTTATCCGACAATAGATATTTTTTGTTTAATTCCTATGAATCACATTGGAATACTTAGTTGAAATACGGATTGGCCTGAACTGATATACACAAAAGCACTTGCATATTTCCCTAAAAGATGCTCAAATTAGCATAACCAAATGCGCAAACTGCATATATTTCAGTGAGGCCGACTTGAAGAAAATAACTCAATTGAATCAGTTGCTAATTTCCAATCGACTAGAGATGATGAAAAATCTACGAATATCATTCTATTACTACAAGTTTCTGGATATCATCAAAGATTTAATTCGGAATCCCCCAACAAACAAACTTCGATCGAAGATTTAATAAATGCATTTTGTAGAATTAATCCATCTGTTGAAAGTTATGTAATCCTAGAATGTATGTACTTCTATAAGAATAAGGTATTGAAAGATGTTGAACATTGAGTTAATAAAAAATACATGTTCTTGAAATTGTTTTCATTTATTGAAGTAATTGTAGTTGCCAAATCATTTTTATTCAGTTCGATTCAGTCTAATTCTCACTCGAGTGGCCATCTCACGCCCGATTTATAATATTGTTTTCCCTTTTCTTAGTAGAATGAAATTTCAAACATAAATTCTCTAAAAACAGAAATCGAAAATTAATGCTGAAATCTTCTAATTCTACTTGAACTGATATTTTGACAAGTAGGAAAATAAAAATGGTCACCTAGACTATGAAAGTGAGTTTCACACATATATTCCTTCTATGCAAAACACATATTCATTCAATATCTCAAACAATAATTTCAATCATGCGTCAGAACCCTCAGATGTGCCCGCTTTATAACACCAAACACCCCAAACTCTTATAGCCTCGGTAGCCTATGTGGTATGCGACTTGACTCGCACCCAAACTTCTCGGGTTCAAATCCCGTGCCCGTCCAGAAACTTTTTCATACAGATCGCTACAAAACTGTCATGGCGTCATCCGCTAGGTGGCGCCACCACCCCTGACCGTCTTTAAAATCGCCTGAATCGAATAAGTGAGGTTATGTTCAGTTTTTGAGTTAGAATCCCCGTAGCTCTAACTACTTGAAATGTAGGAGATTTAATCGGTTCACCATCGTTCGAACCGAAACAGGAAATATCTGTTTCAGACAGCTTGAGTTCAGTTATCAATGGAATTTTAATGAATATGAAAAACAAGTAAAAAGGAAGAATATGTCAGTATATAGAACACAGGTTAATAGATACTATCAATTATCTCCAACAAATCAAATATCCAATTAACAACCTTCATCTGTCTACGTGATTTTGAAGCGCTATTGAAAGTCGGTGACGAGAATTTGATTTCAAATTTTTATCATTGTAAATTATCATGTTCACAAACTTTTTATGTAGCATATAATCCTATTGATTGATACGTTTACTGCCAATCTTAGTTTCAGACTTATATTATATTATTCAAATCTTTATATAGTACAAAATTATCGTAAAATAGCAAATAATATGTATTTTTCGATATGACGTGAGAATAACTTTTTCATGGTTATAGTTTCTGTTTTTTCAATTTGCTGCCTTCCCAGAAGCTATCTTTCCATATGAGCACTGATTTCTTCGATTTTTATCGTAATTGTATGGCGAGTGAACCCATTAAGTTTAGTTATTTTAGTTTAAAAAAGGGGATACAGTTCACTGCGACCTCAAGTTCTACAATGCCCCCTTATAGAGCGGTTCTGACAACACCCTTCACAGCAGAGATCTAATGAAATATAATATACATATGTGGAGGCTTCAATGAGGTTAGTTCCTCACTCTTACAAGTTTCCCGTCCAAGGCATTCTCTCATTAGCCTCGCAATGCCAAAGCATTCTGTGACTAGGTGAATGGGGGTTTCTTCCTCCTCCCCACAGAACCTACACTTGTTAGTGTCCGATAATCCCATCCTCAACAGGTGCTTCCTGAGGCGACAATGTCTTGTGAGAAAGCCAGTGAAGAGGTGTAATTGTTTATTACTAAAATCCAGATATCTTTTGGATCTTGCTGTTTCAAAGTTCCTAAGGAACTTAGTGGAATGATCCATCCCTGGGAGATTCCACCAGAGTTTTTTCCTCTCTGCTTTCTCCTTCTCCAGAAACTCCTTCTTGTAGGTACATTTACATATACCACAGAAAGGTTCTGGGCCAATGAGTGAAAATTCGTGCGAGTGAACCCATCACTTAAGAAGTCAAAGTCGACATTCTTGCGAAAAACTCAATACACGAGTACACTGAGTACCCCAAGCTATCACTTCAAAGATTGTGTGTAAAAGCTATAGCTATGAACTATAGGAAAACGCGACAGTCTCTTTGATATTGGTTCCAGGAAATTCGGAAATCAAGGAAAAGGTTCATCAATTCTTTTAATTGGACCAAAACCCTGCTGAAGCATAGGGAAAACGCCTAAAAAATGAATTCACAAGAAGAGAAGAGGCAGACAAAAAAAGCAATTTCGCTGAGCCGTTCATGCCTAGAACACTCCAAAATATTTATCGCAACTCTGTCAGAATTCAACATCCATCGGTTCCCAACTGAGGCAGTGCCTGGTTATGGAAGTTATCAGGGACGAAAACATCTGATTCTTGAAACTACTTCAATTTCTCAGATTCTTCAAGACTCTGGGACTAGATGATGAGTTATGGGGCGAGTACCACAGATAGCACAATGAATCTTGATCTTTGAGCTTGCCTCACGGATTGTATCATCAGTGAATTCAAACGGATCATCGAGAACCACTATTTCTTCAAAATTCGAAAGTTACACATTTCAGCAAAACTATGGCACGTTGCACCCCTACGAATAAGCGCTCAGAAACCAGCCATATGTGACATCCATAAGCAGGTCAAAGATCCTAGCATCTAAAATGAATGAAATCCGTTGAAATCTAAATCAAATTGTCCTCTATCAAGGAAATATACACTACATAACGGACATTTCACAGCTGTTGATTCTGCTAGACTCCCGTATGCTCTTCTTCTATAATTCTTCCTTCGTCTGCCTGATCATCGATGATTACCAAGAAAGAAATGTCACCCAGACGTGCACTGGTTACAAGTTGCACCATTATACCCACTAGGTTATCGTCATGTCGGCTTCCTTTTGGACGGATCTTCAGAAGAACCTCTAGATTGTTATAGGCAAGATTCTCGCGAAAAGAAGGTAGCCCAATTTAGATCCCTGAGTGATTTCTTTGAAACTGTGGGCGGTTTTTTATGCTAGCGACTTCGAGATCGAAGGTTAGGATTCTGAATTTATAGTTGCAAGATACATTTGATCCAACATTTTAACCACCATAACATAGAAGCATTATTGGTTGGGAAAAATTGTGGAAAAAGACGAAAAGAAAAACTATTCTTATGCTTATACAAATATTTAGTTTTAGTCTCTTATTTTAGAGTGTGTTCATATTTTATATTGTGTTATTTTGATTGTAAATAGGAGGGTGATTCTGCTAGACTCCCGTATGCCTTCTTCTATAATTCTTCCTTCGTCTGCCTGATCATCGATGATTACCAAGAAAGAAATGTCACACAAACGTGCACAGGTTACAAGTTGCACCATTATACCTACTAGGTTATCGTCATGTCGGCTTCCTTTCGGGCGGATCTTCAGAAGAACCTCTAGATTGTTATAGGCAAGATTCTCGCGAAAAAGAGGTAGCCCAATTTAGATCCCTGAGTGATTTCTTTGAAACTGTGGGCGGTTTTTTATGGTTGCGACTTCGAGATCGAAGGTTAGGATTCTGAATTTATAGTTGCAAGATACATTTGATCCAAAATTTTAACCACGTTATCATGGAAGCATGATTGGTTGGGAACATAGTGGAAAAAGACGGAAAGAAGAACTATGCTTATGTTCATAAAAATATTCAGTTTTAGTCTCTTATTTTAGAGTGTGGTCATTTTTTATATTGTGTTATTGTGATTGTAAATAGGAGGTGATTCTGCAAGACTCCCGTATGCTCTTCTTCTACAATAATTCTTCATTCGTCTGCCTGATCATCGATGATTACCAAGAAAGAAATGTCACACAGACGTGAACAGGTTACAAGTTGCACCATTATACCCACTAGGTTATCGTCATGTCGGCTTTCTTTTGGACGGATCTTCAGAAGAACCTCTAGATTGTTATAGGCAAGATTCTCGCGAAAAGAAGGTAGCCCAATTTAGATCCCTGAGTGATTTCTTTGAAACTGTGGGCGGTTTTTTATGGTTGCGACTTCGAGATCGAAGGTCAGCAATTTGGATTTTATGGTCTCAAGATGAATCTGATTGTTTTGTGGTCGGTGCTATAAATTTTATGATTCGAGATTTTTCAGGACCATATACCAAAACTATACTGATGCTTATTTAAATACATATTTAGTCTTAGTCTTTCGTTGAAAAGTGTGGACGTACCTACCTATAAGAGGTCATTTTGACGTTCGTTGAATGTATGAAGAGGATAGTAAGTATACAGTGTGTCCCAAAAAATGTGGGAAATATCTCAGATTCAGATAAAACATATAAAAATAAGATGACAAGTTCCCATATTCTTTTTCCTAGCTGCACCCCCTACGAAGATACGACCTCCTAAATGACTCCACTGGAAATTCAGTTTAGTGGAATGAATTCCAATTACTTACTTCTTTCATTATTTTGTTTTCAAAAAGGGTTTATTTTATCGACACTGATCAAGGGTAGCTTTTCTTCAGCTTAATGTTTAAGGTATCCAAATGTGTTTTTTAGCACCTTATCATACAGGGTGTTAAAAATATAAGCATTGAAATGTACAACCACACCTGGTAAACTGAGCTTATTGAAATTTGAGTGCGGTGATTCAAGAGGTCCTTAATACTATTAATCATATCAAATTTTCATCGAATTATATCGAGTATTTTGAAACTTATTCCACTAAAATGGATTTCGAGTGGAGTCATTCAGGAGGTCGTATCTTCGTAGGGAGGGCCGCTAGGAAAAAAATATGGGAACTTGTCATCTTCATTTTTTATGTTCTATCTGAATCCGAGAGATTTCCCACATTTCCGGGACACCATGTGTGTGCGTGTAATATCCCTTTATTGGCTTAATATATTTTACCTGCAACCTGAATGTGCACAGGTTACAAGTTGCACCATTATACCCACTAGGTTATCGTCAAGTCGGCTTCCTTTCGGACGGATCTTCATCAGAAGAACCTCTAGATTGTTATAGGCAAGATTCTCGCGAAAAGAAGGTATCCCAATTTAGATCCCTGAGTGATTTCTTTGAAACTGTGGGCGGTTTTTTATGCTTGTGACTACGAGATCGAAGGTCAGAAATTTGGAATTTATGGTCTCAAGATGAATCTGATTGTTTTTTGTGGCCGGTGCTATGAATTTTATGATTCAAGATTTTTCACTACGTTATCATAGAAGAATGTTTTGTTGAGGACCATATAACAAGGAGTTCGAAAGCTGAACGATGCTGGTGCTTATTTAAATACATGTTTAGTCTTAGTCTTTTCTTGAAAAGTGTGGACGTACCTACCTATAAGAGGTAATTTCGAAGTTCGCCTAATATATGAAGAGGTTAGTAAGTATACAAGGTGTTCCGGAAAATGTAAGAGATCTCTCGGACTCAAATAGAACATAAAAAATAAGATGACAGGTTCCCATAATTTTTTTCCTAGCGGCCCTCCATACGAAGATACGACCTCCTAAATGACGCAACTGGAAATTCATTTTAGTGGAATACATTTCAATTACTTACTTCTTTATTTTTTTTTTCGAAAACGGTTCATTTTATCGACACCGAACAAGAGTACCTTTTCGTTAACTTAATGTTCAAGGTATCCAAATTTGTTTTTTTTAACACCTTATCATACAGGGTGTTAAATTCAAGCATTAAAATGTTCAACCCAGTCCACCCCTGGTTAACTGAACAAGCTAATTGAAATTTGAGTGCGGTGATTTGAGAGGTCTTCAATACTTTTAATCATATCAAATTTTCATCAAATTATATCGATAGTTTGAAACTTATTCCACTAAAATGGATTTGCAGTGGCGTCATTTAGGAGGTCGTATCTTCGTAGGGAGGGGCCGCTGGAAAAAAAATCATGCAAACTTGTCATCTTCATTTTTTATGTACTTTCATAATCCGAGAGATTTCCCACATTTTCCGGGACACCCTGTATGTGCGTGAAATATCCCTTTATTGGCTTAATATATTTTACCTGCAACCTGAATGTATTTCTCAGATTTAACTATTTTCTGTCAATGATTGCAGCTATAGTGTAGTATTTGGAACTATACTGTAGAACGTACAGAATGCTCAATATTCAACTCACCATATCGTTTTCTGAAGGAGTACTATATGGTTTTCCCCAAATGTCTGTGATTTTTTTAAATTTTGAGCCAAAAAATGGCCCCAAAACGATGAAGTTCGACTCACTGGTGGCAAATTCGTAGTCAAATTAGATTCTGTCCGTGGGAACGTCTGTAAACAAGATAACTCTCGAACAGATTGTCCTGGAATCTTGAAATTGTACAAATATGACCATTCAAAATTTCTGTTCCTCAATAACTCAGACAGATCAAAACCGATCGAAGTAAAATTTCGCGGCCACACGCAAGATAGAAAAATCAATCGGAGTGCATATTGAGGAAGATTCCCCCATTATATCTAGCGGAAAAAACGCACAATAATGGCGATAACTGCGTCATCAGTTCAAAGTGTAGGTATCTCATGAAGACAGGTTTCAGAAAGTTCAGGAATGAAGTGTTTCGCATCAGACAACATCTCAATAAAAAGATATTATCTGAAAGCTATTTCGTAGCAGTTTAGGGCGTATATGTGGGCAAAGTTGAAATGCAAACTGTGCAGTAATAGTGTGAATTCTCGATCTAGATTATAGGAAGACTTTAAAAGTAATGGCATATAATCCTGCATTTCAATTGAACGATGGGAAGAGGTACATGATGTTTCGAAAAACGGGCATGAGGATACGACTGGAAATTATTATAATCGAGGTGAGTAATGACGTAGGGAAATTCCGCAGTCGGAATACTTTCAAAGGACTACCTGAGGCGCAACAGGTTTGCCAACGTACGGGGATGACCTTTCGAATTTGGTCAAGTTGCAGGTTGGGGTTTACCCAATGTTATGGATTTATAGGGTATTGGTCTCAGATTTATTTTTGATGAGAAAAGTTCTACAAATCGTGTATATAGTTGAGAGAATATATAGGGTTTTCCAATAAGAGGTGTTATTTTGATATAAAATGCCATTTTTCAATGTGAATGATCGGATGTTTATTTCATTATAAAGAAAAAGCTATGCCGTTAATAGTGGAAAATAACATAAGGCAAATGACCACGCTTACAGGACTATATCCTTTTAATGAAATTTTCCATAACCAAATCGCAAAGTGGCTGTCCTATGTCCTCGATAGCCTCACGAATTCCATCTTTGAGGTATTGAATCGACGCTGGGCTATTGGCGTAGACCTTCTTTTTCACGTGGCCCCAAAGGAAGAAGTCGCAAGCTGTTTAATCACAAGATCTCGGCTACAGCAGCAATATTCTCGGCTGTTCTTGAGCGACACGCACGGGTTTTCTCTTCACATCACTAACTTGTTCCAACAGCTTGTATTTTTCGACCAATTTCCTTATTTCGGTTCGACGAGGTGCTTCAGGACTACCCCAAAATGTTCGAGATTTAAGAACCGTCTCTGCCAAATTTGCACCATTTTTATAGTGAATTTTAATAATTTCAATGCGTTCTTGAAGCGTGCATCGTTACATTTTCATTAAAGGCGTAGTTTCTACTTGTCAAATATCAAAAAATGGCAAGCTCAAACGTGACATCTACCGAAATAGCGGGCTATTCAAGATAACACCTCTCATTAGAAAATCCTTTATGTTGAAAACCAGGGACATATTGTAAGAAATAAAGATCGATCCTCCCAACTAGAGAAAATAATGCAAGGACAAGTAGTGCATTCAGATACACAGAGTTTTTCTGGACTGATGTGAAAGATTTGAGGGGGTGATTCCTCAGATCAATTTATGAAAAAAAATTCCCATAAATGTGTCAAAGTTTTACTAGATAACTGACCAAAAATGTGGTGGGCCACAGAGATATTTTGAACAAACAAAAATCTCTTTTGCCTTTTTTCCATGTGGGGCGTCGTTTTCATGTAAAAAAACATCTTAACTCATTATTGTAGTGGAACCTTACGTTAAAATGTTTTATTTTCCGACATAAAAAGACGCCTCATACGGAAAAAAGTCTGAAGAGATCTTTCGTCACGAATTGAACGAAGATTTGAAAAATTATTGTGAGTTCAAAACATCTCTGTGGGGTACCACATTTTTGGTCAGTTATTAAGTAAAACTTTGACACGCATTTTTAGACCTACACTTATGGGATCTTTTTTTCATAAAATGATCTGAGGTATAATTCGGCCAAAATTGATATTTTGGAGACAATGCAGTGAATTTTCATAAAACCTGCAAAATAGAAAAAGCTATTTCCATTCCACAAAAAAACTCCTCTTGTAGGTCGTTCTCTTCTATCTATATTTTGGAAGGCAGGTTACTCCCGTACTGATATTATTGAAATATATTCATTGCGATATCGTGTAATCCAGTCATTATACGGGCGAAGAATGTCGGACGAAACCCACACTCGGTGCATAGCGCATCAACCGTGAACACAGAAACTCAGGTTACCATGTAGCAGTCGAAAAGATCCTCGGCATACTTCTTATAGGTTTCTTAACTATTCGCCTTTATGGGGGTGATATTTAGATGCATGAGAAATATCGTTGGTGTTTGTCTATGGTTCAACATTTCTGTGAAGTGAGGACTATTCATGAATAGTTTAACGCCAGAAGAACGCTTCCAAATTACGAAAACTTATCTTGGAAATATTAAATCTGCTCGCGAAGTTCATAAAGCACCTAGTCCATTTTTGGATCAACATAATCAGCCTATCGTGCGATAAGTTATAACGTCATTATATGAAACACAAAACAACTAAGTTTGAGATGTCTGTTATGTATCACTGCATTGAGCTTATTAACCATTTTCCCCAAAACGTTCAATATTAAGATACAAGGTCTTTATAAATGATTGTAATAGCGCAGTTGGCTTTGGATTGCAGAATACCAAACTCTAACCAATCAGAGCATAGCATGATCACAGAATTCTGTGGTTTGCATAATCCAAAGCCAGCTGCGCTGTTACAATCATTTTTAGAGACCCTGTATAAATTCAAGAAGAAACTACCAAAACCATCTTCAAATGACAAATTTATAAATAGAACAACTGTTAACCAAATGGTCCATTGTAAACAGTTAGTCCATTAACTTTCTTTAATTGTAATGACTAATGAGCACTCAAACAACACATTGTTTCATTTTTCGAAGGTGAACACAATCAAAGTTATGTTACTTTTATCGTAAATTTAAAATACCCCATTTTGCAGAGGATGAAATAATCGTGATAACGGCATTGTATACTGCCTCCTTTCGCACATAACTCAAGTAGGTAATTATGCACACTAGCACTTCACCATTCATTCCAGGAGACGCCGAGGACTCTTTCATAACACCAACACTTTTCTGGTGTACCGTTCAACAAGGAAGAAAACCTACAATCCTGAAGAACGTTTACTTTCAGTTACGAGGAGCGATTTCTGCTGTACAGCAATTTCCTTGATGTAACCAGCAAGCTGAAAAGATTACGATAAATCTCTCTATCATATTATTTACCTGATTTATGTGCCAGATATAGATTATAGAACAATACAAATTGGAATATTTATCGGTGTTATTGTAGCTAGATGCCGGAGAACTTGATGGGCATTCAAGATACAAACGGAGTATGTACACTCAGTGACATTAGAATTGTTGCATCCAAAGAAAACAACTTTGTATACGAAAAATTCAAGAAAACCCTGATCGGGTGCTTTTAAGCGTTTGTTCATTGGTGGAGCAATGAGGCTAATAAGTCAAAATTTTATATAGGATTTGAGATTGATACTGATCATATAAATACAAAAGCTCATCACGATGGGAATTATAATTTTCTGTAAATCATTCAAAAACTGAAATATGTTGAAACTTGACCATCAAAAAAAATAAATTCTATAGTTCTGATGATGCGATCTTCTTGAAACTTTGTATGAATTTCCAGTATTTCAATCTTCATTCACGAAATCAATTTCACTCGAATCGAATATCTTGTTATGGAAATATAAAGATTCTTCTTTCCAATATTTCAATTGAATTTTCTATGGTTCTGTGAACGCTATGGTCACAAAATTTCGCATGAGACTCATTATGAGCATTTTGCGTGTGGCCGCAAAATTTCATTTCGATTGGTTCCGTTTTGTCTGTGATATTGAGGAATCAAAAAGTTGAATGGCCTTATTTTATGGAACAGCCTTTAAGATTTGGCTGGTTAATGTATTAAACCGAGGCATTTGGGAAACGAACTCACCCTGAAAATCTCAAGTCTCTAGGACAATCCTTTCGAAAGTTATCGTGCTTACGGCCGGGCGGATATAATTCAATTTGACCACGGATTCGTCACCAGGGATTCGAACCCTATCTCTTGAGACCATTTCGGCTCAAAATTCGAAAATTACAGACATTTGGGCAAAACGATTTAGGACCCGTTAAAGTAAAAAATCAAGAAAAATTTAGCATTAATCACAATTAATTAATGAGATATAATTCACTGCTGTCAGATGCTTCATAGATAGCTTTGATATAATATTCTTCAAATTGGTATTTCTTCAGTATTCTAAAGTACTCCAACTAACAAATATGGGTATGTATACCTTTTCAATCGAGAGCCAAATCTACTTTTATTTTATCAATTAAAGCATTTTTTATTACAAAATATACAATGACCGGTTCTCCAAAAATTTCTCATGTGTCAACTTGACTTTTTCCATGATTGTCATAGAAGGGTCTTGTCGCGGTCGCCAAGTGTGAAATCTTCAAGAAATATATTCAGTAGTCGTGGATGAAGTATAGTATGCTACTATTGCTACTGGAGTATAATGGCTATTATTCACTCGGTGATTATAGTTATCATTATCCATTCGTTGCATAATATACAATTAATGTATCACAATTCATATATGCCTATTTGAAGAAAAAGTTGATGGGTATGGGGCGTACGAGGTGAGAGATTTCAAATTCGAAAGAGCATATGGATTCCTACTTTCGAAATTTGAATTAATGCATTCGTGGATTTCCCCTAATATGCGAAGTTATTTCCTCTGAAAGTAATCTCTTCTATATCACGGAGTATACAAATACATACATACATACATAATGTAATATGTTCATGTATTACGTTGTGCTCTTATCATATGAGGAGAAAATATCTGCACGTGCAAACTTAACGACATAATATACATTTAGATAAACAATCGAATAATAAATACAGGATGTAATATTCGCTATTATTCTACTGCATGATGATATTCAACATAGGAAAGATTAGAATAAGTAATAATTTCGTTTCCATATACGGTTTTTGGTATTCTCTTGTTTGAATTTATGATGTAGCTACGTAGTTATTGAGAATCATCTTCTTATCGGGATAATTTATTATGATTCTCATTATGCAAACTATGTTCCTTGTTTTAGATGAATAGTTGTGACCATTTGCGTTGATAGGAAGGTTGCGCCTTCTATTAGGTATATCGTTATATTGCTTTTCAACGTTGCCGAATGTACTCGGCCTCGTCTAACGAGCTTCCGAGTTTGCAGAGAACTCTATGCAATATTGACAACATTGCGTATCAATCTGATAAGAAAATAAACAACATAACCTAAAATTTTAATATACACAGTGGAATATGCCAAATTTCCATGGCCAACAGACAGCTCAAACTTTCGTGAACGGACTATATATACTTCTGCATCCGTTAGTACCTTAGACAAAGGATGTCTAAGGTTAGTACCAATTGCCGTAGTATATTTGTCTGATTTTTATACTGAATGTTCTACCCAATTTAAGGAGGATCGCATAATCAGAACCATAGAATTTTTTCTAATAATTCATATTTCATACCGAAAAATATATATTCCCATGAAAACACTTTCGGTTAAAGTAAAATAAGTTTGTGGATATAAATTGGGAAAATGAATATTCCAGTAAATGTTCGAAAGCAACCATAGAATTTTGATGATTAAAGCTATAAATTTTTTACATATTTCATTCTTCGAATAATTTCCAGAATCTAGTTCCGATCGTGCTGAGATTTTTCATTCACTTTTTTAGTATCAATCTCGAAGTCTACAAAATTTTGAGGTAATAGTCTTATTGCTCCACCAATGAACGAGCGCTCTAAAGCACCTGCTTAGGGTTTATCTAGATATTTTTGTATCTCAATTCGTGACGAAGTTAAATAGAGATCTAATTTACTTTGGAAATATTCTGTTTCATGAACAATTATATCAAATATTCCCAAAAAATGTTCTGTTATTTAAAGCAATATTTCTAAATGAAAGATTTTTTGCAGAAGTTTATTTCCTATAAAAAATGTTGAGGGCCTTATTGCTCCACCAATGGACGAGCGCTTAGGAGCACCTGTTCAGAGCTTTCAATCGTTCTTTCAACGTTTTTGTGATTTTTTATAAATTCCATGTTATTTTTTTGTGAGCTCGAGAAATGCCGAAAAAATGTACTGAAACATCATGAAAGAAAGAAAAAAATTCCTTAAACTTCTGTCATTTCATATTTTAAATACAGAAAAACGCGCTAAATCCGCAAAAAAATTCGTTATAAATAAATTTCGTTATACAGAAAATTTGTTTCTATAGTCGGCAATGTCGCGGTCGACTTCACTGATAAAGTTAAGTTTATCATTCAAACTTATGCACTTCCTTTAAGACATTTTCGCACAACTTTTCACACTAGCGTAATGGTTAGATTGATACCAAACGGCCAGGGGTGTATTTAAAACTGTTTCAGGAGGATCTCTCCCGCCGTAACGATTTAATTTAAGGTCGGGATTCATTACGTACACCCTGAAAAATTTCGGGAAAACCCATTCTAACACTTTCTCACCAATACTCATTCAAAGAGTGATGTTTTTTTAATATTTCGTTATAGAGAGAATTCACTTCGTTCTAGATGGTGTGTTTAACATGGAATTTGGATTCAAGGTGCCATGTCTTGTACGAAATTCGTTATACATAGAAATTCGTTACACATACGTTCGTTATAAGGAGGTTTCAGTGTATCATTCTTTATCAACCAACCACTGCTTATTATTATCTTCTTTCTCATGATTCGAATTATTCGTTTATACTATTCGACATATTTACTTCCACCCTACAAACAAATAAATGAACTAACGTTTTGCATTGGGTACTCTTGTCTTTCTCAAGAATTTCTCATGGTTCACGGAAAGGAAGTCTATCAATTTCTCTCATGTGTGAACTCATGAATGTACAGACCCATAGGGCGTGTCAAATTACCTACTACATATGGTGGTCTGGGAACCCATGGGAATGGTAGTAGGTATTTCATATCAAAGAATTATTTTCTGTGAGGGGAATTTTGGATCCTATTGTTCCACTGACCGAATTAATTGGTATCTGATTAAATAATGTAGTTTGAAGGAAGATAGTATTCTCTATTTGCAGGTTCACATGTCAATTGTTAGATTCCTAAACGAAAGATTATTATGAATCACACGATTGTTGGATTGTTACAAAGTGTAATTTTTCTATCGTTTGAGGATTTATCATTGAATTCATTAAGATTGATCTACGATGAAAAATTTATTCATTCCATTCATTTCTCAATGTATCGCGAAAATGCAAAATTCCTTGTATAAAAATTTTTCGTGTTCATTCTGAATTATAATATTCATAGATTATTCTATTATTGCCTTCACTTTTGTCATTATCTATCAATAATTATGAATAACTTATAATAATGCTCTTTTTCTTAATTCGTGGAATTCATTTATTTTTCTAATTCTTTTTGATACAACGTTCTATAAATTTTGAAAATACTTTTATCCAAGACTATTGTGAAATCCGTCTATTGTACGTCTCTGTGCTCGGCCTTATTAATACCCATTAATCACAAGGGAATAATGAGATTATAATTCACTGCTGTGAGATGCTTCATAGATTTAGCTTCGATATAAAATTCTTTAAATTGATATTTCATCAGTATTCTAAAGTACTCCAACTAACAAATATGGGCATACCTTGTCAATCGAGGGCCAAATCTACTTTCATTATATCAATTAAAGCTTTTTTTATTACAAAATATACAGTTCTCCAAAAATGTCTCATGTGTCCACTTGACTTTTTCCACGTTTATCATAGAAGGGTCTTGTCGCGGTCGCCAAATGTTAAAAACTTCAAGGAATTCAGTAGTCGTGGATAAAGTATAGTATGCTACTCGCGTATAATGGCTATTATTATACGCTCGTTGCATAATATACTATTGAAATGGAAGCATTCACCTTGAATAATTCACTTCAATTGAGTCACTCTAATCGGCCTAGATATCTCCAAACTCTTTCTCGTCGACTATCACTTTGTAAATCGATTCGTGACTCCAAAAAAAAAATACGTTGCGCCATTAGGGTGTTCAGCTCATTGCCGACGGAAAGCTCTGTCTAGTGATAGCCTAGCTACTCTTAAAAATCTTCTTGTTCTTAAATTCGAGGAATGCAATGGTCCACTCAGTGTACTGGTTGAGACTTCCTCAAAAAATGAGTTCAAAGGTCTGTTACAGATTCCGTTCGATTGCTGCTAGTTAAATTTTCTATAGAATGGTCTTCCCTTGCAGGTATTTCTCTGGGTCGACCGAGAAAAGGGCTACTATATGCGCTTCACTGAAATCTGTGGAATATTCAAACGTAGCGTTTGCAAATTGATGATTTCCATAAAATTACACTAAGATTCAATCACGAAGAGCTTCAAAATAGAGCAAGTTTAGGTTCGGAATTTTTAGACTTTTTCGTTGTTATTTTGTTAGCCATGATATTATAGCGGAGAATGAGAGACTAGCACAAAAGTTGACATGTCATTCGAAAGTACACTAAATGAGGTATTTTTACTAAAGAGAAATCGTGTGCATAATTAGGTACATTTCATCGAAAAAACCATTGGAAAAATATGACTGATTTTGTTAACTTCAGAATAGTGATATTCTTCTCCTTACCACGCCTGCAATAATAGTGTTTTTTGCACACAGACTCTCTCATCTTGTAGCAAATTTTATGTCCTTTCCGAATATGTGGTCAAAGTTGATGAGACTACTAGGAAAACTGAAAAATGATCATTTTAGAGTAAAAACTCGAAATTTTTCGTTAAATCAAGAAATGTTAAATTGAAGAATAACCGTCAACATTTCGACCATGTGTTATATGACATTTTTTGTTGCAAATCACCTGTATAATCACCTCTCGAAGTTTGTCCACTTTAGAAGTAGACATTATAATAATAATTTCTTCTGGAAAAATCGGCATTATCTGATCCGTTCCTTCAAACCATCACCAATCGTATCAAAAACAATATCAGCCACCGATATCGTCAAACCCATTTTATGCAACTCCCAAAATACCATCCAACGTAACTCAGCTCTCGTGTTATCGAATTCGTGAGCCAAAAAACAGCAAAATTCGCCATCAAAACAACAAGATCCTTTCCCACACCGTCGCACCAAAATTGGTAGCATCGTTCATTTTTATTGGGGTTTTTGCTCATTCCATTCAATGAGTAACGAGATGAAAGTTTCCGATAGCCATTACCAAATTGGACAGGCATGCTCTTCTGTCGTGTAGATCCTACACGTGATGATAATAATGAATTAAGTTTGCAACGAGAATTTCTGCCTGAATTAGGCATCTCATTTAAGATGTTGTGTGTACGTGGATACTGCTGAAGGTTTGTTTAAGTGGAAAGCAGATACGAGGGATGTCTTCTACAGGATGTCCCGTAATTAGACCGACAAACTTCTAGTGGACATTATAGATGATATTTTAGACAGATTCGACCCAAATCATATAATGCAAAATTGCTTCGTTAAGGAGCTAGTATCCTTTGAAGCTGACGTCCTGTCCACACTTTTTGCCACATATTCGCAAAACGGAGTCACATAAATTGCTGAAAGTTTACACATTGGCTAATATCAAAAATACGCATCGAGTAGATTGAGTGCATTTCTTCCATGTCAAGCACAATTTGGGGGGAGGCGGAGGGTATTTTTAGTTTAAACTTTTAACTATCCTTATTTCGCAAGATATACACCACATTCATTAACTCTGATGTTTTTTCTTGAAAAAAGATGCCTAAGCATTATCAAGTGAAAATAAATTCAAAACTAAAGTGTACATTGAGTACTTAGTGAAAAGAGAGAAAATTTCAAATCTATTTTCTTCAGAAATGGTGCATCTGGGCGTTATTATACAAGAGCATCTTTTTTCAAGAAAAAACATCAGAGTTTATAAATATGATGTAAATCCCGCGAAATAATGAAAGTTAAAAGTTTCAACTAAAAATAACCTTCGCTTCCCCCCAAATGATACGATTGTGCTTGACATGAAAGGAATGCACTTAATCTAATCGATGCGTATTTCTGATATTAGCCAATGTGTAAATTTTCAGCTCTTTATGTGACTCCGTTTTGAGAATATGTGGCAAAAAGTGTGGACAGGACGTCATCTTCAAAGGACACTAGCTCCTAAACGAAGCAATTTGGCATTATATGATTTGGGTCGAATCTGTGTAAAATACGATCTATAATGTCCACTAGAAGTTTGTCGGTCTAATTACGGGACACCCTGTATATTTCTAGTGCTATACATACTTATTTTGATATTTGATAGTTTGAAAAGGGGTTACAGTTCACTGCGACCTCAAGGTCTATTGTGCCCCCTTACAGAGCTGTTCTGACCACATCTTTCACAATTCGCCTTTCAGTTCCAGAGATCTGATGAAATCCAGTATCTGTGAAGGCTTCAACGAGGCTAGCTCCTCACTCTTACAGCTTTCTCGGCCAGGGCATTCTCTCCTTAGGCTCGTAATGCCAAAGCATTTCGTGACTTAGTGAATGGGGGTTTCTTCCTCATCCTCACAGAACCTATACACGTCAGTGTCCGACAATCCTATCCTCAACAGGTGGTTTCTAAGGCAACAGTGTCCTGTAAGGAAGCCAGTGAGGAGGTGTAATTGTTTCTTAGCAAGATCCAGATATCTTTTGGATCTTGCTGTTTCAAAGTTACGAAGAAACTTAGTGGAATGATCCATCCCTGGAAGATTCCGCCAGAGTTTTTTCCTCTCGGCTTTCTACTTCTCCAGAAACTCCTTCTTATAGGTACATTTACCTATACCCCAGAAGAGTTCTGGACCAATGAGTGTCATTCGTGCTTCCTCTTTGATAAGTGTATTGGCCTCTTCGTTTCCTTTGATTACCGAATGGCAGGGAACCCAAGTTAAAAAGACCTTATTTTTCTTGCCTACCTCATTGAGTTTGTTCCGGCACTCCCATATCATCTTTGAGTCGATGACGTAGGAGCTCAGTGCTTTAATAGCAGCTTGACTATCTGAGTGTATGACTATATCGCACTTCTGATAGGTTCTTTCCAGATTTATATTTAGATATATTTCAATAGATAAGAAGACGCTCATACAGGAAGCAAGCGACAGTGCACACTTGGTACAGCGCCAGCTCCTGTAGAGGATTTGGAACCATCTGTATACCATTTTACGGTATTTTCTTTGAGGTTATAGTTGGTGTATTCCCGTTCCCATTCCTCTCTTTTGCTCTACTTATTTTACCCTAATATGATCTTTTTTGAGCGCTAGTTCTACTTAAACGAGTGCTATCTCGTTCTGTAATTTTCGAATTTTGAGCCAAAAATGGTCTCAAACGATAGAGTTCTACTCCCTGATGACGAATTCATTATCAAAGTTCAAATCTCTCAGTGGGGCCGCCCGGCCGTAAGCACGAGAACTTTCGATGGGATTCTCCTAGAGATTGGAGATTTTCAGGGTGAGTTCGTGTCTGAATTCCGCGGTTAAGTTCTTTAACCAGAAAAATGGTACAAGGTGTTCCATAAAATACGGACATTCAAAATTGTTGTTCCTCAATATCTTAGACAAAACGAAAACAATCCAAATGCAATAACGCGGTCACATGCAAGATGCTCATAATGAACCCCATGCAAAATTTCGTTGACATGGTGACAGAACCATAGAAAATTCAATTGGAATTTTTAAAAGAAGAGTATTCATATTACCAAAACAAGACATTCGATTCGAGTGAAATTTATTTTGTGAATGAACATTGATATACTGAATTTTCATGCAAAATTTCAAGGGGATCGCATCAGCAGAACCATAAAATATAATTTCGATCGTGCTGAGATTTTGCATTCATGTATTTAGTATCAATATCAAGTCCTATTCAAAATTTTGAGGTAATAGCCTTATGGATCCACCAATGAACGATCGCACAAGAACACCTGCTCAGGGCTTTCGTTAAATTTTCCATAAAATATCTAAATCAACTTTTATTCGAAAGCTTAAAACTCGATAAGCATTTCTCGAAAAATATTAGACGTTGGGAAGGCCTGTGAAGATTTCGATACATTTTTTGGCATTCAACTAACTTAAAGAGATCATGTTTACCAGATTCTTATCTAAATTTCTTTGTTTGGCAATATAGGGAAGACATAAGAATCACGAATTCATTAAAACCTTCACATGTCTATTGAGTTTTAAGTTTTCGAATGAAAAAGGAGGGAAGTGATTTTCGGTGTTTTTTAAGCAGTTAGCTACTCATTTAGTTTTTCTTTATCTATTCAAGAACGTGCAGAGGTGTATGGGTCTTCGAGATGAACATTTTGAAAAATAAAACAGCAATTTTCGATGATTAACACCTATTCGTTTTTGTTCCCAAATCCCAACATATAAAAGGTAAACCCTCGTACATAAATACTGAAGGTTTATTTAAGTGACGAGTAGTTATAAGCTCCACTGTATTCATTTATTCCAAGCTGCTTTTGCACGAACTCCGAAGGTCAAGAACGGTACCTTTATGGAAACTTATTTTTAGACAAATATGCATATTACGCCATTGAGGATTAATCATCCATGCACTGTCGGCGACTTCAAATGAAAATGGAGATGTTAGCTTAGATAGTTTGTTCAAGCACTCCCAAGAAATTTTGCTCGCTTTCGAAGCGAAATTGTTAAGGTTAATATCTTGGTGAAGGATGTGTCGATATTTTTATCTGTTTGTCTGTTGTTGATGGCGGTAGGTCTTGACTCGTCAGTTTAAGTTTTTTTGCTTGCTTTTCTCTTCAGAATGAGGAGTCTTTATTTTAAATGATTGTTGGAAGTTGAAGAGTTGATTTGTGTGGTTTCATCAGGATAGTAATTCCACACTCTTTCATTTCGTTTCCGACTTCAAGATGCCATAGCTCGTCCAAAAATAAAAATAAAAGATTCTAGCCTACCTACCCTTTAAAAGGCACCGTTTTCGATCGAGATACGTACATTTGAATAAAGTCATTTTTGCGAATATTTCTCTACCCTTTTATCGTACCGAAAACAGCTTTCGTGAGCATTTTCTAATCATAATGAAATATGTTTTGCTTAGGTTTTCATTTCTCAATCCTTAATTGGTGAAAGTTTTGAAGGTGTAGTAGGTGTTTTTTCGTCCAACTTTTACGTTAGTGAAAAAAGTACGATTTTTGAGAGGCCTATTCAAACCGTCAATATTTTCTTCACTAGAATAGCGCTTCTGGTCGTACTCTATCTAAATCGACGATACGAGAACAAAAAAAATTGAGAAAAGCTCTGAGCAGGAGCTTTTGAGCTCTCGTTCTTTGGTGGAGCAATAAGACTATTACCTAAAAATTTTATATGGGATTTGAGATTAATACCGAATATATAAATGCAGAATCTTAGCTCACTCGAAATTATATTCTGAAAATCATTGAAAAAAATAAATAATACGTAAAAAATAAATAATCACAAAAATTATGGTTCTGATGATGCGATCCACTTGAAATTCTACATGAACATTCAGTATATTAGTTTTGATTCATAAAATAAATTTCACTTAAATTGGTTATCCTGTTATGAAAATATAGAGATTCTTCTTTTCAATATTCCAATTGTATTTTCTTTGGTTCTGTTGACACTATGGTCACAAAATTTTGCATGAGAATTCAGTATAACAGTTTTCATTCACAAAAAAAAATTTATTCGAATCGGATATCCTGTTATGGAAATATAAAGATTCTTCTTTTCAATATTCCGATTGAATTTTCTATGGTTTTGTTAACACTATGGCCACAAAATTCTGAATGAACATTCAGTTTATCAATCTTGATTCATAAAATAAATTTCATTTGAATCGGATATTTTTATGGAAATGTGGAGGTCCTTCTTTTCAATATTCCAATTGAATTTTCCATGCTTCTGTTTACACTATGGCCAAAGAATTTTGCATAAAGCTTATTATGAGCATTTTGCATATGGCCGCAACATTTAATTTCGACGGGTTTTGTTTTATGAGATATCGAGGAACAAAAATTTTGAATGGCGATATTTTATGGAATGCCCTGTACGATTTGGCTGGTTAACGCACTTAATAAAGTCATTGGAGAAGCGTGCTCAACCTGACTCTAGAACAATCTCTTCGAAAGTTATTGGGTTAACGGCCGGACATAATTGAATTTGACCACGAATTCGTCAAGAGGGAGTAGAATCCTATCTTTTGAGACCATTTTCGGCTCAAAATGCGAAAATTACAGACATTTGGGCAAAGTGATATAGCACTCGTTTAAGGAAACGAGCGCTCAAAAAATTCGAGAAAAAAGCACGGATGTGAATCAGAAGCTCGATATTGATGTAAGTTTTTTGATATATATGTAAGTACTTTTTCATCAATCCTTTTAGGCTGAAAATGCCCATCATCATCTAATCAAACATTGGCAGTGAATTACAAATAATAGAATTGAACATGTATTGAATTCTTTATTATAACCGACAGTACAACAATCGAGATGATTTTTTCTAGTCATCACATCAAGTCATGTTATTACAAATCTAATGAGAGGATATTAGCGATGTTTTGCATCAACTTTCTCTTTTCTTAACCTTGTCAGCTATTGGAATCTTTTTTTGCAACATAAGCATCGTGATCGGTTATGTATCCATCATTTTCATTCACGCTGACCAACCTTTTAGAACAATATCTATTATAATCTTCGAAGAGATGTCAGAGCACAAAAGATTTCTAACAAATATTTTTGCTGGGGTGTTTTCTTTAACCTTCAATAGCACTTTTACTTTTTGAGCGCTCATTATACTTAAACGAGTGCTATATCGTTTTGCCCAAATGTCTGTAATTTTTGAATTTCGAGCCGAAAATTGTCTCAAACGATAGGGTTCTACTCCCTGATGACGAATTCGTAGTCAAATTCAGTTATGTTCGTGGGGTCGTTCGTCTGGCCGTTAGCACAATAACTTTTGAAGGGATTGTCCTAAAGACTTGAAATTTTCAAGGTGAGTTCGGTTCTCACATGTCTCGGTTAAATTCATTAACCAGCCAAATCGTACAGACTGTTCCATAAAATATGGCCATTCAAATTTTTTTTTCCCAATATCTCAGACAAAACGAAACCCATCGAAATGAAATGTTGCGGCCATGTGCAAGATGCCCATGAAAAACTTTATGCAAAATTTTGTGACCATAGTGTAAGGAGAACCACAGAAAATTCAATTGTATCATTGAAAAGAAGAATCGCCGACCTCGGGCATTTTTCTGGACTATGGTGCCGGTGGTCCCGGATTGGAATCCTGGCGAGGGCATGGACGTTGTGAAATGTCTAGCAGCACAATATAAAAATCCAATTTGAAAGCTTGCCTGAATCACCATATTTCCATAAAAAATCCGATTGAAATGAATTTATTTTATAGATGAAGATTGAAACACTGAAAGTTCATCAGAAATTTGTGGCCATAGTGTTGACAGAACCATAAAAAAATTCAATTGAAATATTGAAAAAAAGAATCTTTCTATTTCCATAACAAGATATCCGATTCAATATCTCAGACAAAACGAAACCCATCGAAATGAAATGTTGCTGCCATATGCAAGCTGGTCATAGTGAGCTTCATGCGAAATTGTGGCCTTAGTGTTAGTGTAAACAGAATCATAGAAAATTCCATTGGAATATCGAAAGGAAAAAACTTCATATTTCCATAAAAAAAATTCCGAGTTTATTTATTTAGTATCAATTTCAAGTCCTGTACAAAATGTTGAGTTAATAGCCTTGATGTTTCACTGAGGATCGAAAGCTCAAATGCACCTGCTCATGGCTTCCCTTAATTTTTTCGTATTGGAGCAATGAATACCATCGAATGTTGACCAGACAACAATTTCTACAGTGGCAAAAGTCACATCAATTACTGCTCAATATCCACCATAATTACCACAAATTACGATTATAAACATTAAACGTCAAATTCCGTGATTAATTCGATGGAAATTCTGCTGGAAAAAACAAATTACTTGTCATAACATCAGAACATCTAGAGTGAGGAACGGTGGAAAGTTCTTGCTTCTTTCAATGATTACAGGTCGATCTACCGTTTTATTACCCGAATCAATTTGTTCTTGGATCTCGGTTGATTGAAGAGTAATTCGTGTTGATCATGGTCAGTCCAAATCTTCACGCTCAGAGTGATCTGTATGACCGACATACTGGCTGCAGTCCAAAGATGTCGCGGTTGACTTGGTGCTTTGATTAATAGAAAGGATACAGATCAAGGGTTACGGTACTGCACCAGAGTCTGGTGTGATCTGATATGGCTTATACCTATACTTAAGTACTAAGAACATAATGAAGAGAAACCTCTAGACCAACAGGGAAAATATTGACAGATCTAATTGAACTGGTGTCTGTAATTTGCAGCCGAAATTGGTCTGGTTACTGATGAAGAGATCAAGAATTTATTGGAATGTTATTTGGACTATTGCTGTTATTTTTTCTTCTAAAGGGTTTTCCAATAAAAGGTGTTATTTTGAATAGCTCGCTATTTCGGTAGATGTCACGTTTGAAGTTGTCATTTTTTGACATTTGACAAGTAGAAACTACGCCATAAATAAAAATGGATCGATACACGTTTAAAGAAAGCATTGAAATTATTAAAATTCGCTATAAAAATGGTGAAAATTTGGCAGAAACGGTTCGTAAAACTCGAATATTTTTGGGTCGTCCTGAAGCACCTTGTCGAACCGCAATAAAGAACTTGGTGGAACAATTCGAGCTATTGGGATAAGCTTTTGATGTAAAAAATAAAACCCGTGCGCGTCGCTCAAGAACAGCCAAGAATATGCTGCTGTAGCCGAAGGTGTTGAAGAAAACCCAGGTTTGTCCGTTCCTCGTCGTTCTTTGGAATTAGGCATTCCACAAACGTCATTACACCGTATTTTGCAAGCCGGCCGATCATCAACAACGTCGTGTCTTTGCTGATTGGGTCGTTGAAATGCATAAAAATGATTCCGGACCTCTCGAAGAGGTGATCACAATTGGCCACCAAGATTTTGTGATTTAACACCTTGCTACTTCTTCCTTTGGTACCACGTGAAAGAGAAAGTCTACGCCAATAGCCCAGCGTCGATTCAAGACCTCAAATATGGAATTCGTGAGGCTATCGAGGACATAGGGCAGCCACTTTGCGATTTGATTATGGAAAATTTCATTAAAAGGATATGGTCCTGTAAGCGTGGTCGTGGTGGTCATTTGCCTGATGTTATTTTCCACTATAAACGGCATAGCTTCTTCTAATAATCCGATCATTTATATTGAAAAATAGCCTTTTCTTTGAATATCAAAATAACACCTTTTATTGGAAAACCCTTCACTAATCATTGTTTTGTGATTTATTGAATTTTCCCAATGCAGTGGATCTTTTCAAACTTAATCTTATTATTATTATACCATATTATTCAATATGGTAAACGCCAAAGGGTTTAAAGAAGTTATGATATATTAATCTTATTAGTAATCGGAGCCCAGATGTTTAAAAGATCTGCAGAGAGAATATCTAAGACGGGTTTCGGCGATTGGCATAAAAACTGCTCCTTTCAGTTTTCTACGTTTCAGTTTCTCCTTTTCCCGATATTATGGAGGCTTCATCCTATTTTATCCTATTGTCTTCATTCGAAACATGTGGACAAGCCTTCAGTTATCAGTTTCTACATATTGAGATTATTTGTGATGCTTTTCAGAACTTTGAACGGATGTTATGTTTCTACAGTATAGGCTCTAGGTTAACACCTGCTGGATCTGAGCCTTTTTGTGGGCTTGGGAAAGAGCGATATAAGGCAGCGCCAGCGGTCCATCAATGGAAGTTAAATAACAGAATAAGCCTCTGGAGAAACAATCCTGGACTTACTCAGGCTAAAAGGTCCGTAATAATTTCACTAACCTATACCAGAAAGCTCCATAAGCTATCACGAGCTTAGCTTTGGGTGATGATAGGACTGCTGACAGTGAACTGTCGGGACTTTGTGGGTCGGAAACAGAAACAGCTGAATACATGGTATACAAATGTTCAGAGCTGGCTGGCTTAAGAACAATTTATATGAGGAAACCGGTCCTAGACACGACGGGGTAACGGCCAAGGCTCCTATGGACCATAGACAAACTATACTAGGTATATTTTTTTAGTTTATCTATGCTATGGACATTGTCGTTTTATCAAAGCCATTGACAACCTCTTTGGGTGTCCATGAATGAGTAGGGTAGAGAATAAAAGATATACATGGTACCTACGAGTATATAAAAAAAAAGATTTTCAAGAATATTTTCCTAGATGTTGTTAAATTATGAAGGCGTTGTCTACGTATCTTTTTAGCCACAGTTTCGGTTTCAATACATGTATTAAAAATCAAGAACAAAATGATGGATATAACTCAATAATGTGTAGAATTACAGAGAAATTGCAAACCAGCTCAAATGTTGAACACCAACGCACCTCGCCAAAGAAATGAAGACATTCGTCCTTGCTCTTGATCTTGGAGCAGATAACCATCTTCCATTATCGCAAAAAAGGGGAGCGGCTTGGCAACTCTGGTTTTAATTACCAGTCCAGTCTGTCTTCTGAGGAAGTCGTTCACCATTAACACGCTCTCACATTTTACGATTTAACGGTTGATGATCCACTGAACTAATAAGAGTTCTTTCATTTATCCTAGTCGAGATAGCTAAGCGAAGGAAGTGACGGCTTTTTACTCCTTTTATATCGGATTAGACAAGGTGTCTAAGCGGTTTATGTCCATTGTAATATTCAAAAAGAAATTATATATGATAATCTCTACCTGATGTAGTTGTAAAATAGAAAACAACGAATTCGAGGAGAATACTAATGAGGATGTATTCAGGGCGGATTGAAAATTGTGGCATGAAACGGTAATAAACACTAATTAGTGTGACGCGAAGTGATAAGGATATTTTGCTAATGAATCGTGTATCTGGGTATAGACTTTACAATTTCTCTTGGTATGCTTCTGTCGGAGAAGATAAGTGTGTTTTGTGGACTTTTTTAGGAAAACAGCTGAAGTTTGCCCAAGTGTCTTAATGTTTTGAATTTGGAGCCAATTGCACAATATAGTAATCCTATAGGCCTAAAGGCCACTGCTGCAGTTCTGGAGTTCTATGATGTTTCAAAACATTATACAGGGTGTCTACTTTTAAAGTGGACAAACTACGAGGGGTGATTATACAAGTGATTTGCAACAAAAAATGTCATATAACACATGGTCGAAATGTTGACGGTTATTCTTCAATTTAACATTTCTTGATTTCACGAAATACTTCGAGATTTTCCTCTAAAATGATCATTATTCAGTGTTCCTTGTAGTCTCATCAACTTTGACCACATATTCGGAAAGGACAATAAATTTGCTACAAGATGAGAGAGTCGAGAGTCTATATGCAGAAAACACTTATTGCATGCGTGGTAAGGAGAAGAATATCACGATTCTGAAGTTAACAAAATCAGTCCTATTTTGCCAATGGTTTTTTCGATGAAATATTAATGATTTTGCACACGTTTTCTTTTCAGTAAAAAGTACCTAATTTAATGTACTTTCGAATGATATATCAACTTTTGTGCTAGCTGCTCATTCTCCGCCATAATACTATGGCTAACATGATAACAACGAAAAAGTAATATAGTTTTATGAAAATCATTGATTCATCTTGAATCGAAATAATGACGAAGAAATGAACCTCCTTCTTCAATACATTTGACACATCGTTTTCGTACTGAATCTACAACTCTACGAAGTTCATAGCGTTTCTGACGTTGCTGGACTACACAATTTTATTGTGATTCTATGAAGTACAGGGTGGTCAAGATCGTAACCAAGAAATTTCAACCACGTATTCTACATCAAGAATAAGCCCTAGTTTATCATATAAACATATGTCGAAAAATGTTTCCTCTCCGAGATACGGGGTGTTAAAATTATAGCAAAAAAAATGTTTTTTATTAATAACTTTCCCAGTGCTTCGAATATTTTTATGAAATTTGAGACATAGGTTTTGAGCATCAAGGAGCACTTTTTGCATAATATCATTTCTTTTCTATTCTACCAGTGGCGTCCGTACTGCAGCGAGAATATTTTCAGATGAGAAAATTATACGCCACTGATTTTTCCGGAAATAAAAATAACTATTTAAATCCTTATTTAATTTGGAGCAAATTCGGTATCTTCACTTTTTGCTGTAGGAGGCATCGTTTCAGGTTAAGAAAATAAAACACATTCTCATGCATGAAGAAATCGCCAGAATTTGATAAGGTAGGTACATAATAATAAAAACACTTTTATTGCTATATCAAATTTTGGCGATTTCTTCATGCATGAGAATGTGTTTTTATTTTTTTTATCCGGAAACACTGCCTCGTACAGCAAAAAGTCAAGAGACCGAATTTGCTCCAAATTGAATGTGGATTTATATAGTAATTTTTATTGTCGGAAAAACCAGTGGCGTATCCTTTTTTCAACTGAAAATATTCAGTCTCGCTGCAGTACGGACGCCACTGGTAGAATATGAAAGAAATGATATTATGCAAAAAGTGCTCCTTAACGCTCAAAACCTATGTCTCGAATTTCATAAAAATATTTCAAGTAGTGTGAAAGTTATTAATAAAAACCATTTTTTTGCTATAATTTAAACACCCCGTATCTTGGAGAGGAAACATTTCACGACATATGTTTATATGACAAACTTGGGCTTATTTTTGATGTAGAATACGTGGTTAAATTTTCTTGGTTACGATCTGGACCACCCTGTATATATCATAATTTAATTTCAACTGAATTCTTGAAAATTCATAGTTTTTCAATATTCTGTCTTTGTTGGTTTGAATTTGAAATAATAATTAATGTATGTTTTCTATTATATAATCAGTGATCTATGATACTAACCTTGAGATAGATTGGTATGAATGTAGTTCCATTGCAGGGTTGAATATACAATGATTGTAATATTTTAGCACGATACTTGAATAAATTCAGGAGAATAATGAGTCCAAAAGCTCTCAGGATATTAAATTTTGAAGGATCGTTTCACTATGGACAAGCACACCAAAGCTTCTGACTTTACGTTTTTTAGAATTTCAAATATTTTCCATTTCAAAAGATAGTCGATAGATATGAATACTGACTGAACTGAAACTTATTGTCCAATATTCCGTCTATAACAAAATTCTGCTGAATACCTGTGATTGCATGTTGTCTTGAAGTTATAACTCAGTTTCACAGCCTATATTACCAATCATTGCCTTCGATGAACCAATTCTCTTCGACATTCACGATAAGAGAATCGACTCACTCGTGCATCGAAAGCGTATCATTAGAATTAACAGCCGGAAACAATATCTAAAACAGAGGTCACACGTTTTGTCAGCAATTAACAGGTTCTCTCTACAGAACTCCTCAAGCCATCACAACACATGTAAATACATCAATCTAATCATCTGCATATGTAAACATACACGCCGATTGATAACTCAATAAAGAGGAAATGAAAAATCAAACAAAATATTCTCACGTCCATCTAAATTACCGGATATAAGTACCGTTTATCTGTCCCTAGTAGGAAATAAACACCTTCGCAAACGTGCAGGTACTTTCTTCACCCATGGGTGTTATAATAACGATTCTCGAACATGAATATTAATAAGGTTTCTTTCGGCAATGTCTATTATTAAAAAGTGAGATTCACAGCGCAGCGAAGATGCTCCTCGCTTGAGGTAGCGAATTCCGAACTATTCTTCGAATTTCATCATAAATTCGTGATCTATGCAGTTGGGTTTTTTGCTGGGTCGTGGAAATTTCTGGGAATAATAATATAATATAACCTCATCTTTCCTGGGTATGGAACTTATGAAATACAAATCGTAATGATAGAGATGAGGATTCCACGATTTATAATTGAAGGATGCATTAGATTTATTGCTCTCTGTGTGAGTATGATCGAGGTTATATTGCTACACTGTTTTGAAGGTGGTGTAGGTATGGCAAAATTTATTACGATTATTATTGATCGTTTCATGGGATGCAGATAAAAGAGATGATTTGTATTTATGGTGAGATTGTGTTGGATGTATTTTCTAATAACCTTTATTTCTGTATTGAACACAAAGTAATTGGTTGTTTTTATATATTCTCAGAAGAGTAACTGTTCATTTTGTCCTAACGTTTTTATTACACGAATACTTCACTGAAAAAGATTGTCCATCGAAGAATAATTGACATCGAAGTGGGCCCTGAACGTCCATGCGCAGCTTCATTTATGATTCCAAAAAAGTTATTGAATATTTTTTTATAAAGTGTAACCTAGAAATATTCTTCAATATTCATGTAGTGTTATTTTTGTTGGAAATGCGAGACAGGGTTTTTTCTACTGGGGTGTTTCCCGGAGCAGAGCGCTTATGGGGGTCAAAACAGATATTACAGGGGACAGAGAAAAAAACACAATCATCCAGTTATCCGCATCTAGAAGATGTTTAAAGTACTCTAATTTGCGAGAAGGAAAACTTTTACTTGCTTTTTATACTGTAGAACCGTAACTTTTTAATACCATCGGGTAATATGTTGAATAACCGCGTTTTCTACTTACCTCAGTTAGGAATTTTTGTTTTTGTTTTATGTATTGTATTATGTTAGCTCTTGGTTTCAAAAGAATATACACTGCGCAAAAAAATTAACGCACATTATGGAAATCTCAAATTTATTCTAGAACTGAAGGTGTTCTCAATGATAATTATTTTATCAGAATTATGCATGCATATGTTATCCACTTTCAACGTTTTTCTTCAATACAGATGTTTTTTTCCCAGCAGGAATAACAAAATATTAGATTATCAGATTTTGAATGTTGTTCTCGATCGCTATGCAACGCGAAACAGGCAATTTGACCTAAGAGAAATGTGTCCAAGCGGTAGTTTTGCGAGAAGAAGGGTGGACATACACAAGAATTGCAGAAGGTTTGGAGTTTCCCATACAAGTGTGTCCAGAATGTTGCAGCGATTCAGGCAGACAGGTATGAATGTTCGAAGACCAGGACAGGATAGACCACGAGTAACAACTGTCATTCAAGAACGTTACTTGAGAGTTCAAAATTAGCTTGAGCAAACTCATGGGGTGCAAATTAGCACTCAGACAATAAGAAATCGCCTCAGAGAATATGATTTAGGGCCTCGTGTCGCGGCAAGAGTCCCACCTCTTACCCCAGCCTATCGAAGGGCGAGTTTGAATTTTGCGAGAGAGCATATCCATTGGGAAGAGGCTGAATTCTCTTCACAGATGAGTCTGCCTCTACCATTGTGATCGACTTTCCCTTGTATACAGACGTCCACATGAAAGATATGCAAAGTGCAATTTCCTGAATACTACTGGTTTCGGGGGAGGATCGATTATGGGGTGGAATATCTTTGACTGCTCGCACAGACCTAGTGGTCGTTAATAATGGAGCTACGAATGCTGATAGGTATATAAGAAACATTCGTGAAGAGCATGTAGTGCCATTTGCCCCATACATGGGTGAAAACTTCATTTTATGGACGATAATGCCAGACCCCATCGTGCGCGCATCGTTCAGAAGTACCTTGAAGAAGTTGAAGTCTCTCGAATGGAATGGCCAGCAAGAAGTCCAGATCTCAATCCGATTGAGTAGGTTTGGGACAACCTCAGAAGACGGATGAGAAGTTCAGAAAATCATCCAGCTACTCTAAATGACTTAGAAATCCAACTTAGAGAAATCTGGGAAGGATTAGATCAGATCATTTTAAGATCGCTCATTTTGAGTATAAACCGCCGTTGCCGAGCTGTAATTAACGCAAGGGGTGGAAATACCAAGTATTAAATCATTTATCAGCATTCCAGTATTTTGAAAATTGTTTATTTCTCTTCTTTCACATAAGATTCGGTGAAATCCTGAATTTTTCTTCCATTTGATGTGTCTTGTTTCGTTCAAAACCTTCCCGAGAGAACATAAAAAATAAGTTATAAAGTCAATGTAGTATATACTTGGGGATGAAGAAGTAATTGACTCTATACATAAATTTCTGTTCATTTAGGTTTCCAAATAATGTATTAGGCAAGGAATAAGTGGCAGTCTGAGAAAATAATAAAATGCAAACATCTAGACAAAACATACCTACCACAGCATCCATAGAAACAACATCACGCAAATGTAAGATCTTCTATCGGATAAAAATATCATTCCAGCATATAACAGTTCCTAAAATTAATCACCAGCGTCCTCGAAAGGAAATAGCAGAACACCCAAAGGCAGAACGCAGCAACGTTCTTAAAAATTTCCTGACAAACACGACCGATCGTTGATCTGAAATTGATTTATTTCACGGCATCGGCCAAAAGGGAAGCTGGCCTGTAGGCGTTTCATTCGTTCTATAGATATTAGATCTCATTAATTTACAGTTTGACTCATTGAACCGAAGGTATTATTAGCACAACACTGTCATATCGGCTTTCTTCAATATCTCTGACTCGGATATTGAACTGCAGGAATGTTCATTTTCTAAGAATAAGATCGATTTTACATGGCGATTTTGAGAGGTAATGCAGATAAATTCATTCGATTATAGTTTTTCAAATATAATTGGATGTTGCTTAGGCGGTATGACAAAAAAATGTTAATTTCACAGATTAAGTGAAGAGCTGTTGCGCGTACTTTTGTTTATAACATTTTATTATTAACTGGAAAAAGTAGTTTCGACTTTTTTCTGTGAAAAAGTGGACATCTGTCTTCTCTTCTACTTCTTATTCAACTCTCTGATTCATGAGGAACTAATCCGTAAATGCAGAATAAAGCATTTATCTACCGTTGAACAACTGTTGCTCGTAAACTTCTATTTTCATTTTTAGCCCAAAAAGAAGTTCAGTTTCTTTTTTGGGAGACTTAGAAACGGCAAGTATATCGTCATCAATCACTTATTGATTGATTATCATTTCGACATAAATTTTCATCACGATTCTTGATTATTAATACGGAATTTAAGTTAAGGTACGTGACTGTATCACAGTTCATATCTATGAGAAAAGATTACACAGTATTATAAATTAGGGAATTTCCTGGCGCCAGCAGGAAAAACTGGCGCAAGTTTATTCTTTGTTGAATGAATATTAGATATCATGTCCTCACATACAGGGTGTCCCATAACTTTTTTTCCTAACGGCCCTTCCTACGAAGATACGACCTCCTAAATGACGCCACTGAAAATTCCTTTTAGTGGAATACATGTGAATTACTTACTTCTTTCTTTATTTTCTGTTTCGAAAACGGTTCATTTTATCGACACTGAACAAGAGTACCTTTTCTTTAGCTTAATGTTCAAGGGATTCAAATTTGTTTTTTTAGGACCTTATCATAGAGGGTGTTAAAAATGTAAGCATTGAAATGTACAACCCAGTCCGCCCCTGTTAAACTGAACAAGCTAATTGAAATTTGAGTGCGGTGATTTAAGAGGTCCTTAATACTATAAATAATATAAAATTTTCATCAAATCATATCGAGTAGTTTGAAAATATTCCATTGAAATGGATTTCCCGTGCCGTCATTTAAGAGGTCGTATCTTCGTAAGGAGGGCCGCTAGAAAAAAAATTATGGAAACTTGTCATCTTCATTTTTTATGTTCTGTCTGAATCCGAGAGATTTCCCATACTTTTCGGGACACCCTGTATATTCATATGAATTTAAATAGCTTATGCACTAAAAAACGAATGCATTAAAATAAATTCTGTAAATGTTTCGTTTTAAGAAAAGACCCAATAGTAGGATATGAAAATAACAAAATGTATTGCAATACCCTACACGGGTAACAAAATGGCGAATGCGCCGGGTGATATTACACGTACCGGGTTTTTCACTATAATTTGACCCCCCTTTAACTTTGTTACTGAAGGAGATACAAGAAAATGTTTCGTATAAAAGTTTCACGAAATCAACTGAGGTTTTGTGATATGAGTCCAGAAACTGAAATATATACAGGGTGGCAAACATATTGATGGCAACTTCATTTTTTCAAATGGAACACCCTGTATATTTTTCCATTTTTGGCTAGCTCTTTTTCTCCTGATTTCGAATAAGTATGTAACATATGTTGGTCTATCTCTTTTATTCTGAGAACCACAGAGTTTCAAATTTTAAGAACCACCTGCCAAGATCTGTAATCATTTTACAAGTGGTAGAGTGCGTTTACTGAAAATGCTCATTTTTGGAGTTATAATAACGTCAATGGAAAGATAAAGGGTGAACAACATTGAATGCAACTATATTTTTTCAAATGGGACACCCTGTCCTGTATATTCTTCCTTTTTTTGATAGGCTATTTCCTCCTCTGATATCGAATATAAATGCGTATATGAATGTGTCTCTTCAATTTTCAGAGTTTCAAAGTTCTGAAATGATGAAATATGTGAAATACCTACGAAATTCTTTATATCCAAACAATCTACTTAAAATTATTGTTTTAGAATGAATACTTAACAATTACTTAACCAATGACAAATGATAAACTATGGTAGTATGGTAAGAATAACATCAACTAAAGGAATTGCTCGAAATGACCACCTTCATTAAATACTCATAGTTCATATAGTTGTCTCAAGTTTTTCAGACCATTTTTGATAGCATTATTATGGCACTGATTCAAGTCAGAAATTGAATCTTCAAAATTTGTTTCTTATCATTACACTATTATCATTATTCTTTGTGCGTTGACGGGATTAGTTCCGAATTATGGGTTTAATATTGGTTGCTTTTATATCATTAATATTCTCCGCTTTCATTGATTGTCATTATTGCTGAAGTAATTTTTTTCCTTCAGGAACGGCTACATAAACGTGCCCAACGGTGTTAAATCGGGACTATTTGGTGGCCATAAAATGGGTGCGCTATTACCAATCCAAAGATCAGATTGGCCACTTAGATATTCACGAACTTCCAGAACGCTATGCCAGATGGTTATTGAAATTTGAAACTCTGTGGTCTGTGGTGCTCAGAATAAAAAAAATAGACCAACATATGTTACATATTCGAAATCAGGGTAAAAAGAGCTAACCAAATATGGAAAAAAATACAGGGTGTTCCAGTTGAAAACATTAAGTTGCCATCAATATTTTGGCCACCCTGTATATATTTCAGTTTCTGGACTCATATCAAAAAACCTCAGTTGATTTCGTGAAACTTTTATACGAAACATTTTTCTGTATCTCCTTAGTAACAAAGTTAAAGGGGGGGTCAAATTATAGTGAAAAACCCGGTACATACATAAACAATGATTTGTTTATAGTACAAATGGTT
The DNA here is from genome assembly GCA_013421045.1 of Propylea japonica. NCBI lineage: Eukaryota > Metazoa > Arthropoda > Insecta > Coleoptera > Coccinellidae > Propylea > Propylea japonica. Next base: position 68,504,825 of record CM024239.1, read on the forward strand.
TTGGGCGGGTGGTTTCGATATTATTTTTCCAACAATTTATAATTCAGGAACCAATTATTAAGTGAACAGTTTTTGAATTAAACTCCAGTATTTGAGAGGACTTCAAGAAGATAATATCCGTTTCTCCTATAATTCCTTTGCTCAAAACATTCTTTGCACAGGCTTGCAAGGCATTCTTTCCTCACAAACTCTACACTCGTCATTTACTATTAGTTATATTATATTTTTCCCAAGGTGACAATGTCCAGTTAGAAATCCAGTGAAGAGGCGTAACTTCTTCTTACTGCAATCCAAATACTTTTTCGACCTCGCAGTTTTAAAGTTCCCAAAGAACTTCTAGGAGTTATACGTTCCTGTAAGTTTGGTTTTCTTTCAGTTGATTCCATTCCCAAAAAGGCTTCTTCATAGGTCCATTTGCCCATACCACAGAAGATTTTTTGGTCTAGTAAGTAGCGTTCGTGCTCTTTTTCTGGCTAGTGTGTTAACATCTTCATTTCCTTTGACTAAAGTGACCTTGTTTTTGCCTAATTCATTGAATTTCCTCCAACATTTCCATATAAGCTACATAGGATTTCAGAGCTTCAATAGCATCTGGACTATCAGAATAGATCACCCTGTAACAGCCTGATAGTTTCTTTCCAGGTTCCCATATATGCATCTTCACAGTTCACTGTGACCTTCAGGTCTATTGTGCTCCCTTACAAAGCTGTTCTGACCAAACCCTTCCAGTTTCAGAGATCTGATGAAATCCAATATCTGTGAAGGCTTCAACGATGCTAGTTCCTCACTCTTACAAGTTTATCGCCCAAGGCATACTCTCTTTAGGCTCGCAATGCCAATGCATTCCGTGACTAGGCGATTGGGGGTTTCTTCCTCCTCCCCACAGAACCTACACTCTTCAGTGTCCGATAATCCCATCCTCAACAGGTGCTTCCTGAGGCGACAGTGGCCTGTTAGAAAGCCAGTGAGGAGGTGTAATTGCTTCTTACCAAGATCCAGGTATCTCGTTGTCTCAAAGTTCCGAAGGCCTAACGACAGTATATACTTAAACGAAAAATAAAATCAGAGTGGCAAAATTTTGGAAGATAAAGTGAAAGATTTTTTGCAATAACCGAGTCAAATCTACAGAAGAAGAAACATATCCATTATGAGATCTCAACAGTCTGTAGCCTTTTTTCTCACATAGAATCAAGCGAGATTTTTCATCTGATGGAAGTAATCGATTCGCGTTCGAAAACGAAGTATATAGTCCGTTCACGAAAGTTTGAGCGCATAGTAGGCGTTTATTTATTTATCTGAATTTGGCAGTATTTGTTGTCATAACGTAAAGTAAAGTCAACGGACCCGGTCTCGTTCGACGAGCTTCCGAGTTATCAGAGAACTCTATACAATATTGACAACATTGCGTATCCTTCTGACAAGAAAATAAACAACATAACCTAAAATTCAAATATACACAGTGGAATATGCCAAATTGTCATGGCCAACCGACAGCTCATATAGTTTAAGAACCCACCATGTAAATTATACAGAAAAAATTCCTAAACTATTGGTTGCATATTCATAACAATGAAAATTCACTAGTCATCCTATCCATATCGTTTACAGCTGTATAATTGTTTATAATGAACCCGACATTTAATTCGTTCCGTCAAATTCCGATCATCCTCAACAATACACTAAAATATCTCAAAGAAGTTCATCGTCTTAACCAACCGCAGAATCTAACAGATTTCGAAATATAACAAACCAGCAATTTTATAATATGTCAGTTTCCTATTTGCATTTCGTGTCAATCATGCCCAACAGATCTCTAGAGGTCACGACGAAAAAAACGAGAATAATAGAGAATAGGACTGACGCCAATAGTTTAATTTCTCCTATTCTTATCCTGCGAAAGAGAATTGATTGAGCGATTCTATTGTCTGAGAAATATGGCTTGTGATTTTGAGTTTCACGAAGGTGTAAATCGCTTTTATTAGTCTCATGGTGTGGTAAATGTTTCAGTCCATCTCATTGATATAATAATGAGGGTAATAATAAGCTTCATTGTTCGGTCTGGTGAGTTATTATTGAACATTGGTGCCAATAAGTATGCTAAGTTATATTGTTATCCGTATTTAGGACAGTGGAGCTGACAATTCGATTTCAATGACAGGTTTCTTGAGCTAGAAGCGGAAATTCAGTATGTAAATTGATTTCATAAGCATATCTGCAAACAATGACTGCTTCTCTTAAATATAATAAGGTTAAGTTAGTTATATCGTTAGAAGGTTGAATTATTTATCACCACCGAAAGGAACTTGAAACAGTATCACCAGAAAAAGATTCAGATGGGACACCGTACATTTCTCGTATGATACAAAAGCACAAGGATAAATTTTAACGAACCCTAACGTCATTAGTTCTTGCACACTTGTCCATATTAGGGAAACAAGAATTCGTTATTGGTTTCCGTCCATTTACATTGCGCAAAAAAATTAACGCACATTATGGAAATCTCAATTTTATTCTACAACTGAAGGTGTTATCCACTTTCAACGTTTTTCTTCAATACAGATGTTTTTCCCAGCAGGAATAAAAAAAGATGAGATTATCAGATTTTGAATGTATTGGCTCCATTCTGAAATCAGTTGTTCTCGATCAATTCTAGTGATCATTAGTTTTTCTTTCTTTTGATTTTCTACACTCGATCGTTAGGCAACGCGAAACACGCAATTTGGCCCAAGAGGAATGTACCCAAGCGGTAGTTTTGCGAGAAGAAATGTGGACAAGCACAAGAATTGCAGAAAGGTTTGGAGTTTCCCATACAAGTGTGTCCAGAATGTTGCAGCAATTCAGGAAGACAGGTATGAATGTCCGAAGACCAGGACAGGGTAGATCACAATTCACAGGTAACAACTGCCATTCAAGAACGTTACTTGCGAGTTTCTTCGTTGAGACAATGGTTTGCAACCGCTCGTCTCCTTCAAAATCAGCTTGAGCATGGGGTACAAATTAGCACTCAGACAATAAGAAATCGCCTCAGAGAAAATGATTTAAGGCCTCGTGTCGCGGCAAGAGGCCCAGCTCTTACCCCAACCCATCGAAGGGCGCGTTTGGATTTTGCGGGAGAGCATATCCATTGGGAAGAGGCTGATTGGGAAAGAGTTCTCTTCACAGATGAGTCTAGATTCTGCCTCTACAATTGTGATCGAAGTCTCTCGAATGGAATGGCCATCAAGAAGTCCAGATCCCAATCCAATTGAGCAGGTTTGGAACAACCTCAATAGAAAGCTGAGAAGTTCAGAAAATCATCCAGCTACTCTTAATGACTTAGGAATCCAACTCAGAGAAATCTGGGAAGGATTAGATCAGAACATTTTAAGATCACTCATTTTGAGTATGAACCGTTGTTGCCGAGCTGTAATTAACGCAAGGGGTGAAAATACCAAGTATTAAATCACTTATCAGCATTCTAGTATTTTGAAAATTGTTTATTTCTTTTCTTTCAAATAAGATTCGGTGAAATCCTGAATTTTTCTTCCACTTAATGTGTCTTGTTTCGTTCAAAACCTTCCCGAGAAAACATAAAAAATAAGTTATAAAGTCAATGTAGAGTTAATTTTCATTAAAATCGAGATTTTCAGAATGTGTGTTAATTTTTTTACGCAGTGTAGGTTCGAAACAATTTCCCGTTCAAATAGTACCTATGAATTCATCCAATTCTAAAAGAACTCACATTTCTTTTTTCATTCAAAAGATCGCGTCATAAAGAGTAAAAGTGTAAACTAGTTCGATACCATCACACAATAATGATAGACTTTGTTCCCAGTAGCGCTTCGAACGATGAATGAAACCGATATATAGATTGAAAAAAATAGAAATCTCGTTCTTGTTTCAGCTCATCACACGAATCAATAGATGATAGACACGAGAGGAATCTTGATTAGCTACTAATGAATATCGTTATTGATACCCTGATAGCTATCTCCTTTAGGAAATCGATATCTATAGCAAAGCTACAATCATGCAATCGATTAGACCTTTCAGGCTATTATTATGGTTTAAACTCAAACCATTGGCTAGAATTTTGAAGGAATCGTGCTCCAAATTTTCAATCAATCAAAATATGAGATCACTTTCTTCTATAGTCGATAATAGCATGCGAAAGCGAATGGGAATTATAATGCATAATTTTTTTTCGATCAATCATTAGAGACAAAAAATGTGAAGGTAATTGTTCATTTTGGACAGAACAATTTCACGCTCTATTCGATGGTCTATTTCTATGGGAATTTTCACATGAATTAGGATGAAACTCTGATAACTTTGTGAAGAAGAAAGTTAAGGGTTCAACTCAGAGGTATTCTGTGTTTGGTCATGAATTAGCGATAATTTAAGGGCATCAAATATACCTAATTTTATCGACAAAAACAACCACATTTTGACGTTTACCCCCTTAGTTTTGGAGTAGCCCCCATTTCAAACTTACTTTTTTATTTTCTTTGATCCTTTCAAATAATATCTTATATTATATACTTCATTGTGCTAGTTCTTGTACTATTACGGATTCACTGAGAAAATCAGTACATTTTTTTACTAACATTTTTTGGAAAAACATTTTTATGACATTTCTAATTTAAATGTTTTCATATTGTTCCACTTCAATAAATGGTGGTAGTATCATTTTTCAAAAAACATTTTTTCACATCTGTAGGAACTTTATATCCAAAGAAATCGATATTATTTGGAAGGGTTAACAAATAGAAAAAAGTAAATTTAAAATGAGGGCCCCTCCAAAACTGAGGGGAGAAACTCCCCAATGTGTGTGTTTTTGTCAATAAAATTGGGTATATCTGATGCCCTTAAATTATCGCTAAGTCATGTCCGAAGTCACTGTATACAGGGTGTTTCCTTAACATGCGGCAAAAATTCAGGAGATTGTTTCTTGGACTGTTCTAAGAATATTTTGTCCTTTGATGATTTTTGAAAAACCTCTTTGTTTCGAAGATACAGGGGAAACAAAATTTCAGATAATAACATTTTATTATGAAAAATTACATGAAAATTTAATTTAATTTTTACAAGCATCCAATCTTCTCCTGACTGCCGAACCCTTTCAAAAACACCAGGATCATTTCTTATTAAGTTACACCCAGCAATGATCCGATTTCGCAAGTCTCCCACATTTAAAAATAAATGGTACCTACTTAGTAAACACAGTGCGGTACGCATTTCCATTTAAACTATTATTAATTTTAAAAATATGAAAAATGTTGTTCGCCCTGTATCTTCGAAACAAAGAGGTTTTTCAAAAATCATCAAAGGACAAAACATGCTTAAAATAGTCCAAGGAACAACCCCCTGAATTTTTGCCGCATGTTTAGGAAACACCCTGTATATGAATATGTTTGATACATAATTATTTTAAATATTTCGCATATGAAATACGCCAGCAATTAATGTTTATTCCTTTATTTTCATACACAGAATGAATCTTCCAAAATAAAAGTACATATAGTCCGTTCACGAAAGGTTGAGCCGTCGGTTGGCCATGGAAATTTGACATATTTCACTGTGTATATTAAAATTTTAGGTTATGTTCTTTATTTTCTTGTCAGATTGATACGCAATGTTGTCAATATTGCATAGAGTTCTCTGATAACTCGCAAGCTCGTCGGATGATACCGGGAACATTCGGCAACGTTGACTTTATTTTACTTTATGACAGCAAATACTGCCAACTTCAGATAAATAAAGAAACGCTTACTATGTGCTCAACCTTTCGTGAACGGACTATATGTATGTATGCAAATAAGAAGCGACCTGCTCACAAAATTTGAACTTAGGAAATAATCAATATATCACAATTATAATCATGCATTATGAGCACAATAATAAAGTTATCAAAGCAGAATAAATAAACAGTTTTCTATATGCATATACTAATTATACCCTATAATTCACAAGAGTTATTCTTATATGATTCATAATAAATTCTTCCTTAATCGTCACGAGCAGTTCTCGTTATTTTTCAATTAATCAATCAAAACTCATTTGACTTATTCCATTAATTATCGATGATTACAAGCTTCCTAGTAATAGTTTCCAGACATCATACTTCGATATAATAATTAATGATTCATTAATAGGCCATGTCTCCTTGAAGTATCGAAATAACCGATCTCTTGCATAATACTTACTATAAGAAATTATCACAACAAAATGTCACAGACAACTCAAGCTGAAAAGCTTGTCTGATTGTAATGGCATTCATTCGTTCCAATTATAATTAAAACATTGATATTGCGATTACTATTTGGCATGCAATGACAAAGTTATCATTGTCACCTTAGAATAGATGTGTGGAAAGCCCTATTTCATATTGTCTTCTGCAGAAAATTGTCCTCAATTTCATTGATTGTACCAAATCGGTGCAATAGATAAATAATGTACTTATTTGAAAGTTAATTAAGCATTGACAAACGATGTAATTTATTGGACCATACACAGAGTGTGTTTGGTCATGACTTAGCGATAATTTAAGGGTATCAAATATACCTAATATTATCGACAAAAATGACCACATTGGGAAGTTTACCCTCTTAGTTTTGGAGTAGCCCCCATTTTAAATTTAGTTTTTTATTTTCGTTGATCCTTCCAAATAATATCGATTTCTTTGGACATAAAGGTCCTACGGATGCGAAAAAAATGTTTTTTGAAAGGTGGTACTACAACCTTTCATTAAATTAGAACAATATGAAAACATTCAATTTGAAAATACCATAAAAAATTCTTTAAAAAAAATTTCTAAGTAAATCTGCAATAGTACAAGAACTACCACATTGAAGTATAATGTTTTTTCAATGATTTATCACGCAAGGATATTAGCTATAAAACAACGCCAACATTATTTCTGTAAGTTACATAATTTGAGAGTTATTGTTGTTCGAACATGACCACTGCGCCATAAGACAGGTCATCATAATGGCAACTGCCTGTCTACAAAGCAGATGCGGCCATTTTGAGCAATTTTTATGATTAATTGGTTTGTTTGATCATTAAAAATTGACGAAAGTACAGTACTGAGTTTTATTTTTTTTTATCAATTTTCATAAGGGTCATGTTTGAACAGCAATTACTTTCTAACAATGTAACTTACAGAAATTATGTTTGTATCGTTTTGTAGCTTATATTCTTGCGTTTTAGCCCATCGAAAAAAAATTATACTTCAATTCGCTAGTTCTTCCACTATTGTGGATTTACTAAGAAATTTTTTTTTATATTTTTCTTCTTTAATAAAAGGTGGTAGTATCGTCTTCCAAAAAACATTTTTGTCAAATCTGTAGGACCTTTATGTCCAAAGAAATCGATGTTATTTGGGAGGGTCAACAAAAAAAAAAGGAAAATTTAAAATGGGGGCTACTCCAAAACTGAGGGGTTAAACTTCCAATGTGGGTGTTTTTGTCGATAAAATTAGGTATATTTGATACCCTCAAATTATCGCTAAGTCATGGCCAAACACACTCTATAACATTGTTTAATGTACACGAAGACCATATTATATCACGAAGGAAGTCTTACTATTTCAGGTGATATCTTATAAATATCAGATCTTCCAGTCATTCAATTTTCCAGAGATAAATCCTAATGAATATCACGATAAACTGGTATCTTTGTATGCATTGTCGATGCTTTGGTTGATTTTAGCTGATATAAATTAAAAATATTTGAAATTTTTATTTCAATCAACAATTCAGAATGTTTTTTCAGCAGAAAATTTTATTAATGGTCAGTTTCAGTTTGTTAATACTCTAGATTAATTTACACTTGTTCGAGAAAATATATGTATTTTCAATCATGAAATATATTTTCCCGTCGATCTCAAAATAAAAGGCGATTTCAATGTGTACGAAATTAATCATTGATGATCCATTTTAATGCTCGATTTATGCTATTTTAATGTGCAATCCTCATGGCAACCGTTCACGAAGTATTCAAAAGCACTACGCGAAATATCAAAACTCTATTGGAACATAGATACATTGAAATTTTATTATGTGAAATGTAAGTCTAGTGCAAAATGAGAATGTATTCCAATCAAGAATTCTTACAAAATTCATATTGAGATCGTCAAAAAATCTTTTAATCAACTCGGTTATTAATCTAGCGACTAATGGTCTCGAACCATTAAGGCGTTCGCTCCGCTGTCTTTAATAACCTAGTTGATTAAATGACTATTTCCGCCGACCTCGAAATAAAAGGTGCTTTTAATGTTTACGAAATTGAGCATTAATGACCCATTTTAATGCTCAATTTTTTTAGCCATTTTAATGTGCAATCTTCATGGCAACCGTACACAAAGTATTCAGAAGCACTACGAGAAATGTCAAAACTCTACTGGAACATAGAAACATAGAAATTCCTTTACGTCAAATGCGTGTCTTGTGCTAATTGAGAATGTATTTTAATCAAGAACTTATACACTATTCATGTTGAGATGGTCGGAAAAATCTTGTAATAAACTCGGTTATTAATCTAGCGACTAATGGTCTCGAACTATTAACGCGTTCGCTCCGCTCACGCATTAAAATATCTTGACCATTAGTCGTTGTCTTTAATAACCTAGTTTATTAAATAACTATTTCTTGAAATGTAAATCTTGGCATTCATTCATTCTAATTAGAATCAAAACATTGATATTCCGATTACCATTTCACATGCAATGACAAAGTTATCATTTCCACTTGCGACTAAATTTGTGGAAAGCTCTTTTTCATCTTGAGTGCTGCAGAAAACTGTCCTCAATTTCATTGGCGGTACCAAATCGGTTCAATAGATAACACACCAATTTAAGAGATAATTAAGCATTGACAAAGGATGTAATTTATTGGGCCATATATAACATTGTTGAATGTGCACGTAGAACGTATTATATCACGAAGGAATTCTTACTATTTCAGGTGATATCAGATTGCAGGTATTGGAACTCAATATCAGATCTTTCACTCATTCTACTTTCCAATGATAAATCCTGATGAATATCAGGAGAAACTAGTGCTTTTTTTATTAATTGTCGATGCTTTGGTTGATTATAGCTGATATGGAGTTTCAGAATGTGTTTTACTTATATAATAAAAAACTGAAGAACTGCTTTGAGTTGTTCGTCCATAGGTGGAAAAATAAGGTTATCACCTGAAAATTCTGTATAGGTATAGATCTTGAGATTGATACTAAATATATGAATACAAAATCTAAGCACGATCTGAAGTTATTCACAGAATGAAATACTTTAAAAAAATATAATTCCAATTGAAAATTTGCATGATCATTCACAATTAACATCCTCAATTTCGATTTCATTTCAATCGATAATTTTTTGTAAGAATTCACTGCATAATTTCAGCTCGATGAAATTGGCAAATTCTGAATTATTCTAAAACATGCATAATTAAGGAAAAATTTTAATTTTATGATTCTGATAATGTGAACCTTTCGAAATTTTGCATGAACATACAGTATAAGAAAATTCACCCTCAAAATTTCACTCGAATCCGTTATTTTGTTATGGAAATTGTGGTTGCAGAATCTCCTTTCGATCGGTTTTGTTTTGTCTGAAATAGCAATCCCAAGTTTCACAAAAATTTGATTTTTGTAGAACTCTTTCTTTGGGGATAGATGTCCCACCACGAAAATACTGGGAGGGATAGATGCCCTTCATACTGTATGAACCAAAAACCCAACCAAATACAATGAGATTTTTTATGCTAATACAAGCAACTTTATCTACGCAACATGGATCGAATTAACAACAATTGTGCAATTTTAATCGAATGAAATAATAAGTCTCAACAAAAATAGTCAGGAATCAAGTTCAAAATCAAAATAACACAATGAATAGAAAATCTATTAAGAAGATAAGGTTTTAGTTCAGATATCCTTAGGGGCACATATACCTCAAAAATCAGGGCAACTTTCCTTTTCGATAGGGATAGATGCTCATGATTTTTTTTTAATAAATCAAGAAGAAAACTCAGATGTACACTTAATGAAACACTGTATTGACGTAAAAAAAAAATTACTGAATTTATTTCCACTTCAAAAGTTATACAGCGGCAATTACCTACGTCTAAAACTTTGTCATGCTTGTGGCTTCACTTTACAAAAACTCTTACAAAACTAAGGTCCAGGACTCCAGGATGACTGAAGCAGCTACTTATAAAATTAATTTTTTGTTACGTGTTTCGGAAGTTAGGTATTCTGAAAATGCGACATCTATCTAACTGGGGCATCTATCTGGGTTTCACCCTACATACCTTTAAAATTTCAAATCTCTAGCTTGACCAATAATTTCGAGAGTTATCGTGTTTATGGGCGGCTGGCAACACGTACAGAATTGAAATTGACCAAGGATTCGTGGACAGGGACTCGATAATTATCGTTTGGCACCATTTTCGGCTCGAAATTCTACAATTGCAGACATTTGGGCAAAACGATATGGCACTCGTTCAAATCCATATAGTGAGTTTGAGTAAAACGAGCGCTCAAAAAGTCAAAACCTCATTAAAAGGGTGGAAAAGAGAATTGGCCATCGCCGAGTGAATATTTTTGACTTCAGAACAAACGATGACTAAACAAAATCATTCCCATAGTTCTGAACTTGAAGTCCACTGAAATTGATTCTCACTTGAATGCACAGTTTCCTAGCTTTAAGGAGCATATCGATACAATCGCTGTGACATTTCTGGTTTTCACACAAAATTCCGATAAGTGATCGAATTATACTTGCAAATGTTCTAGCGGTAGTCCGATGGCCGCATAAACAGTTCCTTATTATTCTTGCAGTCACCTAATGATATGCAACAAAGCGAAAACACTGAGATCCTTCGTAGATAGTCATATGTGCATTGAGAAAAAGTGCAAAATTTTCAATCCTCTAAATGAATAATTATATCCTTGTAATAAAGGCCTGTGGGATATTCGTTTCTCGTACTTATAATCGAATGAATTATGGTCAATTTGTCGTTTTTCTACAATTGTTTTATAAATGGGCTTCACTTCCTACACTCGGTATGTTAATTCGTAGCAGGTTGTCTCATTCAATGTTATTGAATTGTGGTTGAGCTGTTTTTGCCGGAAACTTTCAATCTATTTATGATGAATAATTTCTCTAGGAAATGGTTGCAGTTATTAAACGTTTTTTCCTATCAGAAGACTCATAGGAAAATGAACGCTTGAGGACATAGTCTCGTCATAGGAAGGATTTTCCAACTCGTGTGTACATCCTTGTCAGGATCGGCTCAGGGAAATTTACATAATATGGTTTGAAAATGAATAACTTCATCATCATTTACAATATACAGGGTTTTCCTTTTAAGTTGGCCTATTGGACGTTTTTGAAGAACTAGTAAATATTTCTTTCTGATATTTTAGGAGGAGCCTTGAGGATGAAGAAACTCTTCGCCTAAAATATTTTCAAATCGACAAACGCATATCTACTTTCTTATTCCAAATGCAACTACCTATATTTTTATTTATGTATCGATGCAATGCCAAATTCGCAGTACAACCTACTAAAAAATTTCTTTGCCATGCACTGCTGCCAAGTTATGCACAAATTCTTGAGGTTTTTGACCTCTGCATTGCAAGTTTGGAAATGCAATATATCAATTATTTATTCTATGCGAACGGAACCAAACTCAGCAGTCTGATAGTAGAGATGCTATTCATTCGTGTGGTATATTCACTTTTTTGATACACCGTAAAGTTCTTCGAAAATTTTTATCCGAAAATGTGGAAATTAAAATTGAAATATTTCGAGATTTTCAAAGGGCAACCCCATATTTATTTTAGAGTACTCGATTCGAGATGAAAAATAAATGGCAGTCTTCTCTTACACTAATTTTTTATTTTGGATAGTTTTCGAATGAGATGAAAAGTACTGAAATTCTTTTGTATTTAGAGAAATGATCTATGATCGTATTTACGATGAAGTGGCTCTTATTATAAGGTAAATTATTGAGGTAAACTATATGGTTGAAATCATAAAAAGTGTTCGACGATCATGGATGTCATAGAAAAAAAGTTAACCCATGTTATTCAAACACGATTTTGGGGGTTTCACAATTCACGGAGAATGCCAAAAAATGATTGAAAGGATCTGTAGGACCTTCAACAATCTGTTATTCACATTTAGCAAGAATGACTGGAAATAGATTCCGAAATTGTTTTGGCTTTCGGTAATCCTGCAATAATTCACCTTATAATCACACAGCATTATGTCCATAGATCATGACTATAAATACTGAACAATTTCAGTATTCTTCATCTCTTTCGAAAACTATTCAAAATAAATAACAATAACAAATCTTCATTGAAGGAAGAATATAAATAATCGCACCTGTTGAAAACTTCGAACTTCAGAGACATCTGCGAAAAAATTAATTATGTTAAATGTTATTAGTCAGCCATGAATGAATAAAAATGAATAAATGAAATTCCTACAACCTGACAACTATTTGTTGAATAAATTATATTATTCGCTAACCTTGGCAATTACTATTCTATTTATTAACTTCTAACATCGAAAACATTTCTGGTGTTATTGCCAGGTAAATTAACATCAGGTTGAATAAAAGTTCGGAAAACTCTGAAGAATTGTTAAAGTTACTATTACTTCCTTATTTAACACTTTTAGAATTTGCATAAGTAAAATTACGAAGAATTAATATTCTTTTGAATTGAGAGCTAATAAAATACAATACATGAAACAAAAAAGTCCCTAGCTAAGGTTGATGCAAAACGGGGTATACTATTCTGGCGTATGCTACCAGAGCACAGGGAAAACCAGCAGTAGAAAAAACCCTGTCTCGCCGTTTTTATGAAATTGAAACTTGAAACTATTCGAATAAATACCTTCAATATTATATACAAAATACTTAATTCATGCTCTTAGGCCAGGAGAGTGTTTTAAACCAGGTCTGGCATTCCAAGTGATGATTTTTCGAATCTCCTCTTCTTCTAAGAACTCTACAGGACCCTATCGAAGTGTAATCATCTCCCATAGATTTAAATAGTGGTATTTCATCCTAAACATCGAATTCAGTTTCGGAATAATGATAAAAAATTATGAAGAATTACGAGGTGACTCCACTTATGACTTGTGAGTCGAATTTGAGTAAAATGGTGTTCGATTAGCTATCTGCAAACACAGTAACAAACGATGATATCTGGAAACGTGATTAATCGAATCAAATCGTATGAAAGTCTATATGGTATTTTTTTGTTACAGGATGGTCACCTAAAATGGATCTAAATTATAAAAATGCAAGATGCCAAAGTCGACTAGCGCTTCATCAATGTCTGGCGATAGTTTTGAGGAAAGAGGGCTGCCAAGGTGATCCTGGGGATTTTTGGATGTATGAAAATGGATATCCACTATTTCAGGTATTTTTGAAAACAATTTCCATCCAATCAAATACAAATGTTTCGTGAATTCATGTCAATCATGTTTCGGCATTTCTTATTACTGAAAATTGAACAGCTCTTCGAGTTAACACTAATTATACAGTGGAACCTCCCTATAACGAACGTCTGTATGAATTTCTCTGTATAACGAATTTCGTACCAGATATTGCACCTTGAATCCAAATTCCATGTTGAAAACACCGTCTAAAACGAAGTAAATTCTCTCTATAACGAAATATTCAAAGAACATCAATCTTTGAATGGGTATTGGTAAGAAGGCATAAGGGTAGGTTTTTTCCGAAATTTCTCCGGACGTACGTGATAAATCCTGACCTTAAACTAAATCATTACGGCCGGTAAAAAGATACTTCTGAAACAGTTTTGAATATACCCCTGGCTGTTTGGTTTCAATCTAACCATTACGCTAGTGTGAAAAGTGCGAAAATGTCTAAAAGCAAGTGCTTAAGTTTGAATGATAAACCTTAATTTATCAGTGAAGTCGACCGCGACCTTGCCGACTATAGAAACAGATTTTCTGTATAACGAAATTTCTGTATAACGAATTGTTTTGCGGATTTAGTGCTTTCGTTATAGAGAAGTTCCACTGTAATTCCATTCAACTTTCTTTACTGTATTACGAAAACAATTTTCATTTTGAATTTCACACTAACAAATTGAACTTTCTGTCGCATTTTAGGGTCTTCTATCAGCAAATGCTGTTTGTTGGTGGAATACAAGCTTGAGTAGTGCAACAAAAACTCTTGAATATAAAGGATACGTCAACCCTGGTGCTCTGCTAGTAGGCTCAGAACCATGTTCTCTAGAAATCTTGAGGAGCGCTTGGGCAAGAAGGGTGCTGCAGCCACCACAAGGATACCAGATCGTTGCATTAGGTAAATTAAAAAATGAAAATATGTTTATACAGGGTGTCCCGGAAAATATGGGAAATCTCTCGGATTCAGATAGAAGATAAAAAATTAAGATGACAAGTTCCCATAATTTTTTTCCTAGCGGCCCTCCCTACGAAGATACGACCTCCTAAATGACACCACTGGAAATCCATTTAGTGGAATAAGTTTCAAACTACTCGATATAATTTGATGGAAATTTGATATGATCAATAGTATTGAGGACCTCTTAAAGCACCGCACTCAAATTTAAATTAACTTGTTCAGTTTACCAGGGGCGGACTGGGTTGTACATTTTAATGCTTACAATTTTAACACCTTGTATGATAAGGTGTTAAAAAAACAAATTTGGATACCTTTAACATTGAGCTTAAGAAAAGGTACTTTTGTTCAGTGTCGATAAAATGAACCGTTTTCGAAAAAAAAAATAATGAATGAAGTAAGTACATAATTGAAATTTATTCCACTAAAATGAATTTCCAGTGGCGTTATTTAGGAGGTCGTGTCTTCGTAGCGAGGGCTGCTAGGAAAAAAAATTATGGGAACCTATAATCTTATTTTTTTATGTTTTATCTGAATCCGGGGGGACACCTTGTATAGCAATTTGGTTACATTTCGATATTAATTGAAGCAGTTTCAGTCCTCTGATTCTTTGATCGTCGATTATGTCTATCAAATTGTAAATTGTTTTTCTATACACTCATTTTTATAATTTAGTAGTTTCAATGTTCATCGTTTGAAACTTCGGGCTTCTTAAAATTTTTTTATTTATATTTTTTTATTTTTAATGTTAGTTTATTTCTCTCATATAAACCATCTATTGAAAAACAAAATCAAATAGTTGATCGATCGATTATGCTTCATAAAACTTACCATCAACCTAACACGTTTTTGACAAATGAATAATTTGGTAGTAGAGTTATTGTTTGAGCATTTTAATACTTATTTTTCATAAAATAGCATATAAACTTGGTGAATTAAGTGGTTTTCAATCCCTCGGCGAAATGTACAAACTTTTCGTTCAGTGATTAAAAACTCCACTGTCTCCATAAAAAGCACATCCTGCATATCATTAGTTCCTCCAATATTTTATTATTTCTATCGTTCCAAAATTATAGAAGAAATCGAAGGCTGCTATGTGAAACCAATAACTCAAACGCAATGGACACCGTTACCAGAAGCTGTGTGTGCAGTAATTTTGAGACTATCCAGCCAAGGAAAACCAGCAGGAATAGAGACAATCAGGGAATCTCTATACATGGTTTTTCCTCATGTATCTCCTCCTAGTGAGCAAGTACTTTATGACACCTTAGCACAGCTCACTGCAGAGAAAAAACTATACCATACGGCGAACGGATACTTCATAGTTACACCAGAGTGAGTATACATTTTGTTGGCGTGATATTCTTGATTATGAAACATAATAATAAGTGAAATTTATTTTGTGTATGAAGATTGATATACTGAATCTTCATTCAAAATTTCAAAAGGGTCGCATCAACAGAACCATAGAATTCAATTTTTCAATTGTTTTTAAATAATTTCCAGAATATTTATATATCTAGTATCAATATCAAGTACTATAAAAAATTTTGAGGTAGTAGCCTCTTTGATCCGCCATTTAGCGAGCGCTCAAAAGCAACTGCTCAGGGCTTTCTTAAATTTTTTCACTCCAAAATGAATTCGTGTTCGAATTTGCAAGAATTTCTGCTCTACCCCCTATATCTGCTCTTATTAACTCACTTCACATGTATAAGTCAATTGCAAAAGTAACTGAACTGGAACTAATATTAGATAGTTCCCCATCAAACCTTACATTAATTAGTTGCACTATTAGGTATATCTACATATAGACAAGATTATGAATATCATGTATTGAATACCATAATTTGCTTATTAATCTGACAGCTCATTTAGCGGAAGCTTAAGCGGAGTAAGTTTAAATGAGCGTAAGTTTTGCTTACTTTCAACTGGATTATTACAGATATACACATTCATTTCATTTCTCATAAATATATAGATGTATAGAGCGTTTTCTGTGGAGATGTGTGTTTATGAAATTATAAAGCTTATTAATTGGAGATAAATGAAATGATCATCATTTACGATTAAAACATTTCCTACGAATTCAACTGAACTTAAGTTTCTATTTCATATTCGATAGTTATAATCTATTAAGTGAAACAAATTGAAAATATCGATTTGAATATAACTGGGAGGTTTCTGCATTTCTGAAGAGCTTTTTAGGTTTTCACTTCCAGTCTCTGAAACAGAAATAATAAAAAAAAAATTTTCAATTAAGATGAAATGCTCTAGCGAAAATCTTCGCACTAGTTTGTCAGGAGCAAATTGGTTTTGAAAAAATTGTTGCCTAAGAGTAAAACTAAAAGAGGAAATAAATTAAAAGGAAAATGTAACGTTTCGTAGTTATTTTGAATTGCCAATTCATTTCAGAAAACGAAGGTCTAGAAGTCTTTCCAGAGGAGGTAAAAGGAGAACGATCGATGAAAATCATGGAAAAAGTATGCTTCTAACCACGGAAGAAGCCATTGCCATAGTTCATGGAGAAATGTCAACGATTAGAGATGGAAACATTACACATCAGTGCATACAAACAAATCTAGCTGATGTTATAAGCGGTGGTAAGTTATCTTAGCTATCTGAATACTAAGGAGAAGGTTTGCTCCTATTTTTGCTAGGGTGTCAGCTTTGTTATTTCCCTCACTATTCTAGCGAGAATGTACCAAAATTTATATACTTAACGAGCGCTATTGTGAGCTTATCCAAAGAAAAATACATGGTTTATGTGTATCATTCCATAAGAATTACTGAAATTTCTGATTAATAGGCAAAAATAGTAGGTATTTGATAGTTGATAGTTTGAGAAGTTTTACAATTCACTGCGACCGCAAGGTCTATTGTGCCCCCTTAGATAACTTTTTTGACCACATCTTTCACAGCTCGCCTTCCAGTTCCAGAGATCTGATGAAATCCAGTATCTGTGAAGGCTTCAACGAAGCTAGTTCCTCACTCACACATAAAGCATTCCGTGACTAGGTGAATGGGGGTTTCTTTCTCCTCCCCACAGAACCTACACTCGTCAGTGTCCCACAATCCCATCCTCAACAGGTGCTTCCTAAGGCGACAATGTCCTATTAGAAAGCCAGTGAGGAGGTGTAATTGTTTCTTACCAAGATCCAGATATCTTTTGGATCTTTCTGTTTCAAAGTTGCGAAGGAACTTAATGGAATTATCCATTCCTGCGAGATTCTGTCAGAGTTTTTCCCTCTCGGCTTTCTCCTTCTCCAGAAACTCCTTCTTATAGGTACATTTATCTATACCACAGAAGGGTTCTGGGTCAATGAGTGACATTCGTGCGCCCTCTTTGGCAAGAGTGTTGACCTCTTCGTTTCCTTTGATTCCTGAATGAAATCTTGCCTACCTCATTGAGTTTGTTCCGGCACTCCCAGATCATCTTTGAGTCGATGACGTAGGAGCTCAGTCCTTTAATAGCAGCTTGACACT
The DNA here is from genome assembly GCA_013421045.1 of Propylea japonica. NCBI lineage: Eukaryota > Metazoa > Arthropoda > Insecta > Coleoptera > Coccinellidae > Propylea > Propylea japonica. The sequence goes on from CM024239.1 coordinate 68,522,707, forward strand.
CTGAGAGTATGGCTATATCGCACTTCTGATAGTTTCTTTCCAGATTAATATCTAGACATATTTCAATACTTCACATTTCCTCTTGAAAGACGCTCATACAGGAGCCTAGCAAGTGGACACTTTGTACTTGACCCGTATATCCCATCGCCAGCTCCTGTAGAGGTTTTGGAAACATCGGTATACCATTTTACGGTAATTTCTTTGAGGTTATAGTCTGTGTATTCCCGTTCCCTTTCCTCTCTTTTACTTAGCAATGTCCTGAAGTTTTTATCAGTGCTTACTTTCTTGATCATTACATCACTAGGGGGGTTCGCTCATTACCTGTACCTCCCTTAAATATTCGGAGGAAAGCCTCATGCGCTACCCTATCGAACAGAAGAGGTGTGAGATCTGTATTGACCTCAAGTGCCCTAGTTGGGCATGTACTCATAAAAAATAGTAGTTATCTTGAATGGTTGGATTCTCTGACCTGATTATAAGCCATTGAAAATAAAACGGTAGAAGCTGTTACTGAAAGAATGATCCAATTCTTCAATATTAATCCCACCATTCCTTTCAGGAAACGCAAGCGACAAAATTCTATACGCTCGTTCTGGAAAACAATTCCAATCTATCCACAGCGGTAGAAATCACGATGGAAGGAGCTCATTCAAGCTGTGGAGTTCCAGTAGAAGAATAAGAAGATCTGCATCGACCAGAACGCTGTCGAAACATTATCACGATACAAGTAGTAGTACTGATGGGCCACATAGTGATACTTCTCCTACCCCAAGTGAGTATAAAATAAAATATGAGGATTGCTGAATGATCCTTTCCAAAGTAAATAATCAATAATGGCCCATGAAACAAAAATGAATATTTTATCTTTTGTTGACGTTATGACAAACGTCCAGTTTTAAGGTTTTGTAGCGACCTCCTTCGACGCCTTTACACCCTAAATAAGGGTTTTCACATAAAGGATAAAGTCCTTATCATTATCTAAGTAGCCGTAATGATGCAGGCCTGGAGAAACATGACACGGTAAAAGGATTTAGAAGCCACTTCGCAAGTACTTCAAAATCTCCTGCTTACTTTTTCACTTATTTTTTAACATTAAATAGGTTGAAATACAGCTACTGGACGTTTCATCTTTCGGCGTGGTTCAAGTGATCAGAAGTTTCCTTATCTTCAGAATCTGCACTAGTCGGTTTCTGTTAGGTCCGTTCCTATCAAATGTTTCCTAAGACGATAATGTACTGTAAGAAAGCCAGTGAGGAGGCATAACTTATTCTTGTTGAGATCCAAACACTTCTTGAACCTTGCAGTTTCAAAGTTCCCAAGTAACTTGCAGGAATTATCCAGTCCCGAAATATTCCTCAATTATACTTCTCTTTCAGTTTCTTCCTTCTCTAAAAACTCCTTCTTCTGGTGCATTTACATACAGGTTTGGAAATTTACATCTGAAACATACGATATATAATGCATCAGACTGAGAATTCTTCCCCCCAGTTGCACAGATGAATAGTCGAGACAATCACGTGCTGTAACACACTGAATTCCGTTGTCTTATTGCAATATTCTAGTCTTGTCTCTCTTGTCGTTGGGAGGAGCATAATTCATTTAGTATGGTAGGCAACAGTAAATACTCGAATCGAGTATTACGGGCAGCCTGACGAATTAAATAATTCTATACGTGTACTGCAGGTTCCCTTCCATACTGCGATAAGAGAGAGACAAGACTAGGTTATTGCAATAAGTCAACGGAATTCATTCAGTTATAGCACGTGATTATCTAGACTATTCATCTGTGCAACTAGACGGAAGAATTCTCTGTCTGATGCATTGTATATCGTATGTTTCAGATGTGAATTTCCAAATCTGTATATCACAGAATGGTATTGGGCCAGTGAGTGGCGTCTGTGCTCTCTTTCTGGCTATTGTGTTAGCCTCTTCCTTTTCTTTTTATTCCAAAATGAACAGGATTCCAGATAAGGAGACCCCGTTTCTTGCTATTCATTGAGTTCTTCGGCACTTCCTGATTAGATTTGGACCAATGCCATAGGAATTCAATGCTTTAATAGCAACTTCACTATCAGAATGGATCACTATGTCACATCCTTGATGATTTCTTTCTGGGCTTATACAGAGTGTCCCGTAATTAGACCGACAAACTTCTAGTGGACATTATAGATCGTATTTTAGACAGATTCGACTCAAATCATATAATGCAAAATTGCTTCATTAAGGAGCTAGTACCGTTTAAAGATGACGTCCTGTCCACACTTTTTGCCACATATTCGCAAAACGGAGTCACATAAAGTGCTGAAAGTTTACGCACATTGGCTAATATGAAAAATACGCATCGATTAGATTGAGTGCATTTCTTTCATGTCAAGCACAAGTATAGTCCGTTCACGAAAGGTTGAGCACATCAGTAGGCGTTTTTTTATTTATCTGAAGTTGGCAGTATTTGCTGTCATAACGTAAAATAAAGTCAACGTTGCCGAATGTAACCGGCCTCGTTCGACGAGATTGCAAGTTATCAGACAACTCTATGCAATATTGACAACATTGCATATCAATCTGACAAGAACATAACCTAAATTTTAATATACACAGTGTAATATGCCAAATTTACATGGCCAACCGACGGCTCAACCTTTCGTGAACGGACTATACTCAATGTTCACTTTTGTTTTGAATTTATTTTCACTTGATAATGGTTAGGTAGAAGATATAATTCGATTCTATCAAAAAAAGATCATCTTCTCCCTCCAAAAATTTCGATATCAATTATTTGCATTCATGTTTTGCGAATATGTGGCAAAAAGTGTAGACAGGACGTCATTTTCAAAGGGCACTAGCTCCATTTTGCATTATATGATTTGGGTCGAATCTGTCTAAAATATTATCTATAATGTCCACTAGAAGTTTGTCTGTCTAATTACGAGACACCCTGTATTTATGCATCTTTCTTTTGCAAGTATTTTTGTAAGAAAAACACTCGAACAAAAGCCTAATGATAATACACACTTGGTTTTTGCTACTTTCAGTATTGCCTGAAGTCAACCATAATAAACGAAATTTCTCTTTTTTTGCTTGATTAAGTTTGTTCGGATCTTTTTTGCTACAATTTTCACATTATTTGTCGTTATGAAATGGTCTTATTTGCAATTGGAATTTCCTTTGTTAGAATTTACATCTGTAAATCTACAGCTTGATTATAGAGATAAAATATTTCCATGTGTAACTTCTCAGTTTGTTTTTATTTAACACAAGCATTTCCATACTGGACTAAAATAATAGTGAGGGTCTTACGAGGAATGAATTGTCCTAAACAACGCGGTAATTATACTTCTTCATTCTTTTTTCGCTTCTGCTTGAAATTTTTTTTATTATAGTTATTCTTACAATAGTAAAATTATAGAAACTCGGAGTTTATCCTCTGCTATTTCTAAGTATATGTTGTTGAAATTTCAAAAGACGTTTGAAGATTGTTGCATCAATTGTTCTCAGTAGAAAATATCAGCAAGTCCTGCAGTTGCTTAAATAGCTTATGCTTTTTTCGATATCAGCGCATCTTCTTAGTTTAAGTTTGACTGTGATGCAGTCAGTATGGTGCACTCTGTTTATTTTTTGCTTCATTCGACTTCTCAAGAAAAAAATATCCATATTGACTCTATGAATGATGAATAGTCTTGAGAAATTTGTTTCTGTCGAAGGCAGGATATGAAAGAAGATTCCAAGCATACTTGCCAAATTATGTTGATCTCACTAAAAATAACGGAAAATATACTCTTACATTCGGCACTGAATAAAACCTTATAAAAGTTGCTACCATTTGGGCATATTACTTCAAAAACTCTACCAATTGGTTCAATAGATAATAATATCCTGCAAAATTGAGTACTTGAGCCTTTGCAAGATCACAATCATATCATTACTTGAATCGATAACGCAAATATCTCCCACATATTCAACTGAAATATGGTTTCATTTCCAGAGAAAAGTTCCCTATTTTCAAGAATATTCAGAAAATCGAAGAGATCGCAGTGTCACATTCAACAGAACTACAATGGTCAGTTTCCTCCCTCCGAATGGTTCAACTCGAAAGCTGTTCATTTACACAGTATCGGAACACAAACCCTTTGCGAAACAGTAAGTATTTCCCCCAAAATCCAACAAATTCCACATCTAACCTTATCGCTTCTTCAGGAGTCCATATTGCCATACGATACCTACGAAAGCACCCTTCCTCGTTCAGCAACTTTACCTAGAAGACAACGCAGATGCCTTTCTGGCGATCTAACCTACATGTCTTCATACGCTTCAAGAGAAAACTCACCAATATCCAAATCAGCAACTAACACTCTCCCCAGTACACCAGTGAAATACTCCTCAAGAAGCAGGGATAGCTCAAGAAAAACCAGCCGTTTGAGTCTCCACAAAACCGCAAGCATTCAGGAGGACAACGAGAAAAAAGAAGAACCAACCAGTACCACGAAAAGTGAAATAACTAACAGTGTCAATTCTAGTGAAGTGACCGATAACCGGACGTTAGTGCCTGATAAAAAAAGTGAAGAAAGCCCTTCGGTACTTTCATCAATACCGAACAAAAGTTTGATCCAAGTTGATAACAGTGGTCCTTCCAGCATCGAGTCACATAGGAGCTCAAGAACTGGTAGCTCAATTGGAAGTGGACCTTCTAGTGTAGAATCCCACAAAACTGTAATCCCTAATAACTCCCTTGTTAACCCAAAATCTTCTCCTGCCAAGGGTTCTCCGAAAAGGGACCTGAAGAAATTACCAAAGTCTGTCAGCAGCGCGATGCCTCAAAGCAGCTCTTTCGTGCTGGAAGTCACGACTAGCCAAGGAAACTCCGTCACTAGCTCCAAAACCAACACCAAGACAACAGCGACAATAAATAACGTAACCAACGCAGGAAACACCAAGATTTTCGTCCAAAATTCACCTGTGCGTTCAGTCATAACGTTTAAAAACGGCCAAAATGGTCCAAACCCAAATCTGGTCATAATTAACGGTACTGAACCCAGAAACGCGGAAAATGAAGTGTCCTCAACTTCTAAAAATACGAACCATTTGAAGGATCCCAATACTGGCTTGAATAACTCCAAGGATAACTCAAATACTGATAGCCCAAAAGATGTCCAGTTGACTGCCATGAATAATAACAGGAAACTGTCCCTCCAGCTACCTTCAAAGGAAAGTTTGAGTTACAACAACTTGATTAAGAATGTTTCTAGTAAATTTCCAGCCAATCCAAGTGGTGATTCGCCCATCAACAACTCTTATAAGGATTTCGCGAAGAACTGTATTTATTTAAGCACACCTCCTAGTCCTACAAAAACGTCAGATTCCTTTCCTTCCCCTGGCAACGTCTTTATCGAAAATGAGTTAGATTACAAGTATAGTGAACAGAAGTCCTTGGAATCCCAAAAAGTGGAGAAAAACCTTCTTGGTTCAGAACCAAATATCTATTGTAAAGAAAAAACTTTCACAAAGAACGGTACTATAGAAGCATGTCCAAGTTTGAACGATTTAACCTTCAATTTCACCAGTTTGGCTGCACAAAAAATTCTGAAAGGTGTCAGTATTAACAGTGTAGATACTTTGGTGGAGTTAAGCATGGCTAATGGAGAAAAACAAAACAACTGTGATGTGGTCCATACAGATTTCGGTATATTCTGAGATACGATTGATAAAAAGTATCGGAATTATTTTTTTATGCACGTAGGATGCGTATGAGATGCAATAATGCAATTTTTGGTTTTTATGATCGATATAGTGAAATTGAACTAATCGAATCTCAAAGGCTAGTGATAACTAGGTAAACAGGCTAACAAATATCGCAGGTGATTTTTAATTTTCGATCTGAATTCTGGAACTTTTCGAATTTATTCTTCAACGTTTTACCCTTTTTAAATTTCATAATGCAAACATCAAAATTGATTTTGAAAAATAACTGTTTTGTTGAGGAAATTTGGTATCATTTTTCGGTGCCAACATAACAGAATTCGGTTCAGAACTTCAATTTAACTGAAACTTATGCAAATATCGATTCAATTTTTTTTATCGTTATAAACATGTGCAATCACATGTTCATAATCACTGTTCCAGGACTTTGGCTTTCTCGAAAAACAACATACGGTCCGTTCACAAAAGTTTAATCGCATAGTAGGCGTTTGTTTATTTATCTGAAATTGGCAGTATTTGCTGTCATAACGTAAAACAAAGTCAACGTTTCCGAATGTACCTGGCCTCGTCCGACGAGCTTCCGAGTTATCAGAGAACTCTATGTTATATCGACAACATTGCGTACCAGTCCGACAAGAAAATAAACAACATAACCTTAAATTATAATATACACAGTGGAATATGCCTATTTTCCATGGCCAACCGACGGCTCAAACTTTCGTGAACGGACTATACATTTGGCTATGCCAACATACCAACGAAACGTATTTATTTACATTAATGGACACCATTTGACAGATATCATCTTTAAATCTGTCTAAACATAAACTTCAAATGTCGTATTTGATGAAGAAAATATAATTAAATCGATATTTGCATAAGTTTTAGTTTAATTGAATATCTGAATCATCATGTGTCTCACCCCATAAGGCGTTTTCGGAAACTTACTAAGTATCAGACGTATCAATAACATAACCAAATATTTCATGAATTAATTTTTTCAGTCCCAGTATATTTTCGGATTGTCTCTAGCTTTGCTTACATTTATTGGCTTTTGTGAAACCTTTCCTATTATTTCTGGTGTGCCCTCCCATGTTTAATGTCATCTTTGAGTAACTATATGTTAAACAAGTAGAGAAGGCTGTATCTTAGCTTAGAAAGATCTGCATACAAAGTTATAAAGAAGTCATTTTACATTATTTTTTGGCTCATAGAACCACACATTTGACATTGAGCCAAATTCTCTTCTCTTTACATAATTTTTAGGAATAGAATATATGAAATACTAAGAAAAGAGTAGAAGACTTATTCCCGCCTTTTTCAAATATAAAATTGAACTGCAGAACGCATACGGTGACTCTAGGACCCTGTTCTTGTGTAGGGTTACGATAAATCAACCTGGGTCAGTGACCGAGTTAACAGCAGCGTACTTTCCGAACACAGGTTGGATGTTCGGGTTAGGGAAACAAACGCGAAGGTAAGGGATCGAATTAACCCGAGTAAGTTTCCGAAAAGGCCTTTAAATACCTATCGTG
>CM024239.1:68530035-68566133 GCA_013421045.1 Propylea japonica
AAAAAAATTCAGATATCGAAAATGTTTTCCATGATTTTCCTATGAAGAACGGGTGTGTGATCCAATTAAAATCGGTTTTGAATTATTTGGCTAATACTCTATAAGAGTGAGAAAGAATTTTTTCTTGACAAACGATACTTTCTGAGAAAAAAATTCAGATATCGAAAATGTTTTTTCCATGATTTTCTATGAAGAACGGGGTGTGCATCCAATTAAAATCGGTTTTGAATTATGGCTAATACTCTATAAGAGTGCAAAAGAATTTTTCTTGACAAACGATACTTTCTGAGAAAAAAATTCAGATATCGAAAATGTTTTTCCATGATTTTCCTATGAAGAACGGGGTGTGCATCCAATTAAAAATCGGTTTTGAATTATTTGGATAATACTCTACGAGAGTACGAAAGAATTTTTTCTTGACAAACGATACTTTCCGAGAAAAAAATTCAGATATCGAAAATGTTTTTCCATGATTTTCCTATGAAGAACGGGGTGTGCATCCAATTAAAAATCGGTTTGAATTATTTGGATAATACTCTATAAGAGTACAAAGAATTTTTTCTTGACAAACGATACTTTCCGAGAAAAAAATCAGATATCGAAAATGTTTTTCCATGATTTCCTATGAAGAACGGGGTGTGCCAATTAAAAATCGGTTTTGAATTATTTGGATAATACTCTATAAGAGGCGAAAGAATTTTTTCTTGACAAACGATACTTTCCGAGAAAAAAATTCAGATATCGAAAATGTTTTTCCATGATTTTCCTATGAAGAACGGGGTGTGCATCCAATTAAAAATCGGTTTCGAATTATTTGGATAATACTCTACGAGAGTACGAAGGAATTTTTTCTTGACAAACGATACTTTCCGAGAAAAAAAATTCAGATATCGAAAATGTTTTTCCATGATTTTCCTATGAAGAACGGGGTGTGCATCCAATTAAAAAAAGTTTTGAATTACTTGGATAATACTCTATAAGAGTACGAAAGAATTTTTTCTTGACAAATGATACTTTCCGAGAAAAAAATTCAGATATCGAAAATGTTTTTCCATGATTTTCCTATGAAGAACGGGGTGTGCATCCAATGAAAAATCGGTTTTGAATTATTTGGATTATACTCTACGAGAGTACGAAAGAATTTTTTCTTGACAAACGATACTTTCGAGAGAAAAAAAATTCAGATATCGAAAATGTTTTTCCATGATTTTCCTATGAAAAACGGGGTGTGCATCCAATTAAAAATCGGTTTTGAATTATTTGGATAATACTCTACGAGAGTACGAAAGAATTTTTTCTTGACAAACGATACTTTCCGAGAGAAAAAAATTCAGATATCGAAAATGTTTTTCCATGATTTTCCTATGAAGAACGGGGTGTGCATCCAATTAAAAATCGGGTTTGAATTATTTGGCTAATACTCTATAAGAGTGCGAAAGAATTTTTTCTTGACAAACGATACTTTCCGAGAAAAAAAATCAGATATCGAAAATGTTTTTCCATGATTTTCCTATGAAGAACGGGGTGTGCATCCAATTAAAAACGGTTTTGAATTATTTGGCTAATACTCTATAAGAGTGCGAAAGAATTTTTCTTGACAAACGATACTTTCCGAGAAAAAAATTCAGATATCGAAAATGTTTTTCCATGATTTTCCTATGAAGAACGGGGTGTGCATCCAATTAAAAATCGGTTTTGAATTATTTGGCTAATACTCTATAGAGTGCGAAAGAATTTTTCTTGACAAACGATACTTTCCGAGAAAAAAAAATCAGATATCGAAAATGTTTTTCCATGATTTTCCTATGAAGAACGGGGTGTGCATCCAATAAAAATCGGTTTTGAATTATTTGGATAATACTCTACGAGAGTACGAAAGAATTTTTTTTGACAAACGATACTTTCCGAGAAAAAAAATTCAGATATCGAAAATGTTTTTCCATGATTTTCCTATGAAGAACGGGGTGTGCATCCAATTAAAAATCGGTTTTGAAATTTGGCTAATACTCTATAGAGTGCGAAAGAATTTTTCTTGACAAACGATACTTTCGAGAAAAAAATTCAGATATCGAAAATGTTTTTCCATGATTTTCCTATGAAGAACGGGGTGTGCATCCAATTAAAAATCGGTTTTGAATTATTTGGCTAATACTCTATAAGAGTGCGAAAGAATTTTTCTTGACAAACGATACTTTCGAGAAAAAAATTCAGATATCGAAAATGTTTTCCATGATTTTCCTATGAAGAACGGGGTGTGCATCCAATTAAAAAATCGGTTTTGAATTATTTGGCTAATACTCTATAAGAGTGCGAAGAATTTTTCTTGACAAACGATACTTTCCGAGAAAAAAAATTCAGATATCGAAAATGTTTTTCCATGATTTTCCTATGAAGAACGGGGTGTGCATCCAATTAAAAATCGGTTTTGAATTATTTGGATAATACTCTATAGAGTACGAAAGAATTTTTTTTGACAAACGATACTTTTCGAGAAAAAAATTCAGATATCGAAAATGTTTTCCGATATCCAACTAATTCAAAACCGTTTTTTAATTGGATGCACATCCTGTTCTTTATAGGAAAATCATAAAAAAACATTTCGATATCGTAATTTTTTTTTGGTCGAAAATTATCATTTGTGTAGCAGAAATTCGTTTCCATTTCGTCTTCTCAAGAATTCAGCTACTCCAATTTGTATCGATGTACAACACACCGAAAAAAAACAACATAAGTAATTTTGTCATGTGAGTTTTGTTTCTTATAAGTCTAATTAGTATTGCAACACGTTCATAATAATTGTTTATACAGCCTACGATCACTATGTAACTCCTGGCTGACAAATATTATGTAGAATGTACATATAAAAGGAATTTACATCAATCCGGCAACACTGTACACTTACTTCCCTATAGTTCGTACGCGACAGTCCCCACGTCATAAAGTGTGGATGAGAATGTGTGGGTAACTTCACGCTAATCTGTCTGGAGCTGTACGCAAAGATTCGTGGTAGCAGCGTTAATACAAAAAGTTAAAAAATTTGTCGTAATATCTAAATGACAGCTCAAGACAGCTCACCTGGCAGATCAACGCAGATCAGCTAGCAACTAAACAATTAAAACCAAAGCGATTTCCGAAAATAGAATCGATATGGGTTTTTTTGTCGATCAGAAAATAAATCATAATGCGTATAGTTTTTATATCAGTATCCACAGAACTAAATTATATATTATCATTTGTTCGCTATTGTCAGGATTTATCATCTATCTGGATGACAAAAACGGTAGTGAGGCGACAGGAGTGGGGGTCGTGGGGAAACTCGATCGATCGTGGAAGGTAAGGTAATCTAAAATTTTACCTATATGAAGATTAACACACTTTTTTTCATTCACAGTTCTATAGCTGATCAGTAAATATGCTATCATTAACTGAATTCATCGAGAAGATCAAAACGCTCCTCTGCTATTTCAAGATTGCCTCAGATGATTCATCAATTGAAGTAGGCTTGAAGAATTGTGCTGTTGCCATCAGACGATTAGGAAAAAGATTGAAAAATACCAAGTCAATTGGAGAGAAGCAGAAAATATTAACAACATTGAACCATGTTAAATCTTATCGTTCACAATTGAAATCGAGATGCCGAAAAGGGGATGGATATTCCAGAAGAAAGGAGACAGCGTGGAACAAAGTGCAATGGAATGACTCAGTATCCGCATTCGATAGTCGTACAAGAACTGGCGTTATAACTAATATGAAGCATAAGGATCCTAAAGACTTCTTAGTGGATTGTGAGAAAATTTTTAGACGAAGAATTCTGAATGCTCTGAAAAAGGATGAAGCTGTTAAGGTCAATATGGTGTTTTGTGGAGAATTCGAGATTATGACAGCGAATAAGATTCTAAAGGAATATAAATATTTCACAACATCCAATTCACCCATATACCGAGACACGAATATTACAGAGTGGTTTAATAGGAATATCTTGGTACCAATTCTCAAAGATCTTGAAGAATTCCAAGAAAGGGATAGTGGATGGGCTCTGGTGAATGTCGTCAACTTAGGGGTGAATATAAACAAGTTCACACCACAACTTGGAAGCTCCTATATTGACTTACCTCCTCAAATCAAACGTAAAAAGGCATGTATCAATGTGAAAAACGATGATGAAGCTTGTTTTGCATGGGCTGTGACCTCAGCTCTATATCCTGTTGAGAAGAATTCTCGAAGAATCACCAAGTATCCCCATTACTCGAAAGTGTTGAAATTCAAAGGTATACAGTTTCCGATGACAATGAAACAAATTCCAAATTTTGAGAAGCAGAATAACGTCTCTATTAATGTTTATATTCTGAAGAAAGAAAAAACTTTCATCACCTTACCCACTTACCTCACCAAGAACAAAATGGAAAAACACGTGAACTTGCTATTGGTTCAAGATAGATATGATGATACACCTGTTAAATTCCATTACGTATGGATCAAAAATTTATCTCACCTTGTTTCTAACCAGCTGAGTAGAGAACATGGACAGAAGTTCATTTGCGATCGATGTCTTCATTATTTCCGATCAGAGAAAAAGCTGAAAAATCATATGGAAGATTGTGGAAAAATGAATGAGACCGCTGTAAGGATGCCTGAATTAGAAAACAATATACTCAAGTTCAAGAATCATAAGAATAAGGAGCAGACACCGTTCATTATTTATGCAGATCTAGAGAGTATACTTAAACCTGATAATACTAAAAACAACTATCAAGAACACAAAGCTGCTGCCGTGGGGTACTATGTCAAATGTTCTTATGATGATTCCCTAAGTTTCTACCGCTTCTATCGAGGTACAAATTGCATGAAATGGTTCGCTGATGAGCTGTATCAGTTTGCTGAAGATGTAGAGACTGTTTTCCTATGTCCCTACGATATCGATATGACGCAAAAACAGGAGGTTGAATTCCAGAAGGCTACTCACTGTCATATTTGTGAAGAAATGTTTAAACCTGAGGATAAAAAAGTACGAGATCACAACCACCTTTCAGCAGAAAATAATTATCGTGGAGCAGCACATGAGGGCTGTAATATAAATTATAAGGATAGTCATACTATACCTGTAGTTTTCCACAACCTGAGTGGGTATGATGCTAATTTCATTATACAAGATATTGCTACCAAAATGAAAGGAAAGATTGATTTGCTGCCAATAACAAAGGAAAAATATATCAGTTTCACTAAGCATATTGATGATTATCACATTAACTTCCGATTCATTGATAGCTGTCGATTCATGGCTTCTTCATTAGATCAATTATCTTCCTATTTAGTAGACTATCCTAACCTCAGATCACAATTTCCTGAGGAATCTGAAGAAAAAATTAATCTTCTTACTAATAAAGGGGTTATGCCATATGATTATATTGACTGCATCGAACGTTTCGATGAAACTTCTTTGCCACCCATTGAAGCATTCTACAATAAACTGAATGGTAAGAAATGTCTACGCAGGAAGTATATGAGAGCCCAACTGGTGTGGAACAAATTCGAATGTAAAAACTTGGGTGAATACAACGATCTCTATATGAAAACTGATATTCTTCTGCTAGCTGATGTATTTGAGCAATTTCGATCAAGCTGCCATAAGACTTATGGATTAGATCCTGCACATTATTTCACCCTACCAGGATATACGTGGGATGCGATGTTGAAATATACAAAGCAGGAATTAGAACTTCTTACAGATGTCGATATGTTTTTGTTTGTCGAACGGGCAGTACGTGGCGGCCTGAGTCAAGTTTGCGGCAAAAGGAGGGCTCATGCAAACAACAAGTACCTCGCTAATTATGATTCAACTAAACCAGAAAATTATCTAATGTACTTCGACATCAACAATCAATATGGATGGGCTATGTCACAGCATCTACCATATGGAGGTTTTCAATGGGTTGACACAAATATCGATGTAAATCAAATTCCTGACGATGCTTCGGAGGGATATATTTTAGAAATCGATCTCGAATATCCTAGAGAATTGCATGATAAACATAAAGATCTTCCTTTCTGTCCTGAACATTACAACTCTAAAACTCGAACGCCCTGTGTAGCTTCACAACAAAACGCCAAGCTGATGGCCACCCTACATCACAAAAAGAAGTATATTATACATTATAGAAATCTAAAGCAGGCTTTGAGAAATGGATTGATCCTAACTAAAATACATCGAGTGCTCAAATTCAAACAGTCTCCATGGCTTAAATCCTATATTGATCTAAATACGAACTTGAGGAAGCAAGCGAAGAATGACTTTGAGAAGAACCTCTTCAAGCTGATGAATAATGCAGTTTTTGGTGAGTTCATTTCAAATTATATTTTTATTCTTATGATTTAATATACAAATATCTACATATTCTTATTGTTACAGGAAAAACGATGGAAAATATCAGGAAGAGAGTCGATGTTCATCTTCTAACGAAATGGGAAGGACGTTATGGGGCGGAAGCTTATATCTCCAAACCTGAATTCAAGAACTCTGTTATTTTGAATGAGAACCTGGTTGCTGTAGAACTCCGAAAACTTCAGATTTATTTCAATAAACCAATTTATGTGGGCATGAGCATCTTGGATCTAGCAAAAACCACTATATATGATTTCCATTATGACTATATGAAGAATGCTTTTGGTGATGACTGTACCGTGCTATACACTGATACAGACTCTCTAATTTATGAGGTCTCTGGAGATCCTTATAAAATAATTAAAAGAGACTGCCTCAACTACTTTGATACCTCCGACTACCCCGAGAATAATTCATATGGAATTCCGCGCGTCAACAAGAAGGTTTTGGGAATGATGAAGGATGAGAACAATGGTGTTCCCATAATCGATTATGTAGGACTCAGATCTAAACTATATGCTGTGAAGAATTTGTCAACTAATGATGAGCTGAATAGCAAGAAGTGTAATTGGGAGAACGAAGATTATGATCCTGATGAAATTGAATGTATGATTTGGAATTATGGTGTTACGAAGAAGGCGAAAGGAGTTAAAAAATCCGTTGTTGAGAATAAAATATGTTTTGATGATTATATAGAGTGCTTAGAAACATGGAAACATAAGATTGTTACCCAAAATCTAATCCAGGCGAAGGAACATCATGTGCATTCACTGACACAGGAAAAAATTGCTTTAAGTCCTGAAGATGACAAAAGATATTTGGTACCCGGAACATTCAACACTCTACCGTGGGGGCATTATTCTCTTAACAAACGAAAGACTGAAGAATGTGATGAACCTAAAAAGAAGATTTCAATATTGAAAGAATTATTAACAATGTAATCAATCTTTTTTTATCACTTTAGAATCATAAAATCTAATGTATCAATAAACGTTTTAACTTGCCTCTGAGATTTCATTTCACCTATCTGTTCACCATTTTCAGAACACCTAGTATGTCTCAACCTACCCTTTCCGATGCAACCCCCACGTTCACGTCATAATATTTTCTTTCGAAAAACTAACTTTTTCATATATAAAGAAAACGGTATAACACAAAAATTATCTTAGTCTACTGTTATTGTAAATGATGCATCATCTACCACCCTATATCTCACTCTCCACCTCCCCGCACACCTGCCAATCAAGCATGTCCACGTCGACTCATCTGGTCACCCTCCAACCCCTCCTACTGAATGACCTTGAACGGGACTTAGAAAATTTCAAAAGGGTACAAAAAATTGCAAAATGAACCTTAGATTTCCTTATGGAGATTTACATGTAAAAATGACCGAAAGTGAGCCAGAACTCTTGCTGCTTATCTACTATTATAAATGCGAAAGTAACTCTGTCTGTCTGTCTGTCTGTCTGTTACTCTTTCACGCCCAAACGGCTGAACGGATTTTGATGAAATTTGGTATGGTGATAGATGATAACCTAGAAATGGTCATGGGCTATAAATAATCACGCCATCGTTCTTAGGGGGTAGGCAGTAGGCAGATAACTAAATTGAGTCGAAATTTTTTCGGGGCAAAATTTTTCTGAGTCAAAATTTTTTCGGGCAAAAAAATCAGAATTTTTTCGGGGCAAATTTTTCTCAGTCGAAATTTTTTCATCGCAAAATTTTTCTGAGTCAAAATTTTTTCGGGAAAAAAAATCAAAATTTTTTCGGGGCAAAAGTTTTCTGAGTCAAAATTTTTTCGGACAAAAAAAATCAAAATTTTTTCGGTGAAAATTTTTTCGAGTCGATATTTTTTCGGGGCAAAATTTTTTGAGTCGAAATTTTTTCGGGCCAATTTTTCCAGTCGAAATTTTTTCGAGTCGAAATTTTTTCGGGGCAATTTTCCCAGTCGAAATTTTTTCGGGCAAAAAAATTAAAATTTTTTCGGGAAAAATTTTTTCCAGTCAAAATTTTTCGGACAAAAAAAATCAAAATTTTTTCGGTGAAAAATTTTTTCGAGTCGATATTTTTTCGGGGCAAAATTTTTTTGAGTCGAAATTTTTTCGGGCCAATTTTTCCAGTCGAAATTTTTTTGAGTCGAAATTTTTTCGGGGCAATTTTCCCAGTCGAAATTTTTTCGGGCAAAAAAATCAAAATTTTTTCGGGCAAAATTTTTATGAGTCGAAATTTTTTCGGGCAAAAAAATCAAAATTTTTTTCGGGGCAGAATTTTTCCGAGTCGAAATTTTTTCGGGGCAATTTTCCAGTCGAAATTTTTTCGGGCAAAAAAATCAAAATTTTTTCGGGGAAAAATTTTTTCGAGTCGAAATTTTTTTCGGGGCAATTTTCCCAGTCGAAATTTTTTCGGGCAAAAAAATCAAAATTTTTTCGGGGCAAAAGTTTTCTGAGTCAAAATTTTTTCGGACAAAAAAAATCAAAATTTTTTCGGTGAAAAATTTTTTCGAGTCGATATTTTTTCGGGGCAAAATTTTTTCGGGGCAAAATTTTTTCGAGTCGAAATTTTTTCGGGCCATTTTTCCAGTCGAAATTTTTTCGAGTCGAAATTTTTTCGGGGCAGTTTTCCCAGTCGAAATTTTTTCGGGCAAAAAAATCAAAATTTTTTCGGGGCAAAAGTTTTCCGAGTCAAAATTTTTTCGGACAAAAAAAATTAAAATTTTTTCGGTGAAAAATTTTTTCGAGTCGATATTTTTTCGGGGCAAGATTTTTTGAGTCGAAATTTTTTCGGGCCAATTTTTCCAGTCGAAATTTTTTTGAGTCGAAATTTTTTCGGGGCAATTTTCCCAGTCGAAATTTTTTCGGGGCCAAATTTTTCTGAGTCGAAATTTTTTCGGGCAAAAAAATCAAAATTTTTTCGGGCAAAATTTTTATGAGTCGAAATTTTTTCGGGCAAAAAAATCAAAATTTTTTTCGGGGCAGAATTTTTCCGAGTAGAAATTCTTTCGGGGTAAAAATTTTATGAGTCGAAATTTTTTCGAGGCAAAATTTTTCTATGTCAAAATTTTTTCGGGCAAAAAAATCAAATTTTTTTCGCGGTAAAATTTTTCTCAGTCGAAATTTTTTCGGGGTAAAAAATCAAAATTTTTTCGGGGCAAAATTTTTCTGAGTAGAAATTTTTTCGACGAAAATTTCGACTCTGAAAAAATTTGGACTCGAAAAAGTCCGACTCAGAAAAATGGCATACACGGCTGAACGGATTTTGATGAAATTTGGTATGGTGATAGATGATAACCTAGAAATGGTCATAGGCTATAAATAATCACGCCATCGTTCTTAGGGGGTGGGCAGTAGGCAGATAACTAAATTGAGTTAGTGATTTTTAGTCGTTTTTGTTGGGACTTTTGCTCTTTCACGTCTAAACGGCTGAACAGGTTTTGATGAAATTTAGTAAGGTAATAGATGGTTACCTAAAAACGGATATAAAATCAAAATGATCACGTAATCGTACTTAGGGGGTAGGAAGTAGGCAGAAAACTGAATTGAGTTAGTGATTTTTTTATGGTTTTTGCTGGGAGTTTTGCTCTATCATGCCTAAACGGCTGTACGGATTTTGATGAAATATAGTAAGGTGATAGACAGTAACCTAGAAAAGGATATGGGCTATTAACATTCATGCTATCGTACTTAAGGCGTAAGCGGTAGACAGAAAACTAATTAAGTTAGTGATTTTTAATCGTTTATTTTAAAAGTTTACCTCATTCACGCCTTAACGTCTGAACGGATTTTTATAAGACTTGGTTAATATAAAGATAGGATCCTAGGCACGGACACAGGCTACTTTTTACGGCGGGAAAATACCTCATTCCCGCGGAAATCTAGCGTGATCGTGTCAAGAAGCTCATGACGCCATAGCTACTGAAATGATTTTGATGTTTTTTTTTAACTGAGTGTTACTAAGACTTCAACTTAGTATTTGATCACTTTTCTAACTTAGAGGGTGGGAAGACGCCATAATTCAGGGAATTTTTGATAAAATTTTGATGCAACTGTCTTTATTTAACAGTTTTACTTGGATCGGAACTTAGCGACATTCTATCACACTACTTAACTTATAGGGTAGGAAGGTACCAAAATTCAGACTTCTTTTTACTTCGGGAAAATATCTCATTCCCACAGGAACCTATACACAGCTACCTATCTACAACAATAAAACTCTGTCTAGAATCACATTACGCCAAAACTTTTGATCTGATTTGTATACGATTTTTTATTCAACTGACTACACCACAGAATTAATATAGTACTACATACCTAGCTACGCTTTAAACTTGGGGAGATACGAACTTCAAGCTCAGTAATCAATCATAGTGATAAGTTAATACTCATTTTAGACAAAGAAACGGATAGGTAATCAGTTCATCATCGAAATTATAACACCTACAGCGAAGAGGCGATGCGGCGCGAGGGGAGGGCCGTGCCCAACTGTGCCTACCCAAGCGGGCAGACGCACGAGGGCAGACATCGTCGTCGCGCGTATGCGACTATTGAAATAGGCGTTACGGAACTTATGCGGACGAAGTCGCGGGTAAAAGCTAGTTATTCCATAAATGCGCAATATAGTGTGCTCTTCTCATTTTTTGTAGAAGCTCGGTGTAGCAAGCTTCAAAGTTTTTTAATTTTTTTTTAAAAAGCTTTGTTGGTATTTTTAATTTTATAATTGCGGAGGAACATTCGAAATTTAACATTATCGATTTTTTTACATGACTCATACCCGTACATGCTACAAACGCTACGCTACGCCGATACCTTTGACAAAAGTCAAAAGTATCGGCGGTATCGATTGATATGTCTCCTGAAGTAGCGAATGCCTTCTGAAACTCTCCATTTTTTGAAAGTAATTTAAATGGACGCTGTTTACCTTTCCTGAAAAATGCAGGATTGTAATCGCAACCTGTGAACGCATGAAATCCCGGCAATGCTTTGCACAGATCTAATCCCAAAAGTTCATGAAGCGCATTTACATTTATAATATGCCGACTATTGAAGACTCCGCATTCAATATAAATTTTCGTTGTTATTTTGCTTTTAAAAAAAAATTAAAAAACGCTTCCTGCTTGCCACCTTGCTACACCGAGCTTCTACAAAAAATGAGAAGATCACACTATATTGCGCATATATGGAATAATGCAACATTATCGGATCCAATCAAATTTGAGCCCGAAACATCAGGATGGATATTAAGTGATGGAAGCAAATATGACTTTTTATGGTTTGAAGGCCCACAAATGCCACCATCAGTGAAAGACATCATTTTGAATAACGAGGATTCGGAAGGTAATTTTCAAAGCACTACTCTCCACGGTTAATATGGTTTTTATTTATTATTATTTTATTTAATTTAATGTTATTTAATTTATTTGATAATTTATTATTTTTAGTTGATGAGGAGTCCGAATATGACAACAACGAAGATCCTAATACGAAGAGAGTGTGCAAGATACCGAATGTGATACTAATTGATTTTTTAATTTACTGTGCTACAAATACAAAAACTGCTATAAATAAAATTTATTTTTTCAATGAATATCTTCATTATTAACTGTTGGCATATATTAATAATACTTCTTTTTAGTGATTCATTTACATAAATTGCCAGAAGTGCTATAAAAAAATATATACTATTAACAAAGAGAAAAGCGATCGGCCCACTCGGACGCTCTCGCACTTTGCAACCGAATACCTCATGGCCGCTTCCACATTGCCTTCTGACACTTTGCATATAGTTTATTCTATACATAAACAAAACAAATGCAAATTGTCAGAAGTGCCCCTTGAGAGTTAAATTTTCCGAAAATTTTCACCACTTTGACAGCTTCTGACAACCCTTTAGCTTCCACTTACACTTCTGACAATTTTTTTCCTGCTTCTTCTTGTGTTATCCGATATCTATGCAAATTTTCAGCCATGCCGATTAAGTTTTTTTATTCGGAAAATTTACATGTTCGAACGCCCGCCCACGCACACAGCTTCCAGCGCGCCTTCTGACGATCGGGCTTTCGCTTTGACGGCAGCAATCGAACCTTTTCCAGGAAAAATTTTCCGTGCCGGAGCCAGTTAACGAAATACGTAGCCAGCTCTCCGTCTATTACACAACACAATTTCAAAGGTTGGTACTGATAATAATTAATCAGGTGCAGTTAAAATAATTTATAGGTCTTCAAAAACAATACACATTGATCCAACTTTTACTATCCAAAAAAATTAGGAACTTAAGTGAATTGAAGCGAGTTCGGTACTCTATCAAACCAGTTATCCATCAAAATATTAGAGATTTAATTAACTCTTACTTGAAGCGAAAGTGCCTTCTCCTAATTTACGTCTGTTGGACAAAGTGAAGGGATTGTCAGCACTATCAACACCCACAGTTTTCACACACACACTTGTTGTCCTTTGTGTAGTTTTTGTTCATGCATTTTTTTATAGTCATTATTGAAAATGGCACCACATACCACACATTTCACTTTGTATCTTCTTCGGTTCATTTTTGCGTACTAAACTGATTTACGTGTTGAACGGAGATTCGATAGAATAAAAAAAAAATACTACCTGGCCGAGACCGAGGGAAACAGCGCAAATTGGTACCAGATGGTTTTTTATGACACGGTCCATGCGGCAAAACCCAAAAACGAAAAATTATTCAATTATTCATCTTTCAACCACTTAGTAGCAACATCGGGATGAATAGCATTTATTGCCAGTTACCCTGAATGTACTCCGACACAACACGAATTCTATTTGTACAATTGTCGCTATACTGCTATTCTTTACCTCGGTAAGGCTAGCAAATTTTTTCGATTTTTCGAAAAATTTTTTGACAATAATTTGGAACTTATTAAACACTAATTTAGTACCCTATTCTCAGAATTTGCAACCTTCTGTAAACCTGAAATCCTGGGTAGTGCTAGCTTAACGTCAAGCTCATATTATATTATATTTCGAAATAAAGCTCTAATTTAACACTTATTTAGACTCCTATTTTGAAAATTCACGCTTTTCTCATTTCAGAGATATACAGGGATCAATTGAAAATAATGTCAAGCTAGCAGAACCCACTCAGTAATAATTATGTTATCGAATAAAAAATATATTAAAATAAAGCATTAATTTAACACCACTTTAGACTGTTGGAAATGATAAATAGGCAGTGTAGGTTTTTATCAACTTTAATTGTAACGATGAATTTGGATTAAGTACGATCACAATACAACAATGCAACGAATCAGTTGAGAACATGTACATTGACATAATGACATATATGAGCATAGAAATTAACAACTGTCATAGAATAAACATTAGTTCAAATGTCATAACGATGTATTATATCTAACACTCTTCCTTAATACATCGTGTAACAAAATAAAAATAAATTTAAACAACTAGTCTATTCATTGGATATACCAAGAGCCCTTACACAAAACTCATGTTTAATACAACTAAGAGCCTTTGTAAAAACATCAGACAACATTCTATCAGTTGACAAATAATTCAAACAAATTTCGTTATTCTCTAACTTTTCCTTAATATAACTATATTTGATACAAATGTGTTTAGTTCTTTTATGGTTCACAGGGTTGAGTGCTAATTTTTGTGCACTTTGGTTATCATTAAAAATTTCAATGCCTGAACTATTATCAAAAATATCAAATCTATTTTTCTTTCCAAATAAATCAAAAATCAACCCTTTCAAATAAACAGCCTCTCTACATGCTTCATTAATACCAATATATTCGGCCTCTGTAGATGACAGGGCTACACATTTTTGCTTTTTGCATTCCCAAGATATTGCTGCCCCACAATATAAAATGCATACCCAGAAAATGACTTATTATCTTGATGACCTCCTCCCCAATCTGAATCAACATAACCTGTTAATTTATCCTCACAAAAACTATAGGTAATGCCACTTTTTAAGGTACCTTTTAAATATCTCAAAACATGTTTTGCAGCAAGCCAGTTTTCTCTTGAATGATTAACGTTAAATTGACTCAAAAAAGTAGTGGCGAAGGAAATATCTGGTCGAGTAGTGACACTGAGATATATCAAGGATCCTATTAGTTCTTGATATGGACAATCATAAAAATCATTATTTTCAGAAAATTTTAAACCTGGCTCAAGAGGAGTTTTAGCAACTTTACAATCTTGCATCTGAAATCTAGAAAGCAATCTTGAAATATACTTCTCCTGATCCAACTTCAATATTTTAGATTTCCTATCATAAGATATATTAATGCCCAAACAATTCTTGAGTGGACCCAAATCTTTCATCTTGAAATTACTTTTTAGTTGATTCTTCAACTGATTGACAAAATTAACATCATTATAAAAGACAAAGAAATCGTCAACATATAGTGCTATTATAACTATAGAATTAGTGGAAATTTTCAAAAATACACATGGCTCATATTCACTTTGATTGAAACCTAAATTTAACAATACATTTTTAGCTTTATTATACCATGACCGCGAAGCTTGTTTCAGGCCATAAATAGCTTTCTTAAGACGACAAACTTTATTTTCATCCCCTATGGGAAAACCTTCTGGTTGGGTCATGTAAACTTCCTCTAATAGGTCACCATTGAGAAAGGCAGTATCAACATCTAAGTGATCTATCATTAAACTATTCTTGACAGAAAAAGCCAATAAAAATCTAATGGTACTATGACGTACTACAGGAGAAAATGTTTCTGTATAGTCTGTTCCATATTTTTGGGAACATCCCTTAGCTACAAGTCGAGCTTTATATTTGACTATGTTACCTTGTGTGTCTGTTTTTAATTTGAAAACCCATTTATTTTTAATGATATTTTTACCTAAAGGTTTATCAACGAGATCCCAAGCATCATTTATTTTAAAAGCTTCTAATTCAGACTTGATAGCTGCTTTCCAATTTTTGGAATCTACACTACTCAAAGCTTCAGAAATTGAACTTGGTTCTCTATAATCTACACAAGATACCATAGCATATTCAGTATCAGAAAAATCTCCTATTTCATAATCAAAAAAGTTTTAGGTTTTCTATCTCTTAAGGGGTACCTGCGTTCTTGTGATGATGAAGATTGTGGTTCTGGTTCATCTTCTTCTTCAGCTCCATTGTCATCATCTGGTTGAGGACAGATTTCTTCAGGACATGATTCATCACCTTCAGGATGAAGATTCTTCTCTGACCCATCATGTTCACCAACATCAGGAATTATCTGCTCCATATATGATGTAACTGCAACATTTTCTTGAGACTTGACTGATTTATGTTCAAAGAATATGACATCCCTGGCTAACTTCAATTTGTAGGTGTCTTTAGCGAGCAACCTGTAACCATTATTACCATTATATCCAACGAATATATATTCTTCACTTTTTGGATCTAGTTTTCTTCTTTGGGAATCAGGAATTTTAACATAAGCTGAGCAACCGAACACTCTTAAATGTCCAAGATGTGGTTTAACTCCAGACCATTTTTCTTCAGGAGTAGATCCAGGAATTTTCTTAGTAGGTGAACGATTGATCAAATACACAGCAGTATTCGCTGCTTCTGCCCATAATCGTTGACTACATCCAGCTTCATCAAGCATAGCTCGAACCTTCTCCATTATCGTTCTGTTATAGCGTTCAGCCACACCATTTTGTTGGGGATTATATGGAATAGTTAGTTGATGCTTGATTCCATTAACTTTAAGGAAATTTTTCATACGATCATTTACGTATTCTCTTCCATTGTCTGAACGTATTGCTTTTATTTTGCAATCACATTCATTCTCCACTTCAGCTTTGAATTCTTCAAAAATCTCTGCAACTTCACCTTTTGTTCGTAGAAAATAGCAAAATATTTTTCTTGTATGATCATCAATAATTGTGAACATGTATCTTGCCCCACTGAGTGAATCTACAGGTAAAGGTCCACATAGATCAGTATGAAGCAGCTCCAGTTTGCCATTTGCTAGTTTTCTATTGGATGACTTGAATGGTTTTTTAGCATGTTTGGCTGTAACACAAGTAATACATTTCTCGAATTCATTATTTGAATAATTAATCCCTTTGACAAGTCCTTGGCTGAGTAGTTTCATACTCACATGGTTCAGATGACCAAGACGTTTATGCCAAAGTTCTTGTGTCTCTTCCTTAACAGCTACAAACGCAGATTCTGTGTAACCATTTAAAACATATAAGCCATTTTTCAAAAAAGCAGTTGCAACTCTGTCTTCAGTCAAACTTCTATTGTCCATTATGTCAGCACCATTATCGTTGAAGACAACCTTAAATCCTTTCTTAACCAGGGAACTAATAGAAAGTAGGTTTGCAGAAAGATTAGGAACATACATGACTTTAGAGATTGTTCTCTCTTTGCCCTCAAGAATGGTTTCTATGTCACCGACACCTTGACACTGTAATGCGTCATTGTTTGCAATAGTGATTCTTTTGTCATTATTATCTGATTGAAGGTTAGAAAATAATTCCTTTTTGCCAGTCATGTGGCAACTAGCTCCACTATCCAGAAACCATTCTTCAGAAATACAAGAATTATTAGTACTTACAAGTAATGCTCTGTCCTTCTTGGACTTTTGATCCATATTCTGTTTGAAGTTAGTTTTATTTTGTTTCTTGAAGAGAATGCACTGATTTTTATAGTGACCAGGCTTCTTGCAAAAATAACAGTGTGGTTTTTTATGTTTGTGATCAGTTAATAGAGCTTTGTCAGTACTAGTTGAACTATTATATTTGCTATCTTGCAATAGTTTCATTTTAATTAAATCACTCGAAACGTGTGTATTGGAATTTTCCAGGGCCATTATCATTGGTTCGTAAGATTCTGGCAATCCTGCTAACATAATAACTGCCAAGAATTCATCATCCAGAGGTTTATCAATTGCAGTTAATTGTTCAGATAAACTTAGAATTTCGTTCACATACGTTTCCATAGAATCAAACTTCTCTAATCGTATCAAGCAAAGCATTCTGAGTAGCCGAAGACGACGATTTAGTCCTTTGTCTTCATATGCACTTTCCAAGGCATTCCAGGCTTCCTTCGCTGTCTTGCATGACATAACATGAGGAAAAGCAGATTTATCTATGCTTAAATTTATTTTAGCCAAAGCTTTTTCATCTCTTCTGTTGCGAACATTGTCATCAGTTTTATCTTCAGCAGGGTAACCTGTGATGCAACACCACAAATTGTCGTGGACCAGGTAATTCTTCATTTGAAATTTCCATTCCCTGAAGTTTTCTCTTCCTTTGAGTTTTTCAATGGATATATTTTGATTTCCTTCCATATTGATAAAGGATAAAGGACTTGCAACTTGAAAATCGCACGTGGTTTTCGCCGTTACGGGAAACTTGTTGATTTGTATTTGCAATATTTAACTAATGCAAATATTTACCAAACCTTATGCACTGCTGGGCCCATAACCAATGTTGGAAATGATAAATAGGCAGTGTAGGTTTTTATCAACTTTAATTGTAACGATGAATTTGGATTAAGTACGATCACAATACAACAATGCAACGAATCAGTTGAGAACATGTACATTGACATAATGACATATATGAGCATAGAAATTAACAACTGTCATAGAATAAACATTAGTTCAAATGTCGTAACGATGTATTATATCTAACATAGACCACTATTTTGAAAATTCACGCTTTCCTCATTTCAGAGATATACAGGGGACAATTGAAAATAATGTCAAGCTAGCAGAACCCACTCAGTAATAATTATGTATCGGATAAAAAAATATATCAAAATAAAGCATTCATTTAACACTAGTTTAGACCACTATTTTGAAAATTCACGCTTTTCTGATTTCAGAGATATACAGGGGTCAATTGAAAATAATGCCAAGCTAGATGAACCCACTCAGTAATAATTATGTTATCGAATAAAAAAATATATCAAAATAAAGCATTAATTTAACACTAGTTTAGATCACTATTTTGAAAATTCACGCTTTTCTCATTTCAGAGATATACAGGGGTCAATTGAAAATAATGTCAAGCTAGCAGAACCCACTCAGTAATAATTATGTTATCGGATAAAAAAATATATCAAAATAAAGCATTAATTTAACACTAGTTTAAACCACTATTTTGAAAATTCACGCTTTTCTCATTTCAGAGATATACAGGGGTCAATTGAAAATAAGGTCAAGGTAGTAGAACCCACCCAGTGATAAATATGATATTAAAGAGAAAAATATTTCAAAATAAAGCTCTAACTCAACACTAATTTAGACCACTATTTTGAAAATTTAGGCTTTTCTCATTTCAGAGTTATACAGGGGTCAATTGAAAATAAGGTCGAGCTAGCAGAACCCAGTAATAAATGACATTGAAGAAAAAAATGTCAAAATAAAGCTCTAATTTAACACTACTTTAGACCCCTATTTTGAAAATTCACACTTTTCTCATTTCAGAGATAGACAAGGGTCGATTGAAAAGTATGGTGATGAATCTTATACTTGGTATTCAAAAACATTCTGAAAGTTGATATTGATGAATAGGCAAATATTAGAATCCCTATGATGGTTAGACAATTGTTAAATAATTTCTTTGCCGGCAACCATTTGTACCTGTTGTCCAGGGGTTCTGGTCTTTGCGGATGTTTTCTAATGTAAAACTATCTACCCTTTGAAGATATTTGTGCAAGATAGCCTCATAAAATATATCGCATTATGGGGTTCCAGAATATTTCTCATAAACAACATCAGGTACAATAAATTGCCCACAAAGATAGATGCAGGATGTCCGTGGAATAACTGTACATGCTCTTACCAGAGATATAGTTGGACTAACTAATTACTGATTGACTATAAAAAATTAATTTCTGGATTTCCCTAGAAAGTTACAGGGTGATTTTCCAACAAATTATTTCAGTCTTCTCCACCTTCAGTGACTTTTTAAGAAAATTTATTATTTATTTTCGACTTCTACAAGATGGCCAAGTCCTGTTCAGGTAATTAAATTCAATTTTTCGAACTTTATCCAAATTAAAAAATTCATAAAAAATAATTGTTGCTGTGACAATTTTGAGCGATACCACAAATTGAAGCATAATTAACCTTCTTTCTAAAAAGCGAATCAATTATTTGTAATTCGAAATACCAAATAATTTTTTTTTTGCCCTGAACACTTTAAATGAACATTAACTAGTCCGGCCCTGGAATAATGAAATAATTGAAATCTTTCTAAGTATTTCCATGAAGTTGGAAAATCAACCTGTAGCTTTCTAGGAAAATCCAGAAATTAATTTTTATAGTCAATCAGTAATCAGCTAGTCCAACTCTATCTCTGGTTAGAGTATGTATCGGGTGTCCCGAATTCGTTGTCTAGTGAGGGGATCTCAGAAACCCTTGAAGCTAGAAGGAAATGAATGGCACATTTTCGGGCTCGATTTTTGAGAGATTTAATTTGGTGAAAACCGTAACCTTGTAAGTTCAACCGTTTTCGAGATATTAGCGAAAAGTGGAAAATGGCGTGAAATGAAAAGTTCTCATAACTTCTTCAATACTGGCGCTATGAACATGAAACGAAAACATTATACAGGCACTTTTTTTCGTAGAATTCTTTGATGTAATCAAATTTTTTTATTGCGTTTTTTTTCGAAGTTATAATACAAACTTGTGTTTTTTTAAATGTGAACCATAAGCATTTGAATATCAGATTGAACCGTCTTTTTTTTCCTTTTCAAAAATATATTACTCAATATATAAATTTCTCATTCAACTGTAAAAAACATCAAAAGTTTTATTTTCACACGAAAAATCAAATGGTTGTCTAAATATGATAATCTGTGAACATCAAATGATTAATAGATAAGAACAGATAACAAATTTTTCATAAATATTGTGCGAAGTGAAGTCCATTTTGGTCAATGCAAAGCTACCACCTCACAATGTCAGAAAGAAGGTGTGAGCTTTGCATTGACCAAAATGGACTTCACTTCGCACAATATTTATGAAAAATTTGTTATCTGTTTTTATCTATTAATCATTTGATGTTCACAGATTATCATATTTAGACAACCATTTGATTTTTCGTGTGAAAATAAAACTTTTGATGTTTTTTACAGTTTAATAAGAAATTTATATATTGAGTAATATATTTTTGAAAAGGAAAAAAAAGACGGTTCAATCTGATATTCAAATGCTTATGGTTCACATTTAAAAAAACACAAGTTTGTATTATAACTTCGAAAAAAAACGCAATAAAAAAAATTTGATTACATCAAAGAATTCTACGAAAAAAAGTGCCTGTATAATGTTTTCGTTTCATGTTCATAGCGCCAGTATTGAAGAAGTTATGAGAACTTTTCATTTCACGCCATTTTCCACTTTTCGCTAATATCTCGAAAACGGTTGAACTTACAAGGTTACGGTTTTCACCAAATTAACCGCGGGTTGGGTTTCACAAAGCTTGATTGGCAATCAAATCATTGATTTTGAGAAAATTTCGATGGTTTACGTCAAAAATGAACTGAAATTAGCACAGAAATAATGACACTTCATCAATCAACGTGATCGGGGTTTTTGTGAAACCCGGCTTAAATCTCTCAAAAATCGAGCCCGAAAATGTGCCATTCATTTCCTTCTAGCTCCAAGGGTTTCTGAGATCCCCTCACTAGACAACGAATTCGGGACACCCGATACAGTTACTCCCCGGACACCCTGTATAACTATGGAAACTATAAAGATATGTTGTAAATTGTATAAGGAATGATTAAAACATTTGAAGATTAATTTCAGCAAACCCTCTTCTTAAACTCTGAATTGGAAAAACGATACGTGACAAACCTTAAATTTGTTAGGGATGGGTAATAAATCAACATCTGACAACAGAGGCGCCACTTACGGAAGGTGACGAATTGCCTCAGGCTACAATGGAATTTTTAAGAATAACTCGTTTGGAACGGAATTATAACAGTTTTTTTTATATTTATTGATTATTCACATAGTATAAGATATATCTATATATGGAGATATAACGATGAGTGTGGCTTAATTCTTGCACACAGTTAACCCTTTATGTATTTTCCTCTATTAAATAAAATAACTTCATGGGTGAAATACGATGTGAGTATTCTATACGTTGAGAAACAAGCTCGGAATTATTTGAAATGAATTTATTTCGAAATATTTGATCAATACTCCATCACCAAGAGCGTGCAATTTCGATATAGGGAACCAAATTAGTGTTCAATTGGTACTTACTTAATCACGACGTAGCTATTTCTTCAATGACATAATAATTATTCTGCTAGCAGTCAAGCTTACATCCCTCGGGTACTCTCGGTATACAAAAGGTACAAAATAAGTATTTGATTTTAAGAACACGCATTCTATAAGTTCGAAGCTGATTCAGAATTGGGAGGAATGAATTTATTTATCGAACCTGTATATCTCTGAAATGAGAAAAGCGTGAATTTTCAAAATAGGGGTCTAAATGAGTGTTGAATTAGAGCTTTATTTTGAAATATTTTTTTCTTCAATGTCATATTTATTACTGGGTCGGTTCTTTTAGCTTGACCTTATTTTCAATTGCCCCTGTACATCTCTGAAATGAGAAAAGCGCGAATTTTCAAAATAAGGGTCTAAACAAGTGATAAATTAGAGCTTCATTTCGAAATATTTTTTCTTCAATGTCATATTTATTACTGGGTGGGTTCTGCTAGCTTGACCTTATTTTCAATTGACCCCTGTATATCTCTGAAATGAGAAAAGCATGATTTTTCAAAATAGGGGTCCAAATTGGTATTATCCAAAGGACTCAATTTTGCTATAACTCCAAAAAATGTACCAATATTAGATATGATAACAGCTATTGAAAAGACTGTTAAAAATCTCCCTATAGAAAAATCATTGATTTGCACAGACAACGTTTTAGTGACGTCATGTACCGGTATGTCAGTGGTTAAATTGTGGCACCATTTCCCTAGGAAACCCTAGCTTTATCCCCTAAGAACAGTAAATAGTAATTTTATCGAGTAGGTTATTAGTGACAGCGACTTATGGTCGAGTTATTTCGCTCCGCTCATTCGTTAATAGTTAGATACCATCAGTCGCTAGATTAATAAACGAGTTGATTACAAGATTTTTCCGTCGATCTCATTATGAATTGAGAAAACATTTTTGATTGAACTACATTCTAATTCTGCACAAGACATGAATGAAATTTGCATGTTTCTTTGTTCCAGTAGAGTTTTGATATTACTCGTATTGCTTGTGAATGCTTTGTGTTCTGTCACCCATGTTCAATTTCGTACACATTAAAATCGCTAATTATATTGAGGTCGAAGGAAAAAACCTAAGCTGTTGAATAAATATTGTTAGTAAAATATTTTTCTTACCAGCAATAACCGCTGAAGTAACTTCGGGCTCTGGAACAAAAGGAAATAGAACTTTTATTATACATATTACATTCATAAAATGTAAATCAGTTGAAAAAACTTCATTTCAAAATTCGAGGGAACCTATGGAGCACTGAAGTATAGTCGGTTTATGAAAGGTTGAGCATATAGTAGGCGTTTGTTTATTTATCTGAAGTTGGCAGTATTTGCTGTCATAACGTAAAATAAAGTCAACGTTGCCGAATGTACCCGGCCTCGTCCGACGAGCTTGCGAGTTATCAGAGAACTCTATGCAATATTGACAACATTGCGTATCAATCTGACAAGAAAATAAATAACATAACCTAAAATTACAATATATACAGTGGAATATGCCAAATTTCCATGGCCAACCGACGGCTCAACCTTTCGTAAACGGACTATAGATATTTCTATTTCGTATTATTGCTAGTAATGTTAATCATAAAAATTTGCTGTCTAGATGTGTGAACGGTAATTTAAAAAGATTTTTTGGGATAATTATGTGTTACGTAGCTAATTTTGATAAAATAGAATATAAGAATAAGGATTCTGCCACAGATTTGAAAAAAATATAAGCACTTTTTTTTCTTTTTTGAGCGCTCGTTTCAATCAAACGAATGCTATGTCGTTTCACCCAATTGTCAGTAATTCTCAAATTTTGAGCCAAAAAAGGTCCCAAACGAGAAAGTTCGACTCCCTGATGACTATTTCGTAGTCAAATTCAATTCTGTCCGTGGGGCCGTCCGTCCGGCTTTGAGACTTTGGAAGAGATTGTTCTAGATACTTGAGATTCCCAGTGTGATATTGGTTCCCAAATGTCGCGGTTAATTTCTTTAACTAGACAAATGGCCATTCAAAATTTTTGTTCCCTAATATCTCAGAACAGAACAGAACCAATAGAAATAAAATTTTGCGAGCACATGCAAGATGTCTTTAATAAGCCTTATGTAGAATTTAGTTGTCATAGAACCATAGAAAAATCAATTAGAATATGGAAAAGAAAAATCTTTTGATTTCTATCACAGCACATCCGATTCGAGAAAAATTTATGTTCTAACGGTACATTGAATGTTCATGCCGAATTTCAAGAGGATCGCATCATCTGAACCATAGGATTCCATTCTTTTATTATCGAGTTTTTACATATTTCATTTTTTGAATCGATTCCAGAATATAATTCCGATCGTGGTCAGATTTAGCATTCATATACTCAGCTTGAATCTAAAGTTCTATACAAACTTGGAATACAAAAAAGATTTGATAACTGCCGAAAAAATCATCGAATGCCCTTTGGATTCAGGGGTAGTTTTTCATCCATCAACATCAAATATTCGATATCTCAGAAAAAAGTTGCTATAATGCGACACGTGGTAAAAAAAATACTGTTTATTTTGTTTCAGTTGTCAGAGGAATGTCATAATCTAACTTAATCTAAGCGTTTGCGGAGCTATCGAGATGTGCTCTCTTGCATTGAAAAGGTGCCCTCAAAATTATTGAATTTATGGATATATTGCAGAAAAAATTTTCAAACTTTTGTGTTTACCTGCAGCTTCCGGCTTTGAGGCCTTGATGCGACTGCTCCTTCGGGATCCTGAAATTGAAAATTAACTCATTAAAATCATAAACCTGCCCAAGTATCCAACTCCCGAAGAAATAGGCATAGCACGGCCGGGCGCCTCAAGTGGCAACGCTGCAAAAGACGATTTTTAGCAGGTATACCGCTTGCACGAGAGATACGATATTTGGAACGTATAATTTCATTTTCTGATGTTATTTAATGTGTTTTTCGTTGAATATCTGAAAAAAGGCTGGAAGTATGCCCCCCTACTCAAGCAATAAATTGAATATAAATGAAAAAATTGAAACTGAAGCGAATTAGTTGATGGTTTAATCAATTTATGGTCCAGCAAAAACCACGGGGAGATGACTCTCGCCAAAAAACTTGAACTCAAATATAACTCTCGAAATGAAGTTTACTCAAATAAACTTATCTCAGAGTGTTCCCTACTTCTATCTAATTATCATTTTTTTCTTCACGTAATTATTGAGAAATGTTCAGGGACAGAGCCGGACCGTGGGCGTGGCGAAGGAGGCATTTGCCACGGGCGCAAACGACCTAAGGGCGCAAAATGTGAAATATGATATATTCCATTTTAAATAAAGATTGACTACAAGCTCTATACTTCAAAGTGGCGTATTTACCAGTTTACAAAGTTGAGAAACACCTTGTTAACGAACGCTACCAAAACGGAACGGTTTTCCAATAACGTCAACAAGCAAATTGTCGCATCTGGGACTCGGAAAACCCAAGAGTTATTGTTGAAAAAGCCTCTTCATCATCAACGTGTGACTGTTTGGTGTAGTTTATGGTTCGGCGGAGTCATTGGACCTTACTTTTTCGAGAATGAGGCTGGAGCAACAGTAACAGTGAATGGATTGCGCTATCGAGAGATGATCAATGATTTTTTATGGTCGAAATTTGATAGTATTGATCTGGACAACGTTTACTTTCAACAAGACGGCGCTACGTGCCACACAAGCAACGACACCATTGATCTTTTGCGGAAAAAGTTTCAGGACCGTGTTATCTCCCGAAAAGGTGATCATAATTGGCCACCGAGATCTGTGATTTAACACCTTGCGTTTTCTTCATTTGGGGCCACGTGAAAGAGGAGGTCTACGCCAATAGCTCAGCGTCGATTCAAGACCTCAAAGATGGAATTCGTGAGGCTATCGAGGACATAGGTCAGCCACTTTGCGCTTTGGTTTTGCTCATTTGTCTGATGTTATTTTCCACTATCAACGGCATAGCTTCTTCTTTATAATGAAATAAACATCCGATCATTTATATTGAAAAATGGCATTTTTCTTTGAATATCAAAATAACAGCTCTTATTGGAATTGGAAAACCCTTTATAACCGATATATGTCAATTATGAAAAACACGTATTTATTGAAAAATGAATTTCTTCAAGGGCGCATTTTGAAAGTTTGCCACAGGCGCTAGAATCCTAGTTCCGGCTCTGTTCAGGGAAATGGAACGAAGCGAATTGAGAATGAGCTTCGAATTCAAATCAATTTTCTGTGAATTGTGAATAGATAATAAAAGTCCAATACAATACTTTGAATAGTCAGTTCACATAAAATTGATTTTTGTACGGAACTTCAAAAAAACTTTCGTTGTCGTTTAAAATATATTCTAAAATAGAGGACAATGAACGATAATAAAATTTGATGGGTCAGTTCTTCCAATTATGGGTATCGCAAAGTTATTTAATTATTCCATCTGCTTGTGAATAATCATCGAACTTAATTATATCATTGGAATCAAAATAATTCTAGCAAACAAAACTATTGTTGGAATTTAATTTCGCGGTATGGCTCTCATCTATAAAAGTTTACGCTTTTCATATTGCAGAAAACTAAAACAATTGAAATATCCTCCAATTTTTTAGACGGATAATTACTTCTACACGATGAAGCACAAAACGTTCTTATCATTTTTCGAAGCAGATGAGGTTAGAGACACTTACAAAAAGACGAAAGTAGTTTTCCCAAGGAAAATTCACTAACACCAATACTACAAACATTTTTACTGTTTACAGCACTCGAACAATTACAAAAGGTAACTATAAATTCATTTATTTTTCACATTTACGACCACAATCAACATTAAAACGTTAATTATTTACCACTAGATGTTTATTAGCGCTCACACTTGAACCTGTAACACAGCTGTTCATAGAGACTACTTCAGAAGGATGTGCTAGTAATATGTCGTGAGGGTATGTATACCTCTCTACACTGTAGCCGCTAGCACCGGGCCGGGGGTTCAGTAGGCCGTGAGCATAGTATGTAGTAGTAGTATATAGCTACTACACAAGTACAGGGTATCCCATTTTGGGCACTTTTACGGGATATCTCCGTTATTTTTAACGTTAGCGGGATGCGGTTTTCGCGACAGTGTGCTACTTTTTTGTGAAACTAAAGATGGCGCAATCAGTTTTTGCATAGCTCTCTTAGTTTTTGCTATACAGGGCGGAAATGAAAAGTATCACTTTTTAATCACCTCCCGTATCTCAGTTGTGCTTAAACTTGGAGAAATGGTTGAAACGCATTCCTATAGATTTTTTTCCGTAGAATCCAGTGGCGTAGTCAGTTTTTCAATTTAACTTTCGGTTTTTGAGTTATTAGGCAAACATATGTTTTTTAAATTGGACACCCTGTATATTATTTTTTATTCTTATTAAGCACAATCTCAGCTTTTCAAAAACATATTATTTCATGCATTTATTTTCAAAACCAGCTCAGAATTCAAGATTTTGTAATTCAATTGTGAATAACTAAGTAGTAGGCTCTATGACTGTTTATTAAAAACAAAAAAAATGTCAAAGCTTTGTCGGTTGGTTTAAAAGTTTACAGTTCTCTCAGTTTTTATTATTTATTATATCATATTAATGATTCAGTTTTAAGTTTTTCTCATTACGGCTGCTTACGAAAATTACGAGAAATATGACATGCTTGTTTGTAATCTAGATATTATGTTAACATTATTTTCGATTTCTGACAAAATCTTGACATTTATTTTTTGTTTTTAATAAACAGTCATAGCCTACTACTTGGTTATTGACAATTTAATTACAAAATCTTGAATTCTGAGCTTGGTTTTGAAGATAAATGCATAAAATAATATGTTTTTGAAAAGCTGAGATTGTGCTTGATAAGAATAAAAAATAATATACAGGGTGTCCAATTTAAAAAACGTATGTTTGCTCAATAACTCAAAAACGGAAAGTTTAATTGAAAAACTGACTACGCCACTGGATTCTACGGAAAAAATCTATAGGAATGCGTTTCAACCATTTCTCCAAGTTTAAGCACAACTGAGATACGGGAGGTGATTAAAAAGTGATACTTTTCATTTCCGCACTGTAGAGCAAAAACTAAGAGAGCTATGCAAAAACTGATTGCGCCATCTTTAGTTTCACAAAAAAGAAGCACACTGTCGCGAAAACCGCATCCCGCTAACGTTAAAAATAACGGAGATATCCCGTAAAAGTGCCCAAATGGGATACCCTGTACATGTTCAATCTCACCGCCGTGAATCGAACAGACTGCTCCACAAGACTGTTCTCCGAACACTGTGAAGTGAGTAAGCACCGTAT
Organism: Propylea japonica; assembly: GCA_013421045.1. Lineage (NCBI taxonomy): Eukaryota > Metazoa > Arthropoda > Insecta > Coleoptera > Coccinellidae > Propylea > Propylea japonica. The sequence continues at coordinate 68,557,993 of CM024239.1, forward strand.
TCTGGACAAGTGATGTTTCAATGCGTATACGAACATCATTGCGCGAATCCACCTTTTACCTGCAAAAATGCACACTGCGCAATGAAGTTCGTATACACATTGAAAGATCACTTGTAGAGAATACGGGGCCAGACCGGTCCATATCAGAAAGCTCCCAGCGATGACGGAAGCCAAATTTTATAATAGAGTCACGTTACAGCGTACAACAAGTAGCATATGAATCAATTAGAGGCAAAAATTAGGAAAATTCAAATCCCCCCCTGCTGTTTATAAACAGTAACCTCACTTTGTTATTCTTATAATATTCAAAATATTTGCACCAGTTAACGTGATTCTACATTTCAATGTGCCCTGCAGTGATATTGAAACGTTTTCGTTTTTCTTCTATGCTATATGTCCAATTTATTCAAATACTCAGCCCACTTATTTATTTACAATAATTAACACTAGTTTATTTACACACTTGCAGATTCATATTCACTTCAAAACTGTTATAAAGCGGACTATCACAACTGAACTGACAATCTTACTGACTCGAGTCCAACGAGGGGAGTCTTATACACTACGCCCCTGCTCTAGATCTATCTAGGCTGGTCGAGTGTATTCCAGGCGCATTCACGAGAGGATAGATCGCCCAAGAAAATCCAACGTTGCCATATACGACAGCTATTGACGTATACGTCAATGATGACAGCAGATTTGAAATTTGACAGAAGGAAGTGTTTCTGTTTATATTTTCGTCAAATGTCAGATTGGCGAATTAAAAGAGTTATTTGTTTGCATTGTTTCTGATAAATTTCAATTCTTTTGGATTGGAGCTTAAAATTTTCAGTAAAACCGTTCAAGGATCTTTTAATAGTTTTAATACTTATTTGCTTTTATTCTAATTATTTCGTTTTCAACAATGATATGGGAAAAGGCAAATAGTTATTGACTATTATTTTGCAATTCGGAGGTAACTTTATCCCTGATTTCCATCAACGAGAATCTTTTAGACTATTGATTCTATTTTCCATATTTCCTCTTATTTGGCCGGCACTCCAGGAAAAACAAGCGAAGAATAATAAAACTCAACTTTATGTATTAATTGAGCGTAAGAGGCAAGGTTTATGGACCTACATAATTTATAAAATATAGAATAGAAGATAGTGTTGAAGATGGGAATTACGAATTTGACGAGATTACTAAAAAGTTGTATCATTTCATGAATCAGTTAAACATTCAATATGTTTAGTTCTCTTTTCAGCATGTGTAAAACGTAAAAGTATAATAAAGTGTATTTTTCTAACTTTGGGGGCAAGTACGGGGGGACTTCGAGGGTCACAAATTATTCCACTATATACATCGTGTTCTACGAGATCTAAATAAACGATAGACATCAAAAAATGCCCAGCAACGGTCGTTTTAGTCGATGTCTGTATTTTTTCAACTTTGGGGGGCAAGTACGGGGGGAATTTGAGGGTCACAAATTATTCCACTATATACATCGTGTTCTACGAGATCTAAATAAACGATCGACATCAAAAAACCCCCAGCAACGGTCGTTTTAGTCGATGTCTGTATTTTTCTAACTTTGGGGGGCAAGTACGGGGGAGTTTGAGGGTCACAAAATTATTCCACTATATACATCGTGTTCTACGAGATCTAAATAAACGATCGACATCAAAAAATCCCCAGCAACGGTCGTTTTAGTCGATATCTGTATTTTTCAAACTTTGGGGGGCAAGAATGGGGGAGTTTGAGGGTCACAAATTATTCCACTATGCACATCGTGTTTTACGAGATCTAAATAAACGATCGACATCAAAAATCCCTAGCAACAGCGGTTTCAGTCGATCATATATACCGTCTTAAAATCCGTTGCTGGGATCCGTTGCTGCTGTCACACCCGTAATTACTATTCAAAATGATTCCATACTTTGAATTTTTCGCGATTTTCTCGTAAATGGTGCATTAAATGTACATAGTGATCTGAGAAAACTCATCATTATTTGAGCTAGCCTTTCCTTTTTTGAGGTCGTATATAGGGTGTCACTTTAAAGAAGTGTAACTTTGGTCTGTAACTTTATATTGGAACACTTTGTATATATGTAAAAAATTTTAAATTGTGCTTTCGGTTACCACACACTTGCCACAAAAAAATATTTGCAAAATATCATCATTTACACCCTCAAAATGACCATCGCGTCAGTGGTGAGCCACCCGGTAAAGTTGAATGTGACTGATGAATTCGAGTACATATAATATAATATAACACAATAATATTTGTATAATAGTTACCTCCATAGAGTCCGACTTTTTTTGCTTTCGGCATCTGTAAAAAAAACAGAATTAATATCTTCATGTATAAATCAAGTGAAAAATTGTACGTGTATTCCTAATACTATTGTGGTTAATAGCAGTAGTATATTGGAATTACATATTCAGAAAGTTAGGGCTATTCACTAACTTGAGTGGTTATAGCAGTTGTAAATAATAGCGACTTTGATAACAATTAACAACCTTCGATAGCCACTACTAACCATTTTCGGAATTCTCTAATAAATAGTTATCAACTGTCGTTATCGTAACAATCAGAATCCAGATAGCAACCTTCGTGAAAATAGAAGTGGCAGCGCCGCAAAAAAGTTCTAATGTCCGTTTCTTTGACAGAGATTGTTGATGGTCAATGTCAAACAATAGAGATTAATGTGAATTTTTGTTGAATTATTCAGCGATTAAAAATTCAGAAAAATTTTCAGATCAGTTGTTCTAGATAAATTTTAATGAATGTCCACTGTATTAATATTTCTGTTATTATCAATGTGGGTTCTTTGTATCATATTTTATTTATTGGTTTTTTTTTTAATTATGTAGAGTTATTTATAAAACTTACATATTTTCCATAACATTTTATTTTGTGAAGAAAGAAAAAATATATTCATAATCGAAATTCTTTTTAAAAACTACACTGACCAAAAAAATTAACGCACATTATGAAAATCTCAATTTTAATGAAAGTTAACTCTACATTGACTTTATAACTGATTTTTTATGTTCTCTCGGGAAGGTTTTGATCGAAACAAGACACATTAAATGGAAGAAAAATTCAGGATTTCACCGAATCTTATGTGAAAGAAGAGAAATAAACAATTTTCAAAATACTCAAAATGAGTGATATGAAAATGTTCTGATCTAATCCTTCCCAGATTTCTCTGAGTTGGATTCCTAAGGCATAAAGAGTAGCTGGATGATTTTCTGAATTTCTCAGCATTCTATTGAGGTTGTCCCAAACCTGCTCAATCGGATTGAGATCTGGACTTGTTGCTGGCCATTCCGTTTGAGAGATTTCAACCTCTTCAATGTACTCCTGAACGATGCGCCCACGATGTATGGAAATGGCACTACATGCTCTTCAAGAATGATCCTTATATACCTATCAGCAATCATAGCTCCATTACCAACGACCACTAGGTCTGTGCGAGCAATCAAAGATATTCCATACCATAATCGATCCTCCCCCGAAACCAGTAGTATTCAGGAAATTGCACTGAGCCATTGAGTTTAAAAATATCTATTTTTAAACTCAATGACTGGGCATATCTTTCAGGTGGACGTCTGTATGCAAAGGAACGTCGATCACAATTGTAGAGGCAGAATCTAGACTCATCTGTGAAGAGAACTCTTTCCCAATCAGCCTGTTTCCAATGTATATGCTCTATCGCAAAATCCAAACGCGCCCTTCGATGGGCTGGTAAGAGCTGGGTCTCTTGTTCCGACACGAGGCCTTAAATCATATTCTCTGAGGCGATTTCTTATTGTCTGAGTGCTAATATGCACCCCATGAGTTTGCTCAAGCTGATTTTGAAGGAGGCGAGCGGTTGCAAACCGTTGTCTCAACGAAGAAACTCTCAAGTAACGTTCTTGAATGGCAGTTGTTACCCGTGGTCTACCCTGTCCAGGGGCCTATTGCACCAAAATACTTTGCAACTTCCACTTTGCACTTTGCATTCTGACAAATTTTAAAAGTGAAAATTAATTATGTTGCACAATATTTCTCCCAACATTCAGTTTCTGCGAAGTGCTTTTCACTTTGTTCTTGACTTTTCACATTGTACTTTTCAATTATGAATGCGTTTCATGCAACCTAATGCATTTGAAAAGTAAAAAGTGTAAAGTGAAAAGTTGCAAAGTATTCGGTGCAATAGACCCCTGGTCTTCGGACATTCATACCTGTCTCCCTGAATTCCTGCAATTCTTGTGTATGTCCGCCCTTTTTCTCGCAAAACTACCGCTTGGACACATTCCTCTTGGGTCAAATTGCGTGTTTCGCGTTGCATAGCGATCGAGTGTAGAAAATCAAATGAAAGAAAAACTATTGATCACTAGAATTGATCGAGAACAACTGATTTCAGAATGGAGCCAATACATTCATTTGAGATTTCCATAATGTGCGTTAATTTTTTCGCGCAGTTTAGTTAGTATCATCGTGAAATCGTGACCCACCGCATAACCACCAAAATTCATTCTTCTTCCGTTCCACCCGCCTTCGCCTTCGTCCCAAAAATCGTCTCCGAAATTTTGTAATTTTTTTTAAGTCCCGATTTTTTTTAAAAACCGCTCTATTGCGACCAAATTTAGCCAGCGTAAAGCTGGAACCTTCTTTTTTTCCATGAAATCCTAGAAATCATCCTCCGCTTGGCGGGTTTTTCGCAATTTTCGACAAAATACGAAAACGTCAAAATCTATGGTCCGGCCACTTTTCAATTAGTATTAGGTATATCAAATAGTGTCCCGGGAAGAATGCGACAAACGGAAACCATGAATCAGGGACATCAAACATAATGTTCACGTACAGGGTGATCCAATATCAACGAAAATAGAGAACGTCAGAAATTTTTCTAGTCCGGATATGATTTATTCAATTTATGAAATATTGAGAGATGAAAATCGTAAATGGTGGCAAAACTTCCAAATTCGGAATCATTCGGTCGAATAGTTTAAGAGTTATTGAACTTTGAAATTTCAACCATAAGATGAATATCACCCTGTATATTCCAAACGAAGGCCCTTAAACGATTTAAACCTCTTGTTGCGAGTGCTCCTTGATGTACTTGATTCATGGTATCCGTTTGTCGCATTCTTCCCGGGACACCTTGTATATATGATACTCACTTGATAAATTGAGTCAACAATTGTCGTGTAAAAAGAAATGAATTCAAGCGAAAACTGAGTGTTTTACTTACATCATAATATGATGAATTTCCGTCATGTGAGGACACAAATAATCGAACACCAAGAATTTCGAATTAATAAACAGAAAAATACATCAGTCATCTAAATATTTGAAACACTTTCTAATAATATTTCCGATCTGCACTTTCCTTATATCTAACCTATTGACTTAGGTAGTTATTTCTGACTACACTGAACAGAATTCGGAGCAACAACTGAAACCCCACGAAATAAATAATCAAATCGAACTACCGCCGGAAGCTTTTGAGGAAATTTATGTAGGACTTTTTATGACCCTTTGTCTGGAGTGTAAATACTGTAAATGTAAAGTCACTGTAGCGGATAGGTGATCATTGAGTATTTCCATCAGAAATTGAGCAGAAAGTCTTCATTTCAACGCTTCAAATCAGTTAATATAACTTTTGAACACTACGCAAAATGGAATCATTGTTCCATTAAAAAACAGTCAAGATGGTGGATAAGTTACTTACAGTAAATTATATGGAAAAATTTCTTCCCTTAATAGGCACTCCACTTAATAGCCAAACACAAAAGTCAATAAACACAATCAAAAAAACACTTAATTAACTAATTAATCAATTAAATTACAACGAATCGGAAACGGAATGATAGACAATAAACTAATGATAACGAACAAAGACTCTTGGATCTTTGAAAAAATTAAAATTAATTTATCAACGTAAGACCGAGCCCTTCCATTTTTGCGAATGTCTAGTATGCGATTGTTGTGCGAACCATGATAAAAGAGTACATGGTATGCTATTACGCATCGGGGAGAGAGATAAAGCTACCCCTCACTCTCTAATTGTTACGTCATGTGGGGAGCAAAGCCAGGCATTTAGTTAGGAATTTCTTTGAGATTTACTCATTTTTTTGTGTTTAAAAAGAGTAAAAGAATGGAAACGTGGTGATTGAGAGAAATATACTCAGATAAATATTATTATTGCCAACTGGAAATGTTTGACTTAATAATGAAGAATTTTAAAATAATAGCCAATTGCGATAGTCCGTCAAGACGTCCGCTCGTTTGAAAGAATCTCGTTAATTATTTTTGTGCAGCGCTATCGTATTCTGCCTGAATATGGGTATTTTTCGAATTTTCAGACGGAAATCAATTCTAAACGGCTACTTGTAAGGAAATAGAATCATTGAAATTTCCGGAAACAATATTGGACTTGAAATTTTTGTTCTATTTGTGAAGTTACAGACACTACAGTTTATGCAAAATTTTTTGATTGCTTAGGACAAAATGCTCTTAAAATGTATACAGGTGTTTTCATTGGGAAACGGAAAACTTCACAGGTGCATAGGTGGCACCAAGACGTTCTGGAGATACCCCATTTATTGGGTCTTACTGTCTTCGTAGCCGAGATACAGGGTGTTTTATGAATTTTGCCGTTTCTTTCTTTCTGAGCCGTATCAAACGACCACCCCCGGTATATTTTCTTCATATTTGGCAAATATGTTCCTAATTGAGAGCACAAACGTATCATGCAATACCCGCCTTGAAAATCCAGGTCCGGGTTAACAAAAAATTAGAATCGTTTGAATCCTCGAAACAACACCCTGTACATCGGAATTTTGAAATCTGTTTTAATAATCGAAAACACCACTAAAAACTTAACTGAGACGTATACTGCAAATTTTCGCGGAGACAGTTTTACTGCACAAATTTTCAACGTAAAAGTAAAGGTTTTAAGAACTTGAATACCCGAAAGTGGTTTGAAGTAACTTTTAACAATGATTTCAACAATATTGAATCCATAATTTTTTCGACATTACTTTGTAATTCATTTCCACATCGGTTTTCCTTTTATAGCTGTATACTTGAAAATCCAGGTCGGGTTAACAAAATTATGAATCGTTTGAATCCTCGAAACAACACCCTGTACATCGGAATTTTGAAAATATGTTTTAAAATTCGAAAATACCACTAAAAACTGAACTGAGACGTACACTTCAAATTTTCGCGCAGAAAGTTTCACTGCACAAATTTTCAACGTAAAAGTGAAGTTTTTAAGATATTGGATACTGAAAGTGGTTTGAAGTGACTTTTAACAATGAATTATCAAAATATTGAAATCCATAATTATTTCAACATTACTTTGTAATTCATTTCACATTAGTTTTCATTTATTGAGAAGTGAGTTGCATTAGGTTGCTCGAAATGTCCTCCTTTTGATCTGACCATTTTCTTGCTCGTTCAAGAATATCTCAAACTGCTGCTTCCGAATCACATTTGGATCGTTTTTCATTTTCTTGCTAGCCTCTTCTATTTTTTTCTGGTTGTCTGATCCAGAGTATTGATTTCAGAGGAATAAACTAACGATTTCATGTCACCCCCAGACATAATCGACGGGATTCAAATCAGGGAATCTTGAAGGCCAATTATGAGGGCCTCCCCGACCAATCCATGAGTTACCGAAATAGTTATTTAAAAAGTCTCGAACGATTAGCCTGTTTTTGGCGATGCACCATCGTGCTGAAAGAACATGCCAGCAGTGTTCACATTCTCATCATGGAGCAAAACACATTCTCCAGAAATTCCAGCTATACTTCGCCAGTTAAACCTCAGTTAGAAAATAGGGTCCTAATATTTTATTGTCATAAACACACCCATCATACTTTGATTCAAACGATTCATAATTTTTTGTTAACCCGGACCTGGATTTTCAGTATACAGCTATAAAAAGGAAACCAATGTGGAAATGAATTACAAAGTAATGTTGAAATAATTATAGATTCAATATTGTGGATAATTCATTGTTAAAGTCACTTCAACCACTTCGGGGGGGTATCCAAGTTCTTAAAAACTTCACTTTCACGTTGAAATTTGTGCAGTAAAACTGTCTCCGCGAAAATTTGAAGTATACGTCTCAGTTAAGTTTTTAATGGTGTTTTCGAAA
>CM024239.1:68566233-68649012 GCA_013421045.1 Propylea japonica
TAATTAATAATATCTATAATTCGGTATATTAATGAAGTTTGTGATTGCATATAAATTTAATGATTCTGAATTACTTCTGAAAGTCTAACAAGGGATTTTTCAGAAGACAAATTTCAATGAGAGGTGATTAAAATACCAACTCCTAACTAAATTCGAGAAAATAAATAGCATGACATTAAATACCGTTCGAATATTCATTGAACGAAACATTTCATAGTTTGTACCAGCTGATATTTCGGTTCAATATTCGAAATATCATAAACACAAACAGTAGTGTCATTAATTCAAAACTCGTAATAGTTTTTCCGGATGTATCAGAATAGCAGCCATAAATCTTCCGGTAGATCTATTGGCGTCTCGAACAATGAGACATTATTATTGGATTATTTTTAATTACATATCCGAAAGAAACGTAGGAATATAATATATAAGGATTATATGAGATTTAATTATTCGATCATTTGCAAAACTAAAGATGTGTAATGTTTCAACCTACAACCCGAGGTGTTCAATGAAGATATAAAAAATTTCGTCCAGTTTTGTAGAGTTCTTAGACTCAATAATTTTTCGAACGTAAATTTATGGAAAAATGACAAAAACATTCAAAAATTTTCAGTTTCTTGTGTGGTTAAAATAGTGGGCTTATATTTCGATGATTTTTCGGATTTGTCGAAGTATTTAAAGTTATAGAGATTTCAAATATTATTTCCCAAATAATATTTTCAAGCTTATAATGGCATCAGATGCTCAATGAAGATACAAAGATTGCGCGTGAAATTTCGGTGAACAACCTTACAACCTTAGATAATTTATTTATTTGTCTCAGAACAAAATCTGATAAACTCAATTTCAGATATTTCGAACGAGCACAAAGAAAAAAAACTAGTCGATAAATTACAACACTAGAGAATGCTACTAATTTCCAAAATGAATTATTACAATTCAAACCAAACGAAGAAGCAGAAAAAGAAATGTTGTTCAGCAACAAATTTTCAAACGGAAATTCTTTTCGAAAATATTCTTTTGGAAATCGAATTTCAATATTTCAATAGAAGGCCATTAAAAAGACAGAGCGAGCTGTTAGTCATTAAGGGTTCTAAGGGTATAAAAGAGAAGGTACTAGATGAGTACAGTACAGTCTTACCATTGACGCCCAAGTGATTGAAAGCTTGTTTGACCACCAGTTGCCAGAAAATGCATATCGAAATCGAGAGAGGTGAGTTATTAGTTTTTCAACATCTCCATTTTTATGGTTTATATTTGAATTTCGGTGACCAGCAGATATCGACCAGATTTAGTTATCGACTTTTCTGAACAACATTAGTGACAACAAAAGGTGGGGCCTCCAAATAATGTTCCAATAATGTTCTATCTTCCTGCTCCAATTTAGTCTATAAACCATCTTAGAACTATTCGATTAGTTAATTTTCAGGTATTTTTGATATGAATGCAGAAACATCGAAATTCTAGAGGCACCACTTATCCAAAAATTCTAAGGAAAGCACGCCGTTCTTTATGGTAGGTTTGGCAATGTTGCAAATTCTTTCGCGCGAATATGATAAGATGCTTTCTCGTAATTCCCGCCATCATTTGTTATGTCACTGGCCTAAAGATCAACCAGTGGTGCCAAACTCAACATGAAGAACGGCGAGCTATCTTAGTAGAACTTGTGGATGTTTCTGCATAATTTTTATCATACTTCAAATGAATCTAACGAAATAGTTATTTGAATGTTCGAAGGTAAATTATAGATTAATTGGAGCACTGAATTTATGTTTTTATAGTGAAAAAAGTGACGTGTAGATTGAACATTTTTGGAAATTTGGGGGCTCATATTTTCTAAATAAGATAGACCGCCAAATATTGGTTTAAGTAATGTTGTTCAGGATGACTCAATGAATAAAATGACACCAAAATCTGATCGATATCTGCTGGTCACCGAAATTCAACTAATTACCATTTTTCTCATTTGATTACTTTAGATACCATTATTAATCTCAATATTTCAGTATTGTCCAGTACCTCCAGGCTGGAGCATATGTTTGCTGTCATTGTCGGAGGATAATTATCAACTCGATTCAAATAATTCTGGGGTGTGGACACTTCTTCCACCCGAATTGTTTGAGGCGATGGCTTGAAGAAGAAACAGTGATATGTCCATCATGTGAGGCCCACGTTGTAAATGTCCGGTGGTCATGATAGAAGCCCCATATAATGAGAGAGTGGCCCAACTTTGGGAGGGGGAAATGCTCCAGGTGGATGAATTTTGGTATGTAGGCCTTGATTGATCCAATATTGTATACAGGGTGTAACTAAATAAGTGTAAAATAATGAGGAAGTGATTCCTCATCGAAAAAAAGATAGGATCTTTCATATAAAGAAACTTCCTTGAAGCATCCCATGTAAGATACAGCCCCTCAAAGGGAATATATAAAAATGTATACCAATTTTTTCACAAGCACCAAAAAAGTTACAATATTGAAATAACTTGACGTTTCCTATTAGCAAAAAGACACTTATCCAGTTATTTTTTTGGATTACCCCATGGTTGTAAGGGCATGAAACGCAACCCCTATAGTAACTTTTGTCTTATTATTTGTTTACCATTTAAAAATTTATTTTCAATAGCCTGTTTCATTCTAAACAAAAAATGTCTTTTGAGTTTTTTGTCCAAAATCAGTTCGCAGTAAAAAATATTTTTACGAACAACTAAAGAGATAGATCGTCATAAATGCGAAACTACATCTATCTTGCACTTTAGCGATAGTGACAATTAAATTGGTATAACGCTGTCAGTTTATCTCTGTAGTTGTTCGTAAAATATTTTTTAACTGAGAACTGGTGTATTTTGGGCAAAAAAACTCTGGAGACATTTTTTGTTTAGAATGAAACAGGCTATCGGAAATACATTTTAAATGGTAAACAAATAATAAGACAAAAAGTTACATTGGAAATAAACTTTAGGGGTTGCGTTTCCCACCCTGACAACCATGGGGTTAACCAAATAAATAACTGGATAAGTGTATTTTTGCTAGTAGGAAACGTCAGGTTAATTTCAATATTGTAACTTTTTTGGTGCTTGTGGAAAAAATTGTTATACAAATGTTATGTACTCCCTTTGAGGGACTGTATCTTAACAAGGGATGCTCCCCAATGAAGTTCTTTATATGAAAGATCCTTTTTTTCTATGAAGAATCACCTCCTTAAATATTTATACTTATTTAGTTACACCCTGTATTAGGTGTGTATTAAAAATTCTGAACCCCATATTGTATACAGGTCGCTGTACAAAAATACCCCATGTATGTAATTCGATACTTTGTAGGTTCAAGTATGATTTTTTTAGTGTTTTTTCAATGTATTTTGCCAGCTAGGTTCGAAAAAAATTCATATCTTCCTATGCAGATAGTATTTTGCAGTTTTTATTTTTAAGCATGGTCGTCCTGAATGTTGCTTCAATAAAAAAATATTCAGCTTCCTGTAATCAGTGGAAGCCATCAAAAAAGTCTTGAAAGCTAGAACTTCAGTTTTCAGTAGGATGTACTCAAACATTCATTTTAGATTCAGAAATAATAATAATTTTTTAGCTTTTGGCTAAGTTTAGAACTTTTCGGAGTCCTAAGCTATGAAAGTTATAGGGAAAAAAGGTAATTTTTCGGACTTTTTGTTGAAAATCATTGAGAGACGATAAACTTTGTTTTTCATTTTTATGGTGAATTAAACTTTTGAATGGCATTTTGAATTGATTTTGATTGAAACGAATGAAACTCGTGTAATTTATATGATAATATCTATGTGTATTATCACAATACAGGTGGAAAATTCGTCAGAATTGCTTGTTGTGAAATTAACTGTTCTGGGATAGAAAAACCAAGGCCGTAGTACTGAATATCACTATTCACTGCTATAAAATTTCAAAAATCTGTGCCTTCAGTTCGAATAGATACTACTTAAATGTCAGTTGCAGGAACGTCCATTAAAATTTAAAGGTCCATTAAACTCTTAATCCTCCATTATTACAAGGAAACTAATGGAGGATTAAGGGTTTAAGGACCTTTAAATTTTAATGGACGTTCCTGCAACTGAGCATAAGTAGTACTAAAAAGTAAAGTGTCAATTGCCTGAAGCTACTCGAATGTTCTCAATTTATTTTCTTCTGCCTCTAGAAGTTTTTGACTGAATTCTGTTTCGGTGTTAATTCCTTCATGTACCGGGTTTTCACTATAATTTGATCCCCCATTTAACGTTGTTACTGATTACATATTTGGTTAGCTCTTTTTCCCAGATTTCGAATATGTAACATATATTGGTCTATCTTTCTTATTCTGAGCACCACAGAGTTTCAAATTTCAATAACCATCTGGCATAGCGTTTTTGGAAGTTCGTGAATATTTAAGTGGCCAATTTGATCTTTGAATTGGTAATGGCGCATCCATTTTATGGCCACCAAACAGTCCGGTTTTCACACCGTTGGACACGTTTTATAGCGGTCCTGAAGGAAAAAATTAACTTCAGCAATAATGACAATCGATAAAAAGCGGAGAATGATATTAATGATATGAAATCATCCAATATTGAACCCATAATTCGGAACTAATCCAGTACACCCATAAAGAATAATTAAACATTGTAATGATTAGAAACAATTTTGAAGCTGTAATTTCTGACTTGAATCAGAGTCATATAATGCTATCAAAAATAGTCTAAATAACTTGAGACAACCATATGCGCTATGTGTATTGAATGAAGGTGGTCATTTCGAGCAATTTCTTTAGTTTTGTTATTCTTACCATACTACCATTGTTTATGATTTTTCACTGGTTGAGTAATGGTTAGTATTCATTCTAAAATGATACTTTGCAGAAATTGATGGATATAAAGAATTTCGTAGGTATTTCACATATTTTTTCATTCGTTGTCATCTTTTCAAAACTTTGAAACTCTTAAAATTGGAGAGAAACATCCACATACGCATTTATATTCGAGATCAGGAGGAAATAGCCTATCAGAAAAGAGAAGAATATACAGGACAGGGTGTCCCATTTGAAAAAATAAAGTAGAATTCAATGTCGCTCACCCTGTACATTCTTAAATTTAAACTCTGTGGCTCTCAGAATAAAAGGAATAAACCAACATATGTTACATATTCGAAATCACAGGAGAAAGAGCTAGCCAAGCATGGAAAAATATACAGAGTATTCCATTCGAAAAAATGAAGAAGTAACCATCAATATCTTGGCCGCCCTGTATATATTTCAGTTTCTGAACTCATATAAAAAAATCTCAGTAGATTTCGTGAAACTTGTATACGGAACATTTATTGTATCTCCTTTAGTAACAAAGTTAAAGACTTTCTTGAAGATTTCACAAAGAGCTAGTGTGCGTGAAGGGAACCAAAAACGAAATTGAATTGAGTCTAAAATGCAGAAGCAGAAAGAAAAATAAATCAAATCGAAGTATTCGAGAAGCTTTAGGCAATTGACCTGTCACTTTAGCACGTTGTCGATAACGTATTTATATTGGAGGCACAGAATTTTATATTTTTTGAAATAAATAGTTATTTTTAGTATTATAACCTTTTTTTTTCAATCATAACTAGCAGTTCTGACGGATATGTTTACATTTTCCTTAAGTGGTGAACCAAAATTATTGTATAAATTACACGAACTGCAGTTGTTTCACAGGGATTTCAATTGAAATTACCTCAAATTCCCATTTTTAAGTTAATTCACCAAAAATGATAAAAAGGAAAAAACAATCTAGATATCGGTTTTCAATTATTTTCTGCCTATATGTGTACTACCTATACAGTGTGTTTGGTCATGACTTAGCGATAATTTAAGGTCATCAAATATACAAGAAAAACCGCCACGTCGAAATTGCCGGTGGTCAGCTGTGACGGTTGTTCGCGGAATGTTTGTAAACAATGTGCGGATTTAACCTCTTCGGAAATTACAGTAATAGAATTGAAAGGGAAACGCGTGATGAAATTTTACTGTCAATCTGCTTGGGAGGTGAATCTATCGAACTCTTCCATAAGATAATAGAAAGTAAAGATGATATAATAGAAAGTAAAGAAGAGATAATAAGACTTCTAGAGCAGGATATAAGGAAGTTACGGGATGAAATGGAAAATTTGGCTGTTTGACACGATCTGACCATCAGTTTACATATGCTGAAGCTCTGAATAGGAATGTTAGCAGTGGAGGTACACCCACACCTAACATTCCTTTAATTGTGTGTAAACCGAAGAATAAACAGGATTGCTCCGAAACAAGAAATGATCTAATGAATAAAGTAGATGAATGTCGACTACCTGTAGGAATAAAAGGAGTATTAAACAAAAAAAGAATGGTTGTGTTTTAATCAAATGTGACTCAAGTGAATCTACTGATAAAATGAAGGATGTACTAATTTCGAAAATGGGTGAGAAGTATCAAATAAATGAAATAAAATGCGCAAACCGAGCATAATTGTAACGAATATAGATAAAGAATTACCCAAGGATGATATCTTGGTGGCAATTAAGAACCAGAATCCATTCCTTAATCAGGCAGATCAACTGGAATTGGTATTGGCAAAAATAAATGGAAAGAATACATCACAATATGGAATAATACTGGTGTGTAATGGTTCGGCATTTAGGAAGTTAATTACCGCAGGCAAAATATATGTTGGTCTCAGAAGATGTCCTGTATGGAAAATCTGAAGGTGAAAGGTGTTTCAAATGTTATGGATTAACACAAGGTTAGTGACTGCAGGTATGATGGACTTGTAAGATGTTCTCGGTGTCCGGCCTCTCTAGCTATATAAAGACTGTAAGTCCGAAACTAATTCATGCATAAACTGTATTGAAAATAATAGAAAATTAAAGTCAAATCATAATGTTGAACACTCTGTACTTGATACAAATTGCCCTCTGTATGTGATGCAAGTAAGAGACTACAAGAAAGAACGGACTATAAAACTATGAACTACTTATGAACAGTTGTATCAGTGCTTAGATCTTGTTGATGGCCTGCCGAATGATTTTGTAAATAGAGAACAATTTGGTTATGGCCTCGAGGCCCTCAATAAACAAGTTAAAGATAATCAAAACCTTATTATGTATCTGAATATTCGAAGCTTAAATGCCAATTTTGCAAAATTGCAAACTTTAATTGGGGGTCTCAAGGTTAACTAGTATAATAGTGTGTGTAGAGACCAGGATACTGGCTCATTATGAATTTTTCGTCTGGAAGGGTACAGAATTATTATAACCATGGAGACATCAATATAACTGATGGGGTGTGATGTATGTTAAGGATTCTATTAATGAGGTTACTAACATTGTAAGTGTTGGTAGATTAAAACTTTTAAACTCACGTATGCAATTAAATGACAGTATTAAATTGGAAATATCTGCACTTTATAGACCCCATGACCTACCTAGGGATGAGTTAATGACCGAGTTGAAATCGTACTTGAACTCTCAAGGAAAGTTAAAAACCATCTTCTGATTGGAGATTTCAATATCGACATCCTTAAGAATGATCGCTTCAGCCAAGAACATTTAAATAATTGGAAATGGGATTTATACCCGGCTTTCAGACCATCACTAGGCCATCAGATGATAATTCTAACAGTGGTTCTTGCATTGATAATATTTTTCTTAAGGCTAGTACTGTTAATCCTAAATCTTTCAAATTGGATCACTATTTAACGATCACTACCCACTCTTTCTAACAGTTGATGATCTCAATATAAAATTTAAGCGGAATATATCAGGCCTATCGACTATAATAAATTAACAAAGATTGCTTCTGAAACTGACTGGAATTCCGTAATGTTGATGGATGAACCTAACTTGGCAGCTGAATCACTTATCAATTTGATAACGAATGTGTTAATCACGCTAAATTCAAACTCCGGGAAAATTCGGCGACTGCTCCTCGCAGTCCTTGGATAACAAGCGGTATATTGAAGTCTTGTACTAGAAAAGAAATGTTATATTCGATTTGGAGGATGCAACCTGATAACTTCAACTGAAGACTGAATATAAAAGTTATGTTAAAATCTAGATAAAGTAATTAAGAATGCGAAAATAATGTATGATAAAAAAATTGTAGGAAAAAAACATTCACAGCTCCAAAGCATTGTGGTCAATAATTCATGAAAAACTCGGCAAAACGGATTTTAAAAGGGAAGACGCGTTGATTGATTTCATATATGATTGAAAAAAATCTAAGGTCCGGGATCCATTTCTGATTGCGAATTGTTTCGGTAAATATTTTGCGGACATTGGTAGACAACTTGGTGATGGTGTCCGACAGCCGAGTGGGACACAAATTAGACCTCCCATGGTTAATCCCCATACTATGTTCTATCACTACTGATTCGTGCGAGGTAATCAATATAATTAAAAAGATGAAAATGAAGTGTGGTGGGGTTGATGACATAAATACGAAGACCGTTGTTGCTTTAGCCGACTTTATTGCAGAACCTCTTGCGCATATAATAAATTCAAGCATAGAAAGAGCAATATGGCCAGATGCGTTCAAAAAAGCTGTTATTAAACCAATTCATAAGGCTGGAGATAAGCATAGTTGTCGAATTATAGACCGATATCATTAATATCTAATCTGGCTAAAATCTTTGAAAAAATAATTACCTCAGAATTTCAGGTTTTATCAAAAAACACAATTTAATATCAAAAAGCAGTATGGTTTCATGGAAAATTTGAGAACCAAGGACGCTTTGAATTTCTTGACTAACCTAATATACCAACGACTTGATAGAAGTGCGCCAATGGCTGTAGCCTTTTTAGATCTGACAAAGGCGTTTTGATACGGTTAATCACAAAATTTTGCTTGAAAAAATTGAACTTTGGAATTAGAGGTAAAGCGCATCAGCTTCTCACTTCATATTGGAAAAGAGATGCCATCGGGTGGAATTTGACAAAGTTGTCGGCGACTATTGCGAGGTGAGTGCAGGAGTTCCCCAGGGCACTGTTTGGGTCCGTTATTGTTTCTCATATATGTAAATGATATGCTCGTGACTGTACCTGACGATTCAGTTATTTCTTTCGCAGACGACACGCGGTGTTGTGTCGAATGGTAATAGTGGAAAGAAGTTCAGGACAAGATGAATGAATATCTGAAAGAAATAAGCGCTTGGTTGTCGTCAAACAAACTCTCTCTAAACATCGATAAGACGGTCTACGTAACATTTGGGAATTATCGTAATAGCGTTCCGGAATTTTAAATATTAACATAGATGGAAGACTAATAACTAGGGTAGAGACAGTCCGGTACTGGAATAATCTTTGATTGTAAATGAGATGGGAAAAGCATATCGAATATTTGCTTTAAAAAACGAAATACATGGTTTTTATTTTCCAAACTTGCTGAAATAATGACTGGTGAGGTTCTTCGAATGCTCTATTATGCACTGTTCCATGGTATTATAAGTTATGGAATTATTGCATGGGGGGAGCTTACTCTAACTGTCTGAATCTGTTAAAAAATCATCAAAAGAGGATTTTGAAGATAGTTAATAAAAACGAGATTGTTCGTAACGGACCTTTGACAATGGAGCAACTTTTTCACTTGAATCACTGAAATATCATTATGACGTACTTAAAAATGAATTTATGAAATCAAACAGCATCACTAGGAACAAAAGTATCCAATTGCCTATAAGATTCAAGACAGTCAGTGGTAAAAGTAGTATTGTGAGAGCAATTAGTGTGTTTAACTTACTTCCTAATGAGCTGAAAATTTTGAGCAGTGGATATTCCAGAAAGAATAAATGAAGAAATGGGTTTCAACAGGTTTGTGATTAGGATCAAAATTCGTATTATTATTGTTGTGTTGTAAATTGCGATGGGGTTGAAAGTGTGCATGTTCTGTGGTGTTGGAGGTTTCAGTCTTTTTTCGGGTTTTTGTGGTTTTGAATAAGATATGATGTATGATTGACTCTTTACACCGAGCTCACAAACAGGTAACTGATTACCTCTGTGAGCTGCACATATATTGTAATTAATTTTGTGTATTTTCGGTAATAATAAATAAATAAATAAATACCTAATATCATCGACAAAAACATCCAAACTTGGAAGTTTACCTCTTAGTTTTGGAGTATTCCCCATTTCAAATTTACTTTTTTTTCGTTGACCCTTCCAAATTATATCGATTTCTTTGGAAATAAAGATACTACCACCTTTTATTGAAGTATAATAATATGAAATCATTCAACTTGAAACTCCATAAAAAATTCTTTAAAAAGTTCATAGTAAAAATATGTACTGATATTCTTGGTAAATCCGCAATAGTACAAGAACTAGCACATTGGAGTATAATTTTTCTCAATGATTTAACACGCAAGGATATTAGCTGCAAAACAACATTCACATCGTATATGTAAGTAACATAATCTGAGAGTTATTGATGCTCGAAATTGATCACTACGCGAGCCAAAGACACACGACAGGTCGTCATGAAGGCCACTGCCTGTCTACAGAGCAGATGCGGCCATTTCGAGAAGTTTTTATGATTAATTTGGTTTGTTTAAGCATTGAAAATTATGGAAAGTACAGTATTGAGTTTTTTCTATTTTATCAATTTTCATAAGGGTCATGTTCGAACAGCAATAACTCTCAAATTATGTAACCTACAGAAATGATGTGAGTGTTGTTTTGTAGCTTTTGTCCTTGCTTGTTGAATCATTGAAGAAAAATTATACTTCAATGTGCTAGTTCTTGTACTATAGCGGATTTACTGAAAAAATTAGTACATATTTTCACTATGAACTCTTTTAAAGAATTTTTATGGCATTTTCAAGTTGAGTGTTTTATATTGTTATACTTCAATGAAAAGTGGTAGTATCATCTTTCAAAAACATTTTTTTCACATCTGAAGGGCCTTCATGTCCAAATAAATCGATATTATTTGAAAGGGTCAACGAAAATAAAAAAGTAAATTTTAAATGGGGGGCTACTCCAAACTAAGGGGATAAACTTCCAAGTTTGGGTGTTGTTTTGTTGATAATATTAGGTATATTTGATGACCTTAAATTATCGCTAAGTCATGACCAAACACACTGTACATATACACTCAAAAAAATCATAACTCGATAATTGCGAAAAATGGCCAAATATACATGGGGTATTTTTGGATAGCCTGCACAGGTCGGAGGAATCTAAAAAAAAATATTGACGTCAATCGACTGAAAAACCTGTATATTGTGAATTTCTGTTTAGATTTTAAACTTCAGTTTCATTTGGATTTCTCCTGGTTCGTTGCTGGAATGAAACTGTTAACATTCGCTTGAATTAAAAATCTTCAGAACCTTTTTTGTGGAATTGTGAAAATCAATTGTATAGAGCTTGAGATGTATTTTTTCTTTTCAGATTCAGAAATCCGAGGGCATCTTGGAGAGGGTTATCAGCTGAAGTCAGTGAAGAAGAAATCCTTCATAATTCAAACAGTTATTGGTTTTATTTCCGTTGCAACAGCGAGACAGGGTTTTTTCACAGAGGCTTCTCCCCAGTTTTTGATAGAATATTTAATTTCATTTGTATATATAATATTATTTTTACATGAAATAAACTGTATTATAAAAAACATTGATTTTTTTCATTGCCTAATTGATCATACTACATCAGGCGCGGATCCGGGTGGGGGGGATTTGGGGAAACGTACCCGCACCCCAAAGAGCCCTCGACCGCCTAAAATTTTGCTAACATGCTGAGGGTAAAATAACTAATTTCGTTTGGGGCTTTTCAATATAGTCAATTTAACATTACCTGAAATACCAGTACTTTTTGGTTTTCGAAAATACAGAAGTTTTCCCCCCAAAAGTCAGGCCTGAATCTGCGCCCGTATTACATTATCTTCGGATATTCAAAAAGAGGATGCCTACTAGAAGATTTGAATATATCTTTTTAATTTCACGAAACAATCAATTGAATTAAATTTCATTTGGATTATAAGATGTGCAAAGACAAAGATGTGCATCTATATTTGATAATCTAATCACATAATATGTTTCCGACAAAACGCTTATGGATTTCACTAAGTACCTAATGATAAAAACCACAAAATGCGAGGGACGTTGGTGATGATTCACCGATGAAAAAAAGCAGGGGTAGTTCATATAATTTTTTTTCGAAATCGACCCCCCTTTCAAGATACAGCCTTTAGAAGGCGATGACGAGTTGACAGTTTTAATTTTGTTACGGCTTCTTAAAAACACTAAGTCAAAAAGCTTTACATTAAATGAAGCACTGAGTAGATGTGTAGAGGCAAATATTGTATAGATTCATTTGAATTATACTAAATAATTATTTTATGTGTAGTTTGTAATAAAGTCTGTACGTATGTGAAAAAGAATGAGAGCTCTGTGTTCAGAACATAGATATTGGTGTTTAATGGAGAGACAGATCTCTATATCTCTCTCTGTTCCTAACCGGCACACTAGCCAGTAGAATATAACCTAAAAAGTGTAAATAAGTTCGTATTAAAAAGTATTGTTAAAAATAAAAATACATAAAAAATGATAAATTGTTCCAATCATTTCGAGTACCGCTATTCCCGAGTACCCAATAAATAAAAGGAACTAACAATTGGTGACCCTATACGTGTTTGAATTAATCGGATTGTGAACATAATCATACCATCAACATGGCTGAAGCTGCATCGCCGAGTGTACAAGAAGAAATTAATAATGAGCATGAGCATGAGAATGAGGTACAACTGGTCAAGATCTTCCAGAAATAAATAAAATATCGGTAAAAATTCCACCGTTTTGGCCAGAAAAACCTGAACGTTGGTTTTATCAAATATACGCTCAATTTAGGATTAATGGCATCAGGAAGGATTCGACAAAATCGATTATTTAATATCCCAGCTAGAACCTTCTCTAATTGACAACATTTGGGACATAGCAACAGGTACAGCCGATGACAAATATCAGCTTGCAAAGGAAAGGCTCACAAGTTTATTTACAGAAAGTGAAGAAAAAAGAATGAAGAGGTTATTAACAGGACATAACCTGGGCGATTTGAAACCGAGCCAACTTGAGGAAATTGAAAGCTCTAGCAGGTACTGATATATCAGAGAGACTAATTAAAACTTTGTGGTTAGAAAATCTTCCAGTATCTATAAAAAATGTTGTCATAACTAGTGAAGAAAATGTTGATCGACTGGCAAGCATGGCTGATGAAATTTATGAAATGAATCCTACAAATGAACTATAGGCCATCAACCGTTCCAATTCGGCAAAAAGTGCTCCCAGCGAACTTGTTGAATTGAGATCAGAAGTTGCGGAACTTAGTAAAGTAATTAAACAGATGAGCATCAACTATGGAGGAAGACCTACAAGGCGTGATCAAACCCCTAGCAGAAGTCGAGAGAGGTCAAAATCCAGACGAAGGTATAATCCAGATGGAAAATACTGTTATTACCACTTCCGATATGGAAATGTACTGCCCCTTGTGCTTGGAAAAGTTCGGAAAACTCCAGTCAGTAGTAGAGAGTGCAGATATTCTGCTACTGACTCGGTCCCCTGCTGCAACTCTCGTTTATTAATGGTAGACAGGAACACGGGATTGCAATTTTGGTCGACAGTGGTGCAGATGTATCAGTTATCATATAACCAGAAAACCTGTAGCAAGAATAAATTCGGATGATGATTTTTATCTTTACGCAGCTAATGGTACTCGGATACCCACCTATGGTACCAAAATTATGGAAATCGACCTAGGACTAAGGCGTGCATTCAAATGGCCTTTCATCATCGCTAAAACATCAAGAGGTATTCTGGGTGCTGATTTCTTAGAAAATTCAACTTGCTCATTGATCTCAAGAGGCAACAGTTAGTAGATGGCGACACAAAACTATTCAGGAAGGTGAATTGATGCCTATATCATCAAAGGACATAGTGACTTCGTTAGTTAGTAAAAACCTTAACAAATTTAGTTTTCTTTTAAATAATTACTCTAAGCTAACTCGACCAAATTTTATTTCAAATACATAAAGCACAATGTCAAACACCATATTGTTACAACAGGACAGCCAGTATTTTGTAACCTAGACGTCTTGATAATCAAAAATTAGCTATAGCCAAAAAAGAATTTCAATTATGTTAGATAATGGTATTATTCAGCCATTCAAATCTCAGTGGGCTAGTCCTTTGCATTTGGTACAGAAAAAAAACGGCTCCTGGCGTCCATGTGGAGTTTTTGGAGGGTAACTCTTTGCTGGACCAACACCAGCATGGTTTTAGAAAAGGAAGGTCCACAACTACTGCCCTAACCCAGCTGGTCGAGTTCATAACTAGTGCACTTGATGAGGAAGAGGAGGTCAAAATATCATGTATGGACCTGAGCAAGGCTTTCGACTGCGTCAACCATAACGTTTTACTACGTAAGATCGAGAATATAGGTGTTCAGGGGCCCCGCATTGAGCTTGTTAACATCCTATTTGCAAGCAAGATCGTTACCAGCTTGTAGACCTAGAAGGAAAGAGGTCTTCGACGAGAAAAATAACCTCAGGTGTGCCTCAGGGATCAATGCTCGGACCAATTCTATTTCTACAGACCTTACGTAAAAAATGCAGCCCAGACTCAAGCTGGTTAAATGAATTATTGAAAGGTGCACGTAAAAAAGATACCAGACAAATTATTTGGACTTCGAAATTAGAAGAAGATTTCGAAAAATGCAAATTGGATTTTGCTAATGGGGCATTATTAAACTATTCCCGATCCAAACCTACCAATAGCACTATTTACTGATGCATCAGATTGCGCAGTTGGTGCAGCTTTGCAGCAGTTTGACGGATCAGAGTGGAAACCGCTTGCATTCTTCTCAAAAAAATTAAATTCTGCTCAAAAGGTTTACAGTACGTATGACCGTGAACTTTTAGGTGTATATTTGGCAGTCAAACAGTTCAAAGACTTACTTCAAGGTAGGGATTTCATTGTGTATACTGATCATAAACCTTAATTTTCGCTTTCCGTCAAAAGAATGAAAAAGCCAATCATAGGCAATTACGACAACTCCAATATATATCAGAGTTCACTACAAATATACAACACATCAGTGGCAACGAAAATATTGTTGCAGATGCGTTGTCTCGAATAGATAGTATTGAAGCAATTGATTTCCAAAAATCGCAGAGGCACAAAATAGTGATATCGAATTCTCGGAATTGAAACGAGCGATACTGCTTTGCAGTTCAAACAACACCAGCTTCAATCTGGAATAGTTCTATGGTGTGACACCTCAACAGAACGTATTAGACCATACACCCAAAAAAAATTCCGTAAGTTGGTTTTCGATCACATCATGGTGGTGCACATAAGGGGGTGAAAGCAACAGTAAAAAACATGTCTGTCAGATTTGTTTGGCCGGGAATAAAAAGCAGATGTGAGAAACTGGACCCGATCTTGCATGAATTGCCAAAAAAATAAAATACAACAACATACAAAATCCGAAGTGGCCAAGTTCTCAGAACCAGATGAACGATTTTCAGCAGTTCATATAGATCTTGTTGGACCCTTACCGGTCTCAGATGGAAAAAACATACATCTTAACATGTATAGATCGATACACAAATTGGATTGAGGCAATTCCTTTACAGGACATATCGGCAAAAACAGTTGCCCGTGCTTTTATCAAAATTAGATAACGAGTTTTGGAGCATCATCATGTGTTATAACCGATAGAGGAAGCAAATTTTACTCTCCTTTTTCATCACCTGATGTCCCTTTGTGGAGTGAAACTCTGCCACACTACCGCTTATCACCCACAATGCAACGGAAAAATCGAGCGGCAGCACCGCACAATTAAAGCAGCTATACGAGCACATAATTCCGTAAAATGGACAGACACCCTGACAAAAATACTGTCAGGTATTCGAGCTTCTATGAAGCCAGAACTTTACCACAGCACAATGGTCTATGGAACATCAAATAGACTTCCAGGTGAATTTTTTGAAAACTCTGCTACTAAAATAGATTCAGAATCGTTTGTGACTGACTTGCAAATGAAAATGCGTACATTAGACTTGTAGCACTCAACATAAGACAAAGGCACGTATCTTTGTTCACAAAGATTTGTCATTTGCTCTCACGTTTGTACGAATCGATAGAATTAGAAAGTCCTCGAACCTGCTGATGAAGGTCCATTTTGGTTGTGGCGCGATCTGATAAAACTTCACAGTCCAAATGCAAAACAAACCAACTACTATTTCTATCGATAGATTAAAACCAGCATATTTGTTGAAAGATGATCAGGAGGAAAAAGCATCCCCTGACCTCACTTCTAAAACAGAGAGTCAAGTATTTCATAATGTTTCAAATGATTGTCCTAAAATTTCATTACCATCAAAAACTACACGTAGTGAACGACATGGCCATTTCCTGCCCGTTTTAGTGATATGGTATCAAAAAAATTATTTAAATTATATTTCCTTATTATAGTGTTTCCTGCCTATGTTTTATGATCAAATGATGATCTATAAAGTGAATCAAGTTTGTTTAAAACTCATTCTAATTATGCCTCCTATTCAAATTCAACATTGATTGTTTCGTCACTTGCAATATTCGTTTTTATCAACCAATGCAGCTCCTGGGAGGGGAGTAATGTAGAGGCAAATATTGTATAGATTCATTTGAATTATACTAATAAATTATTTTTATGTGTAGTTTGTAATAAAGTCTGTACGTGCGGTGAAAAAGAATGGGAGCTCTGTGTTCAGAACATAGATATTTGTGTTTAATGGAGAGACAGATCTGTATATCTCTCTTCTCTCGCTCTCTCTGTTCCTAATCGGCAGACTAGCCAGTAGAATATAACCTAAAAAGTGTAAATTAAGTTCGTATTAAAAAGTGTTGTTAAAAATAAAAATACATAAAAAATGATAAATTGTTCCAATCATTTCGAGTACCGCTATTCCCGAGTACCCAATAAATAAAAGGAACTAACACAATCCAGAAAAAGCTTATAAATATGGCGTGAAACTATACAAGCTCTGTACACCTGGAGGATCGTTGTAATCTGAAGATATATTGTGACGCATCAGACAGTCAAAAACTTTTGCAACATAGATAAATTGAAAATAATAACTTGATTGAGGCCCTGATGTAGGGCTACTGCTAACATCTCAAATAGTGAAGAGGAGAGTAATCAGTGCTTTCAGCATGCGATCTGTGATGATTAAACTTCTCATTTTGACACTATCACTACTAGATGTCACCATCTGTTAGTTTGCTACTCGATAGCTTCTTACAATTAGTGTTAAATGTAGAGGTTTTTCAATAGGATGTTGTCTGAGGGATATGGGACACTGACGAGGCCTAATGAGGCCGAAACCGGTCTGTCTCTTCCCTCATTGACAACATCTTGAATAATCATCCCAGTCCGCCTGAAGCAGGTTCTGTGAGCCTATAAATTGGAGATTGTATTCATTTCGATGATTAGGGGAGACTGGGGCACATTCGGACATGGGCAGTTTCGGACATTCAAAAATTTCCATCGCTGTTGTTGCTTCGAGTTGACGCTTGCGGGAAGGTGTGATGTTGAGATCACTTTCAAAACGTCAGTAATCGCGATCTAAATTCGACGCATAACAGTGATAGATTAGTGCCGGTAATTTACATGCCTACAGGTAAATATTTTCAATAATTTTTCGTAAGCTTTTTGTTCAAAATAATTGTAAAGTTTCGATGTTCGCTATTGTGGTTGCTAAGATAGGTTTCTTGAAATTGTAATGGAAGCATAAATGTGAGGTTATGTGCTAACTGTAAGTTTCAAGAACAATTCATCTGGTGTCATGTTGTATGGGGCACTTTCGGATAGTTAGAGAGGGGCAGTTTCGGACGTGTCCGAAACTGCCCCAGATTTATCCTGACACATTCAAACCTATCGTAGTCTTGAAAATATTACGTTTGAGAGATTTTTATTTGAATTATTTTATTTCATCCTGAATTTAGAGTGAAGAATTCTTATGAAGAGTGTTTTTGTTTCTTGCAGAATGGTTAGGACATACAGACGAAAAACAGATCGATGTAACATATCAGAGACGGCAGTACAAAGCGCCATTACAGACATCATTCGGAATGGAATTAGCCTTCGAGAAGCAGCATTTAATTACAATTAAGTCGGTCCACACTATTCGATCGACTGAAGCGATATAAAAAAATGAAGAAGAAATGAGAGACAAAATTCCAACGAAAATGGTCTGCCAAAGCAAGTATGCTTCGAGACAAATTTTCAACGATAAAGAAGAAGAAGAACTGAGAGAATACCTTATTCAGTGTTCCAGTAGTCACTTTGGATTAAGTTATAAAACAACGAGAAAACTTGCATATGATTTTGCTAAGCAATCGGAGAAAAAATATCCTGCATCATGGGATCTCAATAGGCTTGCAGGTGATGATTGGATGTACGGTTCATGAAGAGAAACCCTCAGTTATCCCTTCGAAAACCCGAAAACACCAGCTTAGCGAGGTCAACAGCATTCAACAAAAAAAATGTGGAGATCTTCTTCAATAATTATAAGACTATCCAACAAAAATACAAGTTCTCTCCGGATAGAATAATAAATGGGACGAAACTGGAATAAGCACTGTTCTACAAGCACCTCGTATTATAGCTGAATGTGGTAAAAAGCAGGTGGGACAAGTTGTTACTGGTGAACGGGGTACACATGGTAACATTTGTGGGAATTATAACTGCAACAGGCATGTCACTTCCACCTGTTTATATAATGCCTAGAAAAAGAATCAAGGAAGAATATCTATTTGGTGCCCCACCGGGATCTGTATGTTATGGTTCTCAATCTGGTTGGATGACTTCAGAAATCTTCTTGAATGTCTTACAACACATTAAGAGGCATTTAAAACTGCTCTAATGCCAATCCATTGCTTATGATAATTGACAACCACGAAAGTCATATATCTTTGTCCAGTATTACTTTCTGCAGGCAAAATGGGATAGTGATGTTATCATTTCCTCCTCACTGCACGCATCGTATGCAACCTCTAGATGTCGGAGTTTATGGCCCGTTCAAGTCTAAATTGAAGATAACCTTCAATGATTATTTGACGGCAAATGTCGGCTCTACTATTAAAATTGGGCACATCCCAAAGCTTTCTTCTGATGCCTATCTACAGTCTTTCACTCCCAAAAATATAATTAATAGTTTTGCCAATGTTGGCCTCTGGCCACTGAATTCACAAATATTTGCAGACAGCGATTTTTTACCGGCAGAAACTCTTGTTTATGATGAGAAAATCAGCTCCAAAGAACTCGGTCAGACAATTTGTCAGTCATCGACGATATTTTGAATGATATTTGGCTCGAACAATCCAGATCCATTTAAGGAATAAAATCAAAATCATTGACATTAGGCCATTACCAAAGATACACATTGAAACAAAGACAATAAATAGAAGGGGATCATCAAAAGTGTATACCAACACACCAGAAAAAGATATTATTGAGGAAAAAGAAAGATTAAAAAAAATGAAACAACAGAAGAAGAACACAGTGAAAAAAAACAAGTTTTTACTGAGAGGAAACCTATTGTAGTACAAAAAATCAAAGAAGAGGAAATCACGAAATCAAAGTTCATCAGACTCTGAAGAACTATGTAACGAATATGAAAAAATTGCGAAGGAAATGCAACAGGATAGTGATATGGACATTGATATAGCAGAAGTAGATTATACTGATCAAGTCGAATCGATGAAGATAATAACCGGCAACTATATATTAGCTAAATTTCCTACAGAAAAAACAATAAAATAATAATAATAAATAATGAATAATAATATAGTTATTTTCAAATTGCTACATAACAAAAGAAAACAAGTCAAAATAAAGTTGTAAGGGAAATATAAATTTACAGGCCATTACAGTAATTTTGAATTCAAGTAGTGAATAAGGTTCACACTCGACTATGGCTGAAAAAAACCTTTTTCTTGAAAATTTTGACATCATTCACATTCTTATCATTTTCGGTAAGTAATTAAATAGTCTAATGGACATGTAGAAAGTGCTCTGTTCAGTCAATGAATATTTGTGCGGGGGGGAAAAAAAAATCATCATTCATTTTCGTGTAGTATTACATTTTTTATAAGTTTGAAAATAATTAATGTTTTTGTAAAAAAATAATAAGACTCTGTATATGTACAAGCCAGACATTGTGAGGATTTATTCTTTCTAAATACCCCTCGACAAGATTCTCTATATTCATATTGAACATGGTCCCTATGGCAAGTTTCTGTGTTCTAAAAACTTGTCTGTGATGAACTATCCCCAAAAACATCTCCCCAACTAATCCATAAGACATTAAAGAATGAAAGTTGGAGTAATAAACAGTCATTAGAGTATTGTTGTCTACTTGATTTTTCAAAGCTCTTAACATATATATAGTGGAATTTAGCTTGTTCACTAATGCATTGCAGTGTACGTCCAACTCAAATTGCCATCCACATGTACACCTAGAAGCTTCGTGTGAGAACCAACCTGAACCGTACCACAGCCAAAATCTATGTTGTTAGGTAATGCGAAACGTGATCTGCTGTTCGAAAATATAAAACATTTGTTTGTTTATCACTGTTAAGAGATAGGCCATTATCAGCGCACCAACCTTCAGCTAATGACATGGACCGCTTCACATTTACCACCACTCCCTCAACATCCTTACATGATACTACAATATTGTATCATCTGCATATAGAAATGCTTCTATCACTGCCTCATGCAAAGGGTTGCTACAATGTTGTCAATCAAGTTGCAGTTAGTTTGGGATTTATGGCCACAGACACCAGTTGATGTGGACATTCCTACCAGGTTCTCTAGCTGTTGCTTCATTTCTTCTGTCGACTGAAATATCTCTGGCAAATCGTCGATGTAGACCAGAAAAAATACGGACCTAACATGGTACCTTGTGGTACGCCTAACCCAATAGTTCTCTCAGGAGATATGTCGCACCCATCTTCACCATCCAGAAAACAACTTGTTTTCTATCTCTGAGATAGCTTTCAAACAGTTTCAGTGGAATGCCTCTTATACCACATTTTCAAGTTTTGATAGCAAGATATTATGGTCGACCCGGTCAAAGGCTTTCGAAAAAGTCTATAAAAAGTCCTGCTGGTATTTCTCCTTTTCAAGGGAAAGTATTATTTTCTGGAGTAACTCAAATATTGCAGTCTCTGTACTTCTGCCTTGGATGAATCCATGTTGTTTTTGGATAACACCTTGAATTTAGTGAGGAACTTCAGTAGTCGATTTACCAGAATTTTCTCAAAAATTTTGCAAAAAGAGGTCACAAGACTGATTGGTCTATAATTTGCAAAATCCTGAACATCACCTTTTTGGGCATGGCTTAACAACTGATTTCTTTAGAGCCTGTGGAAAGATGCCTGATTTGAAAGAGCAATTTATTATATAGCAGAAGGGTTTAATTATAGGCGCGATATGTCTCTTTATTACAGCTATTGGGATTTCATCATAACCATAAGACTTTTGTTATTAATTGACTTGACAGTAGATAGAATTTCTGGCTCCAGCACTTCAAACAAACAAAATGAGTTAGCCACTCTAGGCTTATTGGAGGAGTTACTAGTTTGGGCGATGTTGATGTTACCAGGTGCAGTATTCGACACATCAATGAAAAATCATTAAATCGATCAGCTAATTGGGGACCCTTCAGACCATTTACCACAATTGAGTTCTTCTCAGCCTTATACTCATATTTGTTGCCTCTTTGATAATATTCCATGCTGTTTTAGACTTATTTTCAGAGTTGTTTATGAGAGATGAATTAATAATTTTCTATCAGATATTAATGCAGCATCATAAAGGCGTTTAACAGTTTTGTAATCCTCAACATATTCTGGCATATACTTAGATACAATGAAAAATATCTAATTGTTCTTTAAGGATTGAGTTTCTGTTGTCAACTTGGTACCCTTTCTCCTCTTAGAAAAATTAACAGCCTTTACCTGAAAAACTTCCTGAAAACCTTCAGTAAACTTCTCTGAAAAAAAATTCCATAGTTCATTAACATCACTCTCTTGAATATCATACAGCTCAGACCAATCAATATTTGAAATAAGATTCCCAAAGATCTCATGATTTTCCTCACTATACACTCTAATATTCTTTTTTTCATCAGGTTTATCAAAATGAGAATCAAGAACAAAGGCAAATTTCACCCTGAATGATCAGATAAATGTTCCTCAACAACAGTAGTAACTCCCTTTATATTTGAAATAATATTATCTAAACAAGTTGCAGTGCTTGATGTTATTCTAGTGGGTTCCATGGTAGCTACATTCAAGTTATATGTTTTTAAAATGGATAGAAAGATCTTTGAATCATGGGAAGCAGACAACAAATCTATGTTGAAATCACCGGCAATGACAAATTTTACTTTTTCGTTATGACATTTATCAAGTATCAGTATCAACTTCTCAAAGAAAATTTCAACATGACTCAGAGGGGGACTATTAGGACGATATATACAAATTATCAAATATTTTTCAGAATCAAATACTAGCTGACAAGCGCAACACTCAAAGAACCAATGACATTCAAATTTTAAAGTCTTTTCGTTCAGTGAATTGCATACCCCTTTCCAAGAAACATGCACATCCACCATGTCGACCTTGTTCCCTGCATAGTTGAGGCGGCTATGTTGTAACCAGGCGGTGTGTATATTGGTAATTCTTCCAACGAACACCAATGTTCAGTTAAACAGACAATGTTTATGTGCTGACTAGATAAAACATTCTGGAGCTTCAGGAGGGACGTACTTATTGATTGAATATTTTGATTTAGCAGGCATAACCTCTTTTCCTTGTTTACTTTGGTGTTGTGACTGTAAATGTGTCTCCGAAAAAAATTTCTGAAATTGAATTCTCTAAGGATGACTCCATTTGGCCAAAATTCAGCTTTGACAATTCCGTAAACATGTTGTCAGTAGGTACTCCAACACTGAATGCAGAATTGTTGCCCTTTGTGGGAAGTTTTTTCACCTCAAATCCACTGCTGCCTGTGGAATCCTGAAGAAAATCTATTATTTCTCTTTCAGTAACATCGTTTCCATAAACTCTTCCAACGTAAATCCATTTCTTTCTTAGGGCTCCTTTAATTTTGATTCAGATGACACTTGTTTGGATCCTGTGCATACAATCGGAGATTTTTGTTTTGTTGATTTCTCCTAATAACAGTGTTCCACTGAAATTCATTCTGGGTGATCTCATTTTGTTGTGAAATATTTTTATTCGACTTCTGAGAATCTTTCGTGTGGTTTTCTCTAAGTTATTTGTTGTTTATTTACCACATCAACATCAGGTAATTGTAGGGTTATTTTCGTCTTGTCAGACATTTGACGTTTGGGATCATGCGCCTTATCCTGGACCACAGAGCTGTATGAACTTCTGTTCGATGCGTCAACAACGACAGTAGCAGTGGCGGGGCTTGATATCTGATCTTGTAATGTCGTGTTTTTGTTAGATTTTTTTGTAATGTTTATACCTGTTTTTGTTTGATTTTGATGTTGGAGGCTGGAGATCTTATCTTTCAAAAGGTTGTTATTTTCGATCAAAATTGCATTTTTGCTTTTGGTTCTTCAATAGTGACTTCAAATATTCTATTTCAATACGAAGTATTTTGTTTCTGTTCTGATAGAGATTTCTTCATTTATATTTGACTGACCTTCTTCCGTTGTTGTATGTGGCAGGTGGTATTTTTTCCGGCTTGCTGATTTAATTATGCAGGATGGATGAAAGATATCATCGCACTTGATGCATTTTTAAATTCACCAACTTTACGATTGCAGTAATTGCAAATTTTCTCCATTGTTACGTTCGGGCTCGCTGCGCGATCACATGGCACGTCTTCACACGTTGACATTCTGATAGCCTATATGAATATTTGTGGGGAAAGGTGCTGAATGTTGGAGAGAATGAATATGAAGTCAGCTTCTTGAGAAAATCTCGGAATAATGGATTGTGTATCCAAAGTGGATGATATTTCCAATGTTATGGAGATGGATATTGTAATGAAGCTTCCTGAGCCATTAAGCCATAAAGGCACGTCTAGAACGGAACGTTTAATCAAGTTTGGAATTAACTTGGACCATTACAATGTTTCTAAACATTATAAATTCAATAAAATAAATTTTTCAAAGAATACATTCGACTTTTGTCTTCCTGTCTGAAACTGCCCCGCCAATGTACGCAACTGCCCCCCAACCTGGGGCAGTTACGGACAAATGCATTAACGCCGAAATTCAAATAAAGTTTGTCATAAATAAATTTACTAAAAAAAATGAATTATCTGTAGGTAGAAAAATAAACCGTGCATCAACTGCAACTACCTGTAATGAGGTTAGTGCCATACATTTCGTGTACGAGTTCATCTTTGAAAAGTGTCCGAATCTGCCCCTACCATTTCAATTTATCTATGTTTCAAAAGTTTGTTAGGTACTCTCCTTAAAGGCAAAGAATTTTGGTTTGTCATTTTTTCTTTAGACAGTCAACACGTTGAGGGGGTATGATGGTACCATGTTTTCTCCGTTGGGATATATTATTGTAAATGTTTGTTTCAATCATGTTACGAAGTCCATTTAGTTGTTATTGTGAAGAATGGAGGTCCATTCATTCTGGGAAAATACTGGTTGAACAGTTCAAATTAAAGTTCAGTTTCATATTTTCAATAGAAAAGATCAGGTTCTTGAGAAAATTGAAAAACTAAAATCCAAATATTTAAGGTTTTTTCATATAAAACTGGAAAGTTTAAACATGCAAAGATTTAACTGCCATCAAGGGAAATGCTGATTCCATTTTTCAAGCCTAGAACGGTGCCTTTGGCTATAGACAAATAATAGTTGAGCAGCTGAACTTGCAGAATGAGGAAGGCATAATTACGAAAGTGGACTCTGATGACTGGGCGACGCCTCTGGTGCCTGTCATTAACCCTTCAGACCTGAATTATTGTGGTGTATAGAAAAAATATTTGGGTTGATTTTCCTTTCAGAGGCCCCTATTGAGTAAGTTTATGCACCTTGTGATGTTTTTTGCACCTTCATTTTTTCAAATAGAATGTACATCTATATGTACATATGGTATGAAACAAGGATACAATGCAACAATGCAAAAGTTCAAAATTTATTTATTATAGCGAAAATTGAAATATTCCAGTGGAAAAAGGAGGCTCTGTAGCACTCATATTATTTTCTTCGGGATTCCACTGAATATCAATAGTCTGGAATCTTGTTTTCGTCCAATCTATTTTCGGTTTTTTCTCATCAGAGATGATCTTGGCCGCCAACGTGGCCAGTGACTCTTCATCACTACTGGATTCATCTAGATTTTCTCCTATTATATCTTGATCTGAGTGATCATTCCTAGGAATTATATCATTTCCAGGTCTTATTGTAGGTTGATTGCCACACTTGTACTAACTCATCTTCCTCGTCATCCATTTATCTCTCCAATATCAGATACATTATTTATCAAATTATGAGTTCTTCTACATCTTCAGATCTATC
Source organism: Propylea japonica (assembly GCA_013421045.1). Classification (NCBI taxonomy): domain Eukaryota; kingdom Metazoa; phylum Arthropoda; class Insecta; order Coleoptera; family Coccinellidae; genus Propylea; species Propylea japonica. The sequence continues at coordinate 68,591,781 of CM024239.1, forward strand.
CAGGTGATATTTCCTTTCATCTTATTCATTTTCTATCCATCAACATATACCTATCTGAAAAATTCAACGAATGTGTCATACTAAACTGATACCATATGTACATCTCGTGTGTATTATCATGAGCAATAGTAGGAGCCGATTGTACATACCGATGTACATCAACTTTGGATCGAAATTTCATAGAGGCAAATTACTGAATTCATTATTCTTCATTAAGTATATCGGTTCTTATATTTTTCAAATAGTACATGCAATTTCTTTCTTATAACATTGAAAAAACAAGGAAAATATGAAATGAAATGACACTCACCGTAACTAGACGCTTGAGGTTAAGTTTATGCCGCGAATCGTTCCTATATGTTTCGTATTCTGACAGATGGTGCTAGTGGCTCTTACAGTCGATGAGGAATGAGTCCATGTGAATGCACAAATGGTGCAAAATGTACTACTACACTAAAAGAAGCGATTGCAAGCCATGAAAGCTTGTGTACATAACGGTGTACGCCGGGTCTGAAGGGGTTAAGCCAGATGGATCCATGAGAGTGGTTGGAGACTATAAGAGTACGGTAAACATATTCTGAAGGAATAACACTACCCACTCTCAAGGATAGAAGAAATCTTTTCAAGATTACATGGAGGTGAGTATTTGACAAGTTGGACTTGTTGCAGGTGTATCACCAGTTTGAGCTTGACGATGAAGCCAGGAAACTGCTGACTGGAGTACGCAGAGGGGCTGTACCAGGTAAATCGTATGCCCTTTGGAATTGCTCCGGCGACGAGCAAATTTCAGATGTACATCGAATCTTCCTTTTATGGCATAGATAATGTATTTGTATATTTGGTCGACATCTTCATCATAGGCAAAGACACCCAAGAACACAGCACAACAAGTAAACAATTTCACGGCTAAATCAGAACATAAGATGACGAATATGGAAATAGAGCTAACACATAAAAACGTTAAATACTTGGAGAACGGACAACAAACTTGACCCCGTTAATCAGTACAGATCTCCCAGAACTACTTTGGGAAGAGTTTTCAAGAAACTCCACATCATTCAAAAGATACTTCTTTGAATACAGACAAAGAATAGGAAACAAACTACAAAGACTAAGCAAGACCAGACCAGATACTCCAAATTGTAACATAGGAAAAGTGGATAAAGAACCTATCGTCAACAGAATTACCAATAGATGTGAAGACAATCCTATCGTTAGAACCTAAATTCTGCATCCCACCAACAAAAAACGATGTACAAATCCCAAACTCTCAGCTGAGATGGAAAAAAACTAAAATTATCCACGATAAAAATGAAAATATAACAACGGCTAAGATAACCAATGTGATTACCAACTTTATACACAAGGACAAATCAAACAATAGCCCACTCCTCAAAAGAAAAGAATAACTCAAACATTTGTAAAAGAACATTGCGAATTGATTATAACACAATCAGATAAAGGAAATGTAACGACAGTGATGACCAGAGAACAATACCACCAACTAGCGACCACTCAAATATCAGATGGAAAATTCTATGAGAGACTGTAAAGAGATCCTTCAAACTGCTACCAAACAAGAGAAAACAAAACAACTGCAGAAATTAAGAAAGGAGGCATAATTGATAAAGAACAAGCAGACAACTCATATTTTACAAAGGAACCTGCCCAAGATACTATGGCTTGCCAAAAATACATAAAGCAGAATTGAACCTTAGACCAATTATCTCTTCAATTGATTGCCCAAACAGGAATAAACAAATCTTAACATGCATTATACGGGGTTTTTATAAATGACTGTAACAGCGTAGGTTGCTTTGGAAGTTTTCATCTATCTTTCCTTAAAAATTCTCTACAAAATTTATAATTCCAGTCACATTATTCAATTTTTTTCGAAATTACCAGCCCAAAGTCACAGTATCGTTTGTTTAAATTAAAGTTTACATCAGAGTATAAATACATATTCGTAATAGTCCAACGCAAACTGCGCTGTTTTAATCATTTATAGAGACTCTGTTAAAGGACTCGCTCGATTTTGCAAACTACATACTATATAAGCTCCCAGTGGTTATGTACAGGTGAGTTGGGACGCAGTTTCATTATACACAAACACTACCTTGGATACAGCCAAAAGGTGCATCGACAATGAGTGGAAAAACATTGAACCGAACACTATCTCATTTCATTTAAAGGATCTTACTACAAACAGAAACAAGGCACCCTAATGGGGATTAAAAATCACGGGGATAATAGCTGAATATGTGATAGATAAGGTACTGAATAATACAAAACAAAAAAATGCTATGCCAATTACCTTTTTTGAAAAAAGTAGAGATGACATCATATAAGGCATTCGAGAGTAGCTAGTCCAGCAGTCTATGCAAATATTGAATTCCTTCGATGCCAGCAAAACACTTCAGTTCACTATAGAGAAGAAAAAACAACAAATCCTTACCATCCTGGATATGCAAGTAATCAGAGAAGAAACAGAAGAAGGTAGTACATTAATGACAAATCATATCATCCATTTAGCATGAAAGTCAACATAATAAGAAACTTAAAGACAAGAAAACAGAAATATGTCATCCCAGATTTGTAAACAAAAATTCAAAAATGTTATTGGGAATACTAAAAGAGAATGGCTACCCATATGAGTTGCTAAACAGAATAATTAACGGCACACCAAACTCTTTAGGAAGCCCACGACAAATAGAACCACTACAAACGACAAATGAAAAACAAACACGAAGATATGTCACCTTGCCGTATATTGAAAAAGTTAACACCACTACTCAAGAAACTGATACCTAAAGAGAAATTTCAAATTGCAACAAAAAACCAATTGAATCAATTTTTACAAATATTCAATATTCGTTCTCGATGAATTTCAGGAACATACCCGTTTCTCTGACATTAGATTACCATATGACGCTCGACGCTCTGTAAATGTCAGATAATACGGAAACTGGTACAATTGTTTATTATCGGAAATACCTTTCAACACTTAAAGCTTTAATGAAAGATTTTGAATATTTTATCTATTGACAAATGTACCATTATCGAGTTTAAAAAAATTGACCCAGTTTTATGTCCACTTCAGAATATTATGAGGGATAATCCATATGAATAGGTATGTGTTTTTTTAAGTATGTTTTCATATTACTTTATTGTATTTTATTTCTATACCTACTAAATTACACTGTTTATATTATGGCACTATGTTACGCCCCATATTTTCAATGTCGTTCTGTTTCCAGCCTTAAAAAGACCAGAAATAAAGGTCGAAACGTCGGCATCTCATTAAGGATTTTATTTCCCCTGTCCTCTTTGCCACTACATAGTTGAATATTTAGAAAGTCAGGACACGAATACCAGTGTCAATCTACACCATAAGACCACTACCAAAAGCAGCCCCTCGAAAATCGACAGGAAAGTCTCGGTTAGGAAAATCCAGAATTTATACAAGCACGCCAGAAAAAGTCAGAATCGAAGAGCTGGAAGCGATGAGAAAACAGAAAGTGGAAAGAAAAAACACGAAAAAGAAAGTCCTACAATGTGAAGTAGAAGAAAGCCAACAAAGCCCACACCTGAAATCAAAAGAATGAAACCGTCAATCAGAAAATTAAAGAAAATAGAAAGTGATTCCTCAGATTCCGAAATGGATTTACCACCAAATATTTTTGACAGCAAAAAAATTGAGGATCTTTCAGAGTCTGATAGGGAACAGAATCAAGTTGAAGACGAAGTAGCTATGCTTTTAGATGACGACCAAATCAGTGATCATGATTATTTGACAAATTTCCAACTAAAAGAAGAACTCTCCATTATGTTGGCAAAGTCGAAACTTGCAATAAAGACGGCTCTTATACAATTATTTTTTTGAGGAAGTACAATAGCGGATTTCGATATCCAGACATACAAGATATATCAACTGTTAAGAAAGAAGATATTGTTTCCAAAATTCCGAATCCTGAGGCAGCACCAGGAACTTCCAGAACGGGTTCACTTATGTATGTATGTCCGAAAGTACCCCACCACTTGACCGAAGGTGCCCCACTATGGGGCAGTTTCGGACAAATGCACATTTTTTTTAAAACTGTTACAGATACTATAACAGTAAAGTCATTTGCTTGAAAGAATGGTAAAGCCTTGAGAAGCTAACAAAGAATATAATAACATAATTCACGGGTCAATATTATCCTAAATTTTTGAATTATTGACTTCTGAAAAAATAAGTCCGGAACTGCCCCACCTTACCCTACTTGCAGTTCGCGCATTTTACATCTTCAGTCAATGTGCTTGCATTTTGCTTTGGACGAGGTCGACATTAGCTCCGAAGTATGATGGGTTTGATATTGGTTGATTTCAATCGATTAATATTATTCTGCTTTCACTATTTTTGAATTCATGACAATGTTAAGCGTTAAACTTCTGTTTATAATAAATGAATGTTTACTATTCCGGTATGTATCGAAATATTTAATCAACTAGGTTATTAAGAACAGCGACTCGATTAATAACCGAGTTGATTACAAGATTTACCGACGATCTCAATATAAATTGTGTATGAATTGTTGGTCAAAATACATTCTCATTTTGCACAAGACTAACATTTGACATAATAAAATTTCTATGTATCTATGTTCTAGTATAGTTTGACATTTCTCGTAGTGCTTCTTGATACTTTGTGAACGGTGATGGGTCATTAATATTCAATTTCGTACACATTAAAATCACACTTTATTTTGATTTCGTTGATGCCTGATGTATCACAAAGAAAATTGTGTTAGTAAAATGCAATTTTCCAAGTATTACTATTCCAAAATATTTAAGATGAGAATTCTCAACAAAGATAAGCCGAATCAATGAAAACAGCTGATGAGGTTACTCGTTACTATGTTTATCAGTTTACTCACTCGGGTGCTGCGATCTCAAAGTCATATAGCAATACTGTTCTTCACCCAGCGTCAAGCCTACAGCTGAAGGTATTAAAAAAAGGAAAATCTTTCTCACAGGAAGTGTAATCTACGATCAGCAACAATGCCTGCAATCATAGTTACATTCATAATTCAAGGAATTGAAATCGGGTTATTGTCTTTTTGTCGAGCGAATGAATCATGATAAGTTTAAGAAAAAAAAAAAAAGAAAACCATGACAAAGTCAGAGACTTTCGCGCTTGTTCATATTGAGAAAACGATAATTAAATATAAGCAATGAAATCAGAGAATGATTTGAATCAACAAATATTGAACTCATACTTCTAAGCTAATCATGTAAACGTCCAAATAACATGCAAGGTGGTAATATCAATTAGAACATCAATAGACTGCTATTTCGCCTTATTGGGGCTTGTCAGTATGAAGAATAGCTCTGAATGATGTGTTACGTGTTCAAATAATCCCAAATTATTATTGCAACGAATTTAAGAATTTTCAAGGGGCACCTCACGGCTTGACTGCAGTGGGGAAGGGTGTGGGTATTCAAAATACTAAAAAAAAGAGAGCGCCAGGTGGTTTGAATAAAGGCTATCCAGAGAGAGTTACAGTCATTTGGGAAAATGACGCTTGGACATTGATAGACATACCGAAAGCTGGAAGTATAGTTCAATGTGAATGGGTTTTTAAGAAGAAAATTTATTGCGATAACAATGTAACATATAGAACAAGGTTAGTTGCAAAAGGCTTACACAAAGATATGGAATAGATTTTGAGGAAACATTCTCTGCAGTAGTGCGCCATTCAACATTGAGAATGCTATTTGCTTTGTCAGTGAAGTTGAAATTATAAATTATCACTTAGATGTAACAACAGCATTTTTGAATGGTGAACTGCAGGAGCAAGTTTGTTCATTCGGAGGTTAACCGTCTAAGTGATTTTCCTTTGAATTAATGATAAGATAAGATAATATTTATTTCAGATAAAAGTTACAATGTCAACTAAAGTAAACTTTGAAATGAAATTACGTCAAAAAAGAAAAATCAAAAGTACAGAATCTGCTATCCAGCTGTATTATCCTTCCAATCTTTAGCCGCGTTGAAAATTCTTCAACATTGTAGGGTTCTATTTTGAGCAGCATCTTGTATATTTGTTTCTTATAATTCTTTAGTCTAGTTTCATTCTTTATTGTGTCTGGCATTATGTTGAAATATTTATACATTTGTATTTGGGTCCTTTCTCTGTAGATGTTCTTCTGTGAATTGGATATTTTAGATGTTTTCCTTGTGTTATATATGTGGATGAGTTCAATTCAAAAAGTTTTGTTTTGAATACAAAAATCAGACATTCCTGTATGTGCATTGCTGTGATAGTCAAAATTCCATTTTCTCTAAATTTTCCTCTGCATGATTCTCTGTATCCCAGTTTGAGAATAATTCGGAGTGCTCTTTTCTGGAGGATGGATATTTGCATTGATTTAGAAGCATGGCCATAAAACATGATTCCATACCTTGCTTTTGACTCAAATACGCATGCATGATAGATGGTTTTCATGGAGAAGTTATCCAGATATCTCGCCAGTACACTTAAAGAGTAGCAGACTGAGGTCAGGCTGCTTCCCAGGTTTGAAATATGTTCTCCTACCTCAGTGCATCATCCACGTAAATTCCTAAAAACTTCGTGAATGAAGTTAGTTCTTGTGTTCTTGCTGTTATCATAACCTCCTTTGGGGTCTCAAAAGTTGAATGTACAGTATTGCATTATTTTCCTTCATTCATATGCAGTTTATTTTTTAAAAACCATTCTTTGATGTTTTCCACCACTTCTGATGTCCTCTGTATCAATTCATTATATTCTTTTTTCTCTTCAGTTGATCTTTTACTTCCTTGAAAATTCTGAAATTTTGTGTTTTCGATTTCTCCTCTTCCATACATCAGTTTTGGTTTTCGCCTTCTTTTTTCCAAATTGAAATCCTCTTTGCTGTCTCCTTTTTCCATATTAATTATTTCGGATGTTTTGTTGTTGTGAATTTGATTGATGACTGACGGTAACATCTGTTCTGTATGTTTGTTCTGCCCCCGTTTTTGTAGCAGCGGCCACAGAACTTCGTAATGTAATATTATTTTGTGTTCCAGAGTTAGATGTTTCTGGTTGTAGTTCATGTGTATCATTTGGATTGTCACTGTCATTCACTTTATATTTCTTCCTCCTTTTTCCGTATTTCCATTCTTGTTTACTGTTTGGGACTTGTTCTCTCTGTTCTGTATGCGCTGTTCTATCTTTGTATGACCTTGGCTCACCACTTGTTGATACGTTTTTTGTGTGTTTTTCTCCATTGTTTGGATTTTCTCTCGTATTAATGAATATTTTCCATTAGAATTTGGTTTTTTTCTTGAACCTGCTTCAGAAGTTTCTTCAAATATTGATTTTCTGCATTTACTACTGCAATATGCTCTTTTCGTTGTTTAACAGCTTAACATGATTCCTCACAGCAAATCAGTACTGATTCACTTTCGAAAGTCACGTTTTTAATTCTTTTTGCACAACTTTCATGGAATAGAGATAGGCAATATTTGCACACATAATTTTTGCTCGTTTGGAGCAACATTTGTATATTTTTGCTCCAGAATTTCCACTTTTTCGACCACTTTCACTAGCCTCACTTTCCGCGTCACTTTCATTCGACGCCATTTTTATTTCAATTGAAATGAACTAATTATATATGATAATTCTTGTGAGTCAAATTCTCAATTCCCACTAATCAATTGTGGTATTTAGATTTTTCAAGGTAGGACTTTCTGGGGTCAGTTATTAACTCTGGTGTCATCTTTACCAACTGATAAGAGTTCCTTCTTTAATGGATTGGAACTCGAGGGGGTCTATGGCCCGCCTAGATCGCCTTTGTCTTCCAAAGCTTTTAACGTATTAACTCCTAGATCTCAAAAAATATTGAACAATTTGAACCTAGGTCACTACCTAGGTAGTGATCCTTATTAGAACCATCACTATGGTTCTAATAAGGATTAAACAATTGGAAGAACAGCTCAATAATACTACTAGTTGGGTGCAACAGACAATACCGGAAGATATTTATCAGATATGCAGATAGAGTGAGATTAATTATTATTGCAAGATATTTCACAAGTTGAAGAACACTAAATTAAGAAAATTGAAGCACTGACAGAGAGACAGAGCACATTCAAGGTCACAGTGAATGAAAACTTCATAGTTAATTATACTGATGTTGAGATACCTGATTATGCTAAGAGGATCCTGGATTTGGGGCCATCTTTTGGAATTCCAGTTGGTCGTGGTGAAGTCCCAATAGTAAATATTATAAAGGATTTAGAGTTTTGTTTGTATTCTAAAAACCGAAATGAAGATGAAACTGAGGAGTTACGGCGCGTAGAGCCACAAACATTATTACTATTTTTTGAACGGTAACAGAGTGAACGAATACAGCATTATTTTGAGAGATTTTAACAAGACAAAGAGGTTCCTATCTGAGAATCCACAATTAAACATTATGAAAGTTGACAAGGGGAATAAAACAGTGATTATGTACAAGGAACAGTATGTCCAAACTATGCTGGGGATGTTAGCCGATGTGGCTGTATATAATAAGTTAAGAAATGATCCAACAAACAGATTCCAAAACTGTGCAAATGACCTTATCAAGGAACTGGCAAGTAATGGTTATATTTCTGGAGAACAATATAAACAAATGGTGAAGAATAATGCAGTAGCGCCAAAACTTTAAGGACTAAGAAAAACACACAAAGATGATATTTCACTAAGACTTGTGGTTAGTTGTATTAATTCTCCTTCATACAATATTGCTACATACATAGGTACATGATACTTTAATTATGCTCACATATTCCTTTGAGTACAATGTAAAGAATTCGATGAGTGAGTTTGTCCTGTGTCCAAGGTGTAACTCATCAAGATCCTCAAGATTATATTGAGAATTGTGTAATATCGTTGTTCACCAATATCCCCAAGGAATTAACCCTTGACATAATAAGAGAAGACGGGAATATATTTCAGCATATACAGAAGAACCCTTGGATCTTTTCTACGCCTGGTTTCCTTCTGCTTTGATTCCAGTTATTTTTCTTGATGGAACATATTATCACCAATTAGATGGTTCCGCGATGGGAAACCCAGCCAGATGTTGACAAACGTTGTCATGAACAGGTTGGTCAGTTTTTGTGTGAAACGGATCTCTTTCTTTATACCCATAATTAAGATATATGTGGACGACACTTTTGGTGGTGCCTCGTGACCAGGTTGATACTGTGCTTGCTACCTTCAATAGTTTTAATGAAAAGTTGCAGTTTATGCTTGAAGAAGAGAGGGATGGTTCAATTTCCTTTTTGGATACCATTATACACCGAACTGATGGACAAATTTATTAACAAATTGGTATCAGAAACCATACAGTTCAGGGAGAGTGTTGAATTTCCATTCCAACCATTCAATGTCTACAAAAGTTGGCACCGCCTCCAACTTGTTCCTGAAGGTTTTACAATTATTAATAATTAATAATAATAATAATATAATTACCTCGGAATGAAAGATAATAAGCTGAAATTGTATGAACCTTTGTTTTGTCATTCTTAATGTTGTCTCAAAAGTCACAATTGCTATCGTGCCGGCGTCTTAAGATATTGAAGGTCAAAGGTCATAAAAATCGGTTTTTTGCGAATAACTTCCTTCCTTTGCTTGAATGAGATTTGCAGTTATTATGAAAGTTGTAGACTCTAAAATTGTCTACAACTTTTGTTTGAACTTTTTTTTCATACGACCAACCGTTTGTGAGGTAGAGCGCGAAGAGTGCACAGCGTACAGTCATATATGACCTAATGCAAAGTCGAGCTTGAGTTACGGCTATCAGTCCGTTGTATTTGTATAAAGTCAATTATTTACTTAACAATTATAATTATTAAACAATGCCCATTATTTGTTTACTATTTGTTTATTATTTATATTAATTAAAATAAGTAATTAAGTTTTATATAATTATGTTAATGTAAGTTACATTATTTTCATCAAGATCGATATCGACAGGTATCATATTGTCATACGAGTATAATGTCGCTTTCGTGGTTTTTCTCATGCCATCACTATCAAATAAAGATGTCGGATACGGGCATAGTTCCTACTGAAGATATTCTTGTAAATTACTTTCAAATTTTTGCTTACAGTTATTCTCTGAAAAAGTAACGAGGGATCTACAGGACTTTACAATCATTTATATTGATAGATTTGTTAACGGTTGAAAGCGGTTAAAACCTTATCGGCGCGTTTAAACTTTATCTCATTAAACTTCAAACCAGTTATCTTTACCATAGATTGCAATCCGATTTCATGAGCTCGGTGACAATTAATTTGGTCATTTCAAACGATTCTTAAAGCTAAGGATACCAACTGATTCGTATTTGGAAAGGGATTATAAAGAGTAAACCAACCAACTAGTTCATTCACATCAGTTTCATCCCTTTTATTCGTGAATCGTGAATTATAATAATTATATATAAATAATTTAATTACTTATTTAATTAAATATAAATAATCAACAAATAGTACACAAATAATGGCATTGTTTAATAATTATAATTGCTAAGTAAATAATTGACTTTATACAACGGACTGATAGCCGTAACTCACGCTCGACTTTGCATTAGGTCATATATGACTGTACGCTGCGCACTCTTCGCGCTCTACCCCAAAAACGGTTGGTCATATGAAAAAAAGTTCAAACAAAAGTTGTAGACAATTTTATAGTCTACAACTTTCATAAAACTGCAAATCTCATTTAGCAATAGGAAGGCAGATATTCGCAAAAACCGATTTTTATGACCTTTGACCTTCAATATCTTAAGACGCCGGCACGATAGCAATTATGACTTTTGAGACAACATTTAGAATGACAAAACAAAGATTCATACCAATTTTCAGCTTATTATCTTTCATTCCGAGGTTGACCCCCTTTTTCATCTAATTTGACTGGGCTATTGTTGCAATTAGCAAGTATGTCTGTTTTCAAGGGTTTGCAACACAAAAATCTCAAATGAGTGTGCAAGCAGCAAGTATGTCTGTTTTCAAGGGTTGCAACACAAAAATCACAAATGAGTGTATTTTGAACCATAGATCTGTGTTGTGTAAACCTGATGTTTGTTATGGTTTCTATGTTGATTTTGCCATCTTAATTTCTTATATGTTGAGATGATGGTGGCACTAGATGTGTAGGCGTCAGTCAGATATTTTATCCATGCGAAGTTGTTAGATCACGACTAATTTTGGAGGTGAGAGTTTTTCTGGAGTTGTGGATCCACCTAACCTATAACAAATTGTACTTTCTTTCAGCCTTGAGAAAGAAATAAATGAATTTCGAAACGTTGGCAATAACCTGTTCAATAACCTACTGTCCCCACAGCCCACTAAATCTAATAGGGTTCTAATAAGGAGTATAACTCCCTAGCTGACTTAACTATCCTTTCAAGGAAATATTCAGTCGGTTTAGATCATTTTCACCGATGACTTGGAAGTTCTCAATAAGGCTTTCACAGCCAATTTTTCGTTTAATTAGATCGAATGTTAATATTCCCAAAAAATCTAAACTTCATTTGAAATATAGTTTGAATGACTTCGTCCATTCAGTTGTGACAGCCGTGAAGTCGGGTCGTGGATTGGTGGCTGTGCAAATTTTGTGTTGTGCTTCAGATCGATACTTGAAATTTGGACACTGTGTGTACAGATAAGTCAAGACAGTATTGAACAGCAATTTGAATTTTGAAATTTTCTCAATTTGTGTTTTACACTTCTAATTATTGCAGTTCGATATTAAATTCTGCCTACATTTCATGCACATATGCATATCTAATATCTGATACGGATTCTTATCATATCACATTACAAGAAGTTGAACTGATAAGATAGAAAGGAAATTCCCTCTGTTTTTACCCTTTGTTTACCTTCTTTCCGCGGCCTACCTGTGTTTGTGTTTAAAAAGTCTCTTACATCGGCCGTAGGAGTGAAGCGAGTTTCCTGTCCGATATAATATCCTTCTGTTACACTGGGTAGTATAATAACGATTGGCAACAAAAACATTGTATTTTTCCCTTTTTTTGTTTTCCCTAGATTGAAGTAATGTATAATTCTAACGATTTAATAGCGGTCCTCAGGGAGGAAATCTCTAAACAGACCGCACTCCTGAGGGAAGATTTAGATACGGTGCGAAAAGAGATCCGAGAGTTGGGGGAGGATACCAGACGTTATATTGCCTCCTTGGATGGTCGTTTGTTGAAATTGGAGGAGGAAATAGTTAATATTAAAAGAGTAATAATAAAGAATAATAATATAATTGTGAGGGTTTGGAGGTCGTTGATGCGGATTTGTTGAATTCTTGCATTTCGCGAATTAAAGAATTACTCGAAATTAATCTGAGTCAATTAATATCAATAACATTTACAAACTCGGCAGGGACCAGCATTCCCCAATAAAAATTGAATTTACTTCATATCTCACAAAAAATCTTGTTCTGAAAAATTCAAGAAAACTTAAAGGTAAGAAGATATATCAACAACGACCTGTGTCCAGAGGACAGACGTAAGGATAAATTGCTCAGATCGAATTTGAAGCAGGCTCGATCTAAAAACTTGAATGCTTATATAAAGAATACAAAACTGTACATAATTGGGGATGAAATATACCTATGAAGAACTTTGAAAAGCAGACTGTGAAAGAGAAATCTAGTTCAGGATCTGAGGGTGAAATATTGGATCAAACGTTCAGAGAATTGAGGGATACAGCACGAAGTGCTCCCGATACCCAAATCCGGTGACTAGGTTTGAGCAACAATTAAAGGAACAACAGCAAATAGAAGAAGAATTGGTTGGAGAAAAGGTGAGCAATTTGATCGAGAAAGCTGGAAAAGACTCTAAAAAGAGTAAGGGGGAGGAAACTGAAACTTATCGACAGACAAGATCCCAATATAGAGTTCATAGGAATTAGTTCTGCAAATTCGGGATGGATTCTTACATCGAGACTTTCAGTAAGGAGGATACGATACTTTCGAGATCGGGAAAATTGAAGAATTGTGATACCTCAATCAAGCGCCTTAAAAATTTTTCAGATGAATATAGGAGTGTGGCGAAGAACTTTGACCAACTAATCGTACTACTTGATCAGCTTCCTTCGGAAGTGGAGGTGATCGTGCTTACTGAAACGTTCATTTTAGATGATCCTTCAGTTTTACTATAACGGGATATGTAAATATTTACAGTAACGGCCGATATAATTCCCATGATGGTGTTTTAGTATACATTAAAGACCACCGTGTATGATTACAAGATAGTGAAGATTGGTGAAGTGAACGCTCTGGAGATCGATCTCGTACACCTAAACAAGAAATTCAAAATTACAGCCATATACAGGTCACTCAATTCGTCTGAAAGCATGTTCAATAGTGAGCTCTATCATTATCTGGCCAATATAGGAAACCATTGTGAATCCAACATAGTGACAGGCGATATCAACGTGAATCTGCTCTCGAGAAACTGCCCTAAGCAACAGAGTACATTAACATTTTCAGTATACTTGGATATAAATCATTAACAAAGTCACGCGACCTGAGAGCAGATCAGTCGGTGATATCGCCGGTAGGAAGGCCATTCGACTAGTGTTGTGAAGAATCGTGTTTGTGAGACGCTTTTATAATATTTACATTAAATTAACATTCAATGACCTGCAATATCTTCTGTTTAATACATAGATACTAAAGCTTAGATTCAGGTGAAAAGTAATCGATTTAAGGTAATACCATAGACAAAAACACAAACTAACCTAATTTAACTTCATGTCTAGCAATACGCCCACCACGAACGGTCGGCAATAGGCACATGGGCATATTGCTAGCTCTTTGCATAAATTCATTTATAGTGTGAATTTTTACAGGTATGACTGGTAAGGCTAGAATCGGGGCATTCGGAGCAAGTGGGCCAAAGAAGACCTTCAAAATGCAGTCGCAGCTGTGAAGGAAGGTCGAATGTCACGTCAGATGCATCAAAAACATTTTCAATACCAAGAAAAAACCCTGAGCAGGTATGTGGACAAAAACGAAAATAAGAAGTCCGCAATGGGCGAAAACCAGTACTTACTGCTGATCAAGAAGGAGAACTGTCTTCAAGAATAATTCGACTGGCAGAGGTTGGTTACCCGCTTACATCAAAGACACTTCGAAGGTGTGTGTACAATTTCTGTGCCGAAAATGGTATACCAAATAAATTTTCTACCATGTCTAAAATGGCTCGCAGGTATTGGCTAACGGATTTTTAAGGCGAAATCCTATAATAGACAAAGAAAAGCACAAGGTATGAACCCCAGCTCGTGCCCAAAAATGAATAGATTTATCGTAAATGACCATTTCACAAAATTAAAAGAAATTCTTGTGAAATGGATCTCATGGATAGCCCAGAGGGAATTTTTTAACGTTGATGAAAAGGTTGCAGGCTAAGTTTACACCATCAGCAAAGTGTTTTTTTAGCAAAAAAAAGGGGCGAAGCGTGTACACCTGGTAGCCCCAGAGCATGGGGAAAATGTTACAGTTGTCTCCTGTGGCAATGCTCTGGTAATTCCATTCCCCCAGCAATTTTGTTTAAAGGGAAAAGACTGAAACCAGAATGGAGGAGGGACACATTACCACCAGGATCTCGTCCTTATGACGCCTAAAGGTAGCATAAACATCACCACATTTTGCAGCTGGATTGAGCATTTAGCTAAATATAAGCCCGCAGGAAGATGTCTTTTATTTTTGATGGTGCCAAGTGCCATCTGGACCACACGATCGTTGATGTAGCCAAGACATGATATTGTGCTCTATTGCTTACCAAGCAACACGACACACGAACTGCAGGCGATGGACAAATCCGTATTTCGTTCTTTTGATACCATTGGGACGATCAGGTGCTCCAATATTGGACAAGACACAAAGATCGAAATATCACAAAGATGCGATTCGGTGACATTTTTAGGTGTTGTTTGGCATAAAAGCGTAACACCAGCAAATATAAAAGCAGGCTTCGTCGCAACCGGTATTTTTCCTTTTATCCCGAGGCAATATCGGAACTGGCATATGCTCCTAGTGACGTTACCCACATACAAGATGAACCAAAAGAACCATCGTTGAAACTACCAGATCGGCATCCCCAAAAAGCAGGAACATCCAATAACCGAAAAAGACCGAGAACTCCAAGTAGCTCTTCTAATGATGAAAACGCAGAAGAACAAAATACGCTGCATTTCTGGAAACCTCTGATTCAGAAAATGCTATTCCTCTGAAAGAACTTCTGAATAAGTCAATAACAGAAATGTTGAAGACCCCGGATTTAAATTGTAAATTAGCAAAAAATGAAAGGCAGAAGGCCATAGTCGGGCTCTTGTGTAAAAAAAGCAGTTTTTAGCAATGAGAACGCCACATCTAAAGTTCCATCAACGCCAAAAGTTAATTCAACATCTAAAGCAGCTACAAAAAAAATAACAAGGTAGATGAACAAGAACTGGTATGTGCAGTGTGCCAAGTGGCTAAAATTTCCGATATGCGACTGTGCGTTGTCTGTCAAAAATACTTCTTGTTTGTCCAATGCGAATAATACCGTCGCAATTATTATTAGTTCTGTTTTGTGGTCTTACATTTTGTACTAGAATTATAATAATAAAGTACCCATTGTCAAGTAAAACAATATAAAAAATTCGGGGTTTATTATACACTACTGGAAAAAATTAAAGGATCAGAAAAAAATTCCAATTTTTCGGCCATTTTCAACAACTTTGAGAGGAATGGTCGTACAAGGAATTAAAAAAAGTAAATTGTAGCTCCAGGTGTCTAGTTTTGGATTAGAACTCAAAAATTTTAAGTTTCAGTGGTTTTCGATTAATGATAGAAAAATCAGCAACAAAAAAATTCTCACAATTTTACCACTTTTTGTTTCTTGTCTACGAGGGTGGAAATTTTATTTTTGCATAATCGTTATAATGATGGAATACTTTGTTAATTCAGCTTCAATTTATTTTTTCATTGACCTCAATACGTCCACTTCTCGCCGAGATATCCAATGTGTTAAAATTTATATTCATTCTAGTAGTATGTGTGTCATTATGACAGTTGTAGTTGTTTTGAAAAATAGTTTCTGAATAAAGACGGAATTATAAATTCATCTTAATTTCTCAATTGATTTCATATTGGGAAATCAGTTTTATCAATGGTTATGGGCCCAGAAGTGGGCGATCTACACATATTCTGAAAAACCAAGAAGAAGCTTGATATTTCAATTTAAATAAAAAAGGTCAATGGCAAATAACCGTTCCAGTAGTAATACATCAAGTACAGTACAAGTACATCATCACAGTGTGAGTTATGTTATTAGTTCCGGCAATAATTTCAATATTGAGAAACTTGAAGGAACTTCGAATTACTCAACTTGGAAAATTTCAAATGAAATTGTTATTGATTGAATGTGGTTTATGGGAGTATGATGATCTTATTCAGGTTTGTGAGTAGGATTGCTCAAAAGGGTTATACTTTAATTTTTGATCATAAAAATTGTCGTATTTATAATGGTAATGTAAAATAACTGGCACATGTGAATTTACTGCGAAACAGGTGAATGGTTTATATATGTTTGATCATGAGAAATCAATCAGTAAAAATAATGATTCAGTTTTGATCACCACAAGCAGCTCTATGGCACTTTGGCATCGGATATAGATTAGCTGATTCAATGGTTTCATAACTAATTCTAGAACTGTAGCATTTTTAGAAAATGTGAAAGGTAGTTCAATTAATGAACTTTTAATGATACATGTTTTGATTCAGTTGATATTGTCAATTTTGAAAGTTTAGTTCTAAATGAATGCAGTATTCCCAATAACAATGAAACTAATAGTTCCTCTAATACACAAACCGAATGTTCATCAAATGAAGATGAAAATGGAGCACAGAGACATCCTTCCATTGAACCAAATTTATCCGATGTTTGTTCACCGGATGATTCTGATTCTTCAACAGAATGATTATAAATCTTCTGAAAATAATCAGATTTCTCACGTGGAAGGAATTCAGAAAGATAACAACAAACGAGTAAAGCGTGTTCCTGCTTGGTTTAAGGATTATGAGATGAACTATTTCATGAATTCTGTCTTGATAAGTCATAATGAGCCAAATACTTATCAAGAAGCTATCAATTCTGATAATAGGGATTGTTGTTGGAAGCCATGAGAGAAGAATACAACTCTCTTTTGTCTCATAATGTCTGGGAGCTTGTTGATAGGCCAAAGAATGCTAATGTTATCAAATGTAAATGGGTTTTCAAAGAAAAAACCGATGAAGACGGTAATTTTCGAGATATAAAGCTCGTTTAGTGGCAAAAGGTTTTACTCAACGATATGGCGTTGATTATGAGGAACTTTGAACCAGTAGTGAGACACTCTACATTACGTATGTTATTTGCTATAGGGGTTGAGTATGACATGGACATAGAACATATTGATGTTGATACAGCATTCTTGAATGGTGATCTCAATGAAACAATTTTTATGGAACAACCAACTGGTTTTCAGATTAAGGGGCAGAATAAAGTTTGTTTGTTGAAGAAGAGTCTGTATGGCTTGAAACAGCCAGTAGGGCATGGAATGAAAAATTACGAAGTTTACTGCAAAGTCATGAATTTCAACAACTAAAAAGTGAAAAAATGCAATTATTTCAAAGATTTTGATGGTTTAAAAATTATAATTGCAATTTATGTCGATGATATATTTATATTCAGTAATTGTAAGAAGGCCAAAGAACAACTTTCAGAAATTTTGAATAATAATTTCAAAATCAAATTTCTTGGTCCTGTTAAGCAAGTTTTAGGAATAAAATTTGAGAGAAATAGAGATAATGGCACGTTGAAATTATCACAGAGCTATTATATCGATCAATTATTGAAGAAGTTTGTCATGGAATATTGCCATCCAATTTCTACTCCAATGGAAGCTAATTTGAAATTGGAAAAAGCTTCAATTTGTGATAAAAATTATCCCTACCAAGAACTAATAGGAAGTTTAATGTTTCTATCGGTTTGTACTCGTCCAGATATTGCCTATTCTTGTAGCAAATTGAGTCAATACAATACTTGTTTCGATAAGCAACATTGGTTAGCGGGCAAAACGGGTACCGAGATACTTATCAGCAACGAAAAATCACGGTTTATTTTTCAAAAAGGGAGACTGTAAAATCACAATTTCATGTGACGCTGATTGGGCCAGGGATATTGATCGCAGATCTTATTCAGGTTTTGTGACCAAATTTGGATTGTCGACTGTTAACTGGCAATCACATAAGCAACAGTCAATTGCATGCTCTAGCACTGAAGCAGAATATTATGCCTTGGGCGATGCTGTCAAAGAAGCAAAATTTATCAGAAATTTTTCTTTGAATTGAAAATTATAGATTTCCTTGAACCTATTATAGTTTATAATGACAATCAGAGTACACATAGAATTATTAAAAATCAAAATTTCAGAAGAACTAAACACATTGATGTGCGATATCATTTTATTCAGGAAGCTATTGAAAGAAAGGAAATTGTTATCAAATATAAATCTTCTGACGAATTAGTTGCTGATCTTTTCACAAAACCTCTTGGAGGAACAAAACATAAAATTTTCGTTAATGAGTTAGTAATAAGTTAATTTCATTGTATTTTTTTTGATTTGTGAATTTGCATTGTAGTCGAATATTATATCTATTGTTAGAATTATTATCAACATATTCGACTAAGGGCAGTGTTAAAATTTATAATTTATTCTAGTATGTATGTGTGTCATTATAACAGTTGTAGTTGTTTTTAAAAATATTTTCTGAATAAAGACGAATTATAAATTCATCTTAATTTCTCAATTGATTCATATTGGAACATCAGTTTTATCACAATGGAGAAGGATCCATTGTCTTTGATTATCGATTTCTCAGCAACCAATGATCGCACAGAAAATTGAAGGAGGGTTTCAAGACCTTAAATGAACTCCGATTAATGAAACCATTGCTTGTTCATAGAAATTTTTTTTCTTTATGTCGCATCAATATAAAAATTCAACAAAAAAAGGGCTTTTGGTTTTTCTTGGAAAATCTACCGCTTGATCGAAAATGTTGAGGAAACCAATAATGTTAAGTGTGACTTTCACAGTTCAATATGTTGATAAAAACCTTACGAAGAGTCAACTCAATCCAGCGATCCGTTTTTTTGTTTGACTCGATTGAATTTTTGAAAAAAATAAGGATCACGCTTTTTGCTCTGAGAAGCTCATAATCTTCAAAAAAGGCAAAAAAGAATTTTCTCGAG
The DNA here is from genome assembly GCA_013421045.1 of Propylea japonica. Taxonomy (NCBI): domain Eukaryota; kingdom Metazoa; phylum Arthropoda; class Insecta; order Coleoptera; family Coccinellidae; genus Propylea; species Propylea japonica. The sequence continues at coordinate 68,611,102 of CM024239.1, forward strand.
CTTTTTCCCCATTTTAATTGCAGATAGTACCTACATAATTTCAAAAAAAGAAAAATGAAATAAACTGACAAATGAAATTTTTATTAATTTAATAACGGATAAAAAATGGATCCTTTTCCATTTGAAGACCGATATCTTGGCGAGAAGTGGACGTATTGAGGTCAATAAAAAAAATTAATTAAAGCTGAATTAACAAAGTATCCTATCATTATTACGGTTATGCAAAAATAGAATTTCCACGCTCGTAGACAAGAAAAAAAAGTGGTAAAATTTTGAGAATTTTTTTGTTGCTGATTTTTCTATCATTACTCGAAAACCACTGAAACTTAAAATTTTTGAAGGTCTAATCCGAAAACTAGACACTTGGAGCTACAATTTCCTTTTTTTCAATTCCTTGTACGACCATTCAAAGTTACGGCATGTTGAAAATTGCCGCAAAATTTGGAATTTTTTTTGATCCTTTAATTTTTTCTAGTAGTGTATATGACCATATCTCCAACACCGTGTTGGCAATATGGCCGTTTGCACTTTTTTTTTAACTAATCAAAAATGTTTTAGACCAATTTTTTATGGCTACTATTTTTTTTCTAAAATAAATAAGCTGAACATTATCTTGAAAAAATTTCCGTTACTTTTAGGTAGGAATAACTGGAAACTTGAAAACTTCAAGCTCAAATGAGGCTCAACCCGTAGAAATAGAAGATAAGGACTTGCAAAGGGTAGCACATCATTCACTGAAATCATACCGGTTCCTGGGTGTTCTGGAACTGGAATCGCTCTGAAAAAAGAAAATAAAAATGGAAAAAAACAACACTCTCAAATTTTCACTTCTACTCCTATGAAAACGCTTCTAGAAGAAAAACGAAATGCAAAAGAAGAAAAGCTGCGGAAAAATAATCATGTTCGGGAAGAGCCAAAAATAAGAACAGTCAAAAAACAGGTTTCTGGCAATTTTGCTGATAATAACGTTTCAGAGGACAAAATAACAACACTGTCACTAAACAAAAACCAGTGCTCAGGTACAGATCCAAAGTAGCCTACCATTTTAATCGCGACGATGAGGACAAAGAAAACTCAGATGTTGAAATTAATGAAGACATCTGTATAATGTGCGGCGAATTCGGAAAAGATAGGGAACTTTGGATAAGGTGTGTCCATTGTTCTGGATGGGCTCATGAGGCTTGCACCGATGGAGAGGCAGAGAAAATCTTCATTTGCGATTTCTGCCAATGACCAGTTTAATGGCGGCCCCGGCCGATATTACCCCCATGGTGCGGGTAATTCCGGCCACTTACTAATTTTTTGAAAATTCATTATGTTGCTACTACTTATCTGTACCCTTCTGTTTTTTTATAAATTTTGTTTCTGAATGTCTTATCTTTGATTTACACCAACCCGTTTCCTTCTGAATCATCAAACCTTCATGAAATTTCAAATTTTCCTTAGGAGGCCGGTAATCCCCAACTCTCCCCTAAATACTTTGATATTTCAGACTATGGCAAACCTAACATTACGAATTTTGGAGATGTCTAGAAGAATCAATTACGAGAGAACCAAAACAAATTCGCAGCTAGATCGGAAAAGCCATGTCTTGAATAAGGGTTGGAAGGCGTGGCGTGACTGGAATATTTCAATTATTTTTAGTTCTTTTTTGTTTCAGAAGCTTCTAATGTGCCTTCCCCGTCTGCAATTGCTGAAACCTATAGTATCAGATGACCCATATTCGGACAATAACGAAAACAAAAATCCAAACATAGGAAGAAAGAACTCAGAAGACACTGAATGTGGTCAGTTGAAGTAAATTGCAGTAAGGATAATATTAATAGTACTTGCATCCATGTCCATCAAACTGAAGAAAGATAGCAGGAATTTGGACACTTGTTATTCAAAAATTTTTATTCAAAATTTGCCGACGTTTCGGAGAAGCATTTCTCCTTTCTCAAGGCTGTGGGAAAAAAGTAAAATTAACGTTAACATTGGAGACGAAAGCCATGACAAAGCACTCACGTTATTTTATTCTATTTTTAAAGAAGAAATTTTCGAATCGTCAAACATGAAAAATAAGTTGGACATTCGCCAGATATTGTCATAAAATTGTTGTTCTAGAAATCTGGTCTACAGAGCTGTATCACTCAGCAATGAGATGTTCATACCACAAAATTTAGATAAGGTCACGAAAATATTACGAAGGAACAACTATCCACTTCACTACATCAAGACCATAATTAACGAGTACAAAAGAAAACAACAACGGGAGTATCTCACACCGGGATTGGAAGAGTCTTCAGCCAGTAATGATAACAGTGTTAGGAGGTTCACAAGACTGGTTATGTATCCAAAGCTGTCATACCAGATAAACAGGGTGTTTCGAGAGTACAATGTGACAGCTGCCTTTTATAATAAGATCAATGTAAAGAATTTTAGAATCATGTTTGACGATTCAAAAAAAAATATAAATATCTTCTTTAAAATTAGAATAACATAAGGTGAGTGCTTTGTCATGGCTTTCGTCTCCAATGTTAACGTTAATTTTTACTTTTTTCCCACAGCCTTGAGAAAGGAGAAATGCTTCTCCGAAACGTCGGCAAATTTGAGTACAATGTGACAGCTGCCTTTTATAATAAGATCAATGTAAAGAATTTTAGAATTTTAGAATCATGTTTGACGATTCAAAAAAAAAATATCTTCTTTAAAATTAGAATAACATAAGGTGAGTGCTTTGTCATGGCTTTCGTCTCCAATGTTAACGTTAATTTTTACTTTTTTCCCACAGCCTTGAGAAAGGAGAAATGCTTCTCCGAAACGTCGAATAAAAATTTTTGAATAACAAGAGTAAAGATCATATTCTGACATTCGAATTATTTTGTTGCAGCGGTTCCTGGCGTTACATCTGGAATATTATTGGAAGAATCTGAAGATGAAGTCGAAGTAAGTGATGCATTAGTAAATGAGGACAAGACAGAAATTGAAAAAGCTTTGAGCCATTTCGATAAGGACTCTGATGATTCTGTTCGTGACAAAGACTATGTGGCCGAATATTCTACCTCTTCTGAATCATCTACATCGAGATGTCTCTGAATACACTCCAGAACCAGATCAAGTCAAGAAAAAACTAGGAAAAGAAAAGCAGCTCCAGAGTATTGGAAGAAGAATTATGCAAGAAAAATGAGAAACAGTGGGAAGAGTTATGTTTCATGTAGTGAAAGTAGGACCATCGTCAGCGAAAGACAACTTTTATCACCTTGTGATGAAAAATGCAAACTGAAGTGTTACACAAAATTCACTGCACAAGAAAGAAAATGCATCTTTGACAGTTATTGGGGACTCGCTGATCTTCAAAGACAACGTGACTTCATTTCAGCTAGCATGACCATTGTGACTCCGAAATACAGATATGTAAGAGAAAACAGTCACCGCAAACCGATATATGCGTTTTATTTCGGAATTGGAGAGAAAAAAAATCCGTGTATGTAAACTATTCTTCACAAATACTCTGTTCATCTAAGATCGCCCCATAAGAACAGTTTTGAATGAACGCAATGTTGATGTTGGAGAAATCATTGCTACTGATTTTCGTGGCAAGCATGGTAAACATAAATGTTTATCCGATGATGTGAAGAATGCTGTGCGAAGTCATATTGAATCAATTCCATGTATCCCAAGTCACTATTGTCTTGCACATACTACGAAAATATTCATTGAAGGTGGAAAAACCATTGCAGATCTCTATCGAGACTATAAGATTTTATGCAGTAAAAAAAATACAACTCCAGTAAATTATGTTATGTACTCAAAAATATTCAATGAAGAATATAACATTTCGTTCTTTTCCCCCAAAAAGGACCAGTGTGAGTTTTGCACATCATACTAGAATTCTGATGAAAATGGAAAACGAGTCCTACAACTACAATATGGGGATCATAATAGACAAAAAGAGCTCTCGCGTCTTGAGAAACAAAAAGATAAAGAATCCATTTGTCTCGTATTTGTGTATGACCTTCAGGCCGTATTACCCTGCCCAAAGGGTGACACTTCGAGTTTTTATTATGTTTCGAAGCTAAATACTTTCAATTTCACGATCTATGATATAAAGACCAATGTTGTGACTTACTATTATAATAATAATTAATATGTTTGGCATGAAGGTCAAACTAACCGATGAAGTAATGACATTGGGTCCTGCGTTTTGAATTTTTTAGAAACGTTGAATGAAACGCTAAAGAAAGAAATGGACCTTGTTTTTTACTCAGATAATTGTACCGGTCAGCAAAAAAATAGGTTTTTGTTGTCTATGTATATTTATGCAGTTACACGTTTTGAAAACATCAATAGTATTTCGCATAAATTTTTGATAACTGGGGATACCCAGAACGAAGGCGCCAACGCACACTCGTTAATTGAGAGAAACGTGAAGAAATTTCTAAAATCCGGCCCAATCTATGTTCCAGAACAATACGTGGCATTAATAAGAACTGCTGATGCCCGTACTCATAGTCGATGCTCCGTCAGTTCTCGTACTCAAGCAGTTCTCAAGCAATACTTCGTCGATGCTCAGCTACCGACCAACCTTGAGACGTGCTCGGATGTCGAACTGTCATACAAATTGTCAATATTCGAACTTCAAAATGGAGCGCGAAGATTTTGAATTTTTAGAATTTATCAATTATGTAAATGGCGGATCTCCATGGCACCTTAGCAGTGTTACCACAGAAAAAGTGAAAATACCAGATTCTGACGATGTTCGAATTCTCCGCCGAGTTTTGCCAAAGGTTTTTTATAAGATACAGTCGTCGCTAAGCATGCGAGCTCGTCTCCGCCGAGAACGGCTTGAATATGAGATTGAGATCTGACGGAGCATCGACTATGAGTACGGGTAGGGTTGCCAGGCGCAACACCGTAACATAGTAACATCTCGGCGTTGAGGTGCGTACAGACATGAACAAAACATCGCATCGTACTGCCGTCGCGTAATAAATCTGGACATAACATAGTAACATCTCGGCGTTCCGCTGCTTGTGGGTTTTCACACCGCATCAAAGGAATGATACGCACCATGTGTGCACGGGATGGGTACACATTTTCGATTCGTTTTTCTTTTATTCAGTTGATCAGTTGAAGAGGAAGAAATGAATGTCATGGAGTGGACGGAAGAGACGACTATTAATTTCATCAATAGTTACCGCAGAAAAGAAATTTTATGGGACACTAAACATCCCTATTATTATAATAAAATCAAAAAGCATGATGCCTGGGCAGAAATTGCCCAAGAATATGGAAAAACAGTAGAAGAGTGCAAAAAGAAATTTAATAGCCTCCTCTCAGCACTTAGAAGAGAGAAAGCCAAAATCAAAAAGAGCCGCGGAACGGGTAAAGGTAAGTTCGAATAATTGAATTTCAGTTTCTTTATACATCTTTATTCAGGTACTCTTCAATAATTAATTTCATTTTTATTAATTACAGGACTTTCAGACATCTACGAAAGTAGCTGGTATGCTTTCAAAAGTTTGGTATTCCTGTGGGACAAAGACAACGTTCGGGAAACACTTAGCACCGTAAGTAAATAGTTAGTCGTAATTATCTTGCCAAAAAAGTCGATTTTCATTTTGAAATACGATGACAATTCGTCCCTAATTCGTCTTGCAGTTTCGTTTGCTCTTCTGGGAATATTTCTAAATGGAAATAGCGATGACATTGGTTCAGTACTCATTCTTCTATAGGTTCCCTCTACAAGGTTTCCATTTATTTCTGCATCGAAGGTTCCATGTGGCGTATACAAAGTACAAGATGTGGAACTTTCTCTCAAAAAATTATGTAGATGAGCTACTGTCATTATAATAAATTCAGCTTTTTCGGGTTCAAGTAACATCGGTTTACGAAGTACTCTAAAAACGACTGAAGCGATGCCAAATACATTTTCAACAACTCTTCGTGCGCGAGATAATCTGTAGTTAAACACTCTTTGCAATGATCCTTTAGGATGTATTCCGGAAAACGGTTTCATTAAAGATTCAGTTAAGGCAAATGCCTCGTCTCCAATAAAAAAATAGGGAATTTTCTGTTGCCTGTTATATAAAGCTTCTGGTTCAGGAAAATTTAAGGTTTTCAGCTCCATTTTTTTGTAAAGCGAGCAGTTTTTGAAGATACCGCCATCTGAAATTCGTCCTTGGCCTCCAGCATCAACATACAAAAACTTATAATTAGCATCCACTAGGGCAAAAAGAACTACACTAAATGTTGATTTATAATTGAAGAACTCGCTTCCGGTGTTAATTGGTGCTTGTAGAATGACATGTTTTCCATCTAAAGAACCCAGACAATGTGGAAAGTTCCAGGTGTCCTCAAATTGTTTGGCAACTTCTAACCATCTTTCTGGTGTTGTCGGTATCTGTAAAAATTGAACCAAATTTCATTAAAACAAGTAAGCTGCAGGGTCCAGCAATAGCGACTAACGCTTCCATAGCTGCCAAACCAGACGTTTTGGAAATTTTGTTGGAGAGCATGCCCTTTTTACTTTCAATTCTGCATCTCAGGGTGTTCCCAAATAAATTTATCAAAATATGAGTGATTTTTTAAATGTTTCACCCCTTATATTTTCGCATATTTCAATGGTCATAACCCAAAATTTTAGAGATATTTTTCCAACAATACAGATTTTATTCAGAGAAAACTGCAAGAAGTTGTGGAAAAAGTGGTTCGATAATACTCCTCTACCGATTCCCAAAAGAAATTGTGACATGAATTTTATAAGAATTTTTTTTACTAAAGAATTTTCCTTCCCACCGTTCCTAAATGATCAACCTGTCATATACAGGATGTCCGTTTTTAATATCCAAATATGAAGAACTGCAAATTGTTAATTCTCAATCTTTTCAAATTCAACACACTGCATTTTTTCCATGATGATGTAGATTGTAGACAATTGAATACCTCACAGTTGCAAAAATATAAGGGGTGATCCATTCAAAAAACCACTCATTTGTGAATAGTTTTATTTGGGAACATCCTGTATCAAGAGGAAAATACTTGTTGGGTTAGGGAACGTAAGCGAAAAAAAAACCACTTTATGTGATGGCCAACGTATCGTAAATATATTTTGCATCATCAGGGCCATGGAAAACCACTATAAGTTAGAAAATTACATCACAACCAAACAAATTAAAACAACTTTCAACCAACAGGAAACCAATAGAAGTACCTACAATCATTCAACAATTTTATATATTTATTCTATTTATATTTATGTCATTCAAAGGAAAATCCATTTTATATGTGTTGTCCGTGTTTATTTTTCTGTTTTAAATGATTCAACGAAAAGAAAACCCAGATTCTGTTGGTTGAAAGTTGTTTCAAATTGTTTGGTTGTGATGTAATTTTTTGACTTTTTTTTTACTTTTTCTAGAGCCCTGATGATGCTAAAATGAATTTGCGAAACTTTGGCAATCCCATAAAGTGGTTTCTCTCACTTACTTTCCCAGAGTTGAAGTACAAAGGGCATTCTCTTCAACGAAATTTCTAAAACGTCTGGTTTGTCAGCTATGGAAGCGTAACGCATTGTTGCAGGACCCTGTATACAGCGTTCACAAACTGAGATATATTTTTATCATTTGAATAAACTTGTTACTAAATACTTATATCAAATTATATTTAATTTCAGATGGTAGGAGAAGAAGGTAATAATGAAAGAGAAATATCAGGTGACAATACAAGTTCTGCTTCACAAGAGAATCGAGAAAGTATAGAAACTGTGCCGAGAAGAAACGTAATTGAAACGACACCTTGTAGGAAAAGACAAAAGAGGAATGAAGATTCGGAAAAATTAGACAGAGCTTTTAAAATACTTTCAGAAGCATCGGCAAAACCTAATCAGGAGCAAACCGAATGTCAAATATTTGGGAATCTTGTGGCTAAAAAACTAGCCAAATATTGCCCTGAATTGCAAAGCAGTGTACAAAAAGATATTATGGATATTTTGTTCAAAGCAGACAGGATCCATCTCCAACAATCATTCTATCCGAATTCTATGCAGTCCCAACCTGAACACAATCAGGATAGCCAAAATTTCAATTATTCTGCACATGAAGAAGTGGATTCGCCCGAGATTCAATTTGAGAGTTTATGAATTTTTTTGTTTTCAATGTGTGATTATTTAATCGAGGGAATGGACAAGTAGAAATCTAAATCAAGAAGTGAACTGAATGGAACGTGCCATCATCGAACGAAAGAGTAGCAGGTGGACCGGTTTCGGTAATTATTTACTATTCGCCACCGTCGGATAATTTTGATGAAAAATTCAGTACTCACTAATTTTGAGGTGTAGATTACGAACCCGATGTTGAAATCCCGTGCAAATGCCTAGTTTTTGAGAAAAAAATTTATGAATGTCACTTCAATCACTCCACTAGATTTCGTTATTACGCCAATGAAATCTGTTCTCCCTTGATGTGAGCCTATGTTATCGGAGGGAAAATTCATTTTTCATCATAATTCATGAAAATAAACCCTGTTCTTACGATTTATTCATTAATATTTGTAATCCGAATCGCAACGAAATAGAGTTGAAAGCGCGTTCATAAACGTATTCACTCGATTCCCTCTGGATCTGGAGTGATTACGTTTATGAACGCTCTTTCAACTCTATTTCGTTGCGATTCGGATTACAAATATTACTGCATAAATCGTAAAAACAGGCTTTATTTTCATGAATTATGATGAAAAATGAATTTTCCCTCCAATAACATAGGCTCACATCAAGGGAGAACAGATTTAATTGGCGTAATAACGAAATCTAGTGGAGTGATTGAAGTGACATTCATGAATTTTTTTCTCAAAACTAGGCATTTGCACGGGATTTCGACATCGGGTTCGTAATCTACACCTCAAAATTAGTGAGTACTGAATTTTTCATCAAAATTATCCGACGGTGGCGAATAGTAAATAATTACCGAAACCGGTCCACCTGCTACTCTTTCGTTCGATGATGGCACGTTCCATTCAGTTCACTTCTTGATTTAGATTTCTACTTGTCCATTCATCGATTGTATTGTTTTTGTGGCCTTTACGGCGTGAACCTTTTTTCTATGTGATTATTTTTCTTTCTCATTAAAACATTCATAGTTTCTCACCTGTATATTTTGTTTTAATCCCTCTATGATGGCTTTGCACACTTCAGGAACTATAACACTTATCGATTGTTTAGAAATTTTAAAAAGGTATTGTAGACTAGTAAAAGAATCACCAGTAGCCAGAAAACGAATAGTTACTGCCAACCTTTCTTGAACAGAAATTGTCTTTCTCCATCTAGAATCTTTTCGTGCTATTTTGTGTCCAATTAAATTGATCAAGTATTCGAAATCTGTTGGGGACATTCTGGTGAAATTTTTGTAAAGGCCACTAATAGCCTGAAATTTTAAATCTAGGAGTAAATGATTTCCGCCGTACACTCTTCTACTAGAATACAAATTGGTCTGCCACCACCTTCTTTCTGCACGCCTTTTTTTATTTTTCTTCACTAAATAATGCATGTATATCAGGTGTCCCAAGGTGAGTGGCCTATTAGATTATTATGGAAACTATTGATGGTAAAGATTTCAAATTTTGTGGATCGATATTTGGCCATGTAAGGTACATTTTCAAAAAAATTTCACATTTCCAATGTTGCCGGATTTACAATTTGGCAACAACTTTGTCATTTTAAATGGGACATCCGGTATTTCTATTTTTTTTATGATACTCCATAAAATATGAAATCTATTCACTTCTACTTTTCCATCCCCATCTTTAACGGTTTTTGAGTTATTAATTTTTTTTTCGAATTTTTAGATTAAATTAGCGTATTACGAAAATGACTCTAGTTCGCTCAATATTTGAGATTTAAGTCAGAAATTTCGCAAGTCGTTAGATATTGATCTGATCTGTGTCACTGCTTTTGAATTATGGTTGTCAATAATACAGGACGGACCAAAAAAAATCATCATTTGCCAAGTTACAAAATTGTAAAAAAGTCCATTTTTTCAAATTAGAACCCTAGTGTATTTTTTAATTTTTGGAATCAGTACAACACACTCTACAATTTTTTTTTCACTTCCCTATACCTATCTCAACTGGATTTCGAGTTATATGCGTTTATAAGATTTCACATTGATTCAATAAGCGTTAATTTATTTTGTATTGTCATTTTCTCTATGTCGTTCATAGATCGATATATCAATGAATCAGTTCAATCTATAAATGTCAAAATAAACAATTATTGCCTAACAGGTGTTTTGTTCCGAGGTTTTTCTATGAATAATGCTCAAGAAAGTTATACACATGAAGCTTTAATGAATTTATTTGAAATTTTTGGCGAATGTGACAAAGTTGTCGACAGAACATGTCGAAAATTCAATGAAAGATATCCACAATTTCCTCGAATGCATCGTAAAAAGTTTTCAAGATTGAGAAGAAATTTCTCACAGTTTGGATCAAAATTACGAGAACAAAATAAAGTTTTACCCAGAGAAGTTAACACTGAAGATAACCAAATAAATAAATAAATGAAACGACTATTGCAACTGCCGACCATTGGTTTCCAAACATTTCAGGATTCGGTTCCGCACCCCCCTCGTCGTAGCCTTTCGGATTTCATTTCGATCTAGTGTACGAAATGCATGTACCACACGATGCTGCAGCTCCTCTTTGGTGTTGACAGGAGTTGCATAAACGATATCTTTGATCCTAGGCCAAAGATAAAAATCGAGGGGGGTGAGATCTGGTGATCTTGCTGGCCAATCCCAGAGGCCCATACGTCCAAACCATCGGTCATTAAAAATTCTCCTCAATTCTGCGGAAACCTGGGCAGTTGAATGGGCACCTGCCCCATCTTGCTGATACCAGATTTGACTGTAATTTGAAGAGGCAAACGATCAACAAATTCTTCTACAACATTTCTTATTATACTGATATATCTCTCAGAATTTAGATTTTCATCATAAATGAAGTATTCTACTTTATTATCCATCAACAAAGCAAAAACATTAAACCCAAAATTAACTTGGTGCCCAGATTCTCGTTGAACATGTGGATTTTCTGACGCCCAGAAATGACGATTTCTTGTATTAAACAATCCCCCCCTAGTAAATTTTGACTCGTCACTCCAGATGATTTTAGATAAAAAATTTGGATCTTCCAGGATGTGGGCATTAATTCTTTCGCAAAATACCATTCTCCTCTGAAAATCTTCTGGCCTCAATTCCTGAACCCTAACATATTTGAAATCATGCATTCCATGTTCTGATAAAATCCTTTGCACTGACGATTTACTTATTCCCAATTCTCTTGAGGCGTATCTTATAGATGCTTCCGGATGAACTTCGAAAAACGTTAAAACATTTATTTGGTTATCTTCAGTGTTAACTTCTCTGGGTAAAACTCTATTTTGTTCTCGTAATTTTGATCCAAATTGTGAGAAATTTCTTCTCAATCTTGAAAACTTTTTACGATTCATTCGAGGAAATTGTGGATATCTTTCATTGAATTTTCGACATGTTCTGTCGACAACTTTGTCACATTCGCCAAAAATTTCAAATAAATTCATTTTTTCTGATCGAATCAATAATGAGCAATATCGCCTTAGTTACCATATGTCATAACACACTCATATATCCCAAGGGAAATATGAAACGTCAAGTTTTATTGTCCCAAGGGAAATATGAAACGTCAAGTCATATTTTACTCAAAATAGTATATTATGCAACCTTATACATCAGAAAAAAGTCATTTGGTGCTTCTATCAAAAATTCTTGATCTGCTCCCGGGACAACACTGCTGATTTTTTGGAACGGATCCTTTATTTTTGTTCTTAAGAAATACTTCCACTTCATCGAATAATTTGACATTCGTTTTTTCCTTCAAATGTAGCATGGATCTTAACATAGATATTTTTGGCCATAACGTGTTTGGTGAATATTCCTGCAACAGGAGATCGAATGAATTGATCATACATTGAAAAGAACAATCAGAGCAACATACCAAATCTTCAAAATATGCAAGCAAAATATTTTCGCTGACACCGTCCACCAAACTTTTTCTTTTCCACTCCCGAAAGCCTTCATACTCTTTACTATAGGCAGCTTTAGATTTGGCCGGAATCAAAAATTCACGGGCTTTCGCGCTTGAGTTTCGACGTAGTTCGACATTATTTCAATAATTTTATTTCTGACAAGACGTCAAAATTAAACCAGTCAACCATGATTCTCACAAACGCGGCCCATAGCAACGTTAAAAATCCAATTAGATCCAAAATTTACAATATAATATTAATTTTTCCATTTCAAAAACGATATTGTATCGATCAGAAAAAAACTATTGATTACAACACGGGAAATATGAATACATTTCCCACGGTTGTCTATACATCCCTCGGGCTTCGCCCTCGGGATGTAACTAGGACAACCTCGGGAAATATACTATTCATATTTCCCTTGTTGTAATAATAGCTATAAAGCTTCATGTGTATAACTTTCTTGAGCCATTATTCATAGAAAAACCTCGGAACAAAACACCTGTTAGGCAATAATTGTTTATTTTGACATTTATAGATTGAACTGATTCATTGATATATCGATCTATGAACGACATAGAGAAAATGACAATACAAAAGATATTAACGCTTATTGAATCAATGTGAAATCTAATAAACGCATATAACTCGAAATCCAGTTGAGATAGGTATAGGGACGTGAATAGAAAAAATTGTAGAGTGTGTTGTACTGATTTCAAAAATTAAAAAATACACTAGGGTTCTAATTTGAAAAAATGGACTTTTTTACAATTTTGTAACTTGGCAAATGATGATTTTTTTGGTCCGTCCTGTATTATTCACAACCATAATTCAAAAGCAGTGACACAGATCAGATCAATATCTAACGACTTGCAAAATTTCTGACTTAAATCTCAAATATTGAGCGACCTAGAGCCATTTTCGTAATACACCAATTTAATCTAAAATTTCGAAAAAAAATTGATAACTCAAAAACCGTTAAAGATGGGGATGAAAAAGTAGGAGTGAATAGATTTCATATTTCATGGAGTATCATAAAAAAAATAGAAATACCGGATGTCTCATTTAAAATAACAAAGTTGTTGCCAAATTGTCGTACATCCGGCAACACAGAAAAAGTGAAATTATTTTAAAAATGGACCTTGCTTGGCCAAATGTCGGTCCACAAAATTTTAAGTCTTTACCATCAATAGTTTCCATAATAATCTAATAGGCCACTCACCTTGGGACACCCGATATATAAGCTGCTGCAGCAACCTCCATTGCAACCAAGAAAACTCTTTCTGTTGTGAAGATGGAACGGCAGCATGCTCCGCTAATAAGATAAACGATGTATTGATATTGATAAGCGCCGTATTTCGATGCGTAACAAACATTTGTTACGGCGACGGAGTTACTATACGATGTTTTGTTCTATATCTGTACGCACCTTTTCAGTCTGCATATTTATGAGTAGCTTCATTTTGACGAGACGCCCAACATTTTCCTCTACGAAAATTCTTCATTGTGAGAGCTAATACAGTTTGAAGGCATCGAAAGTGTTAAATGGGTGAATGTTCAAATTTTATCACTAACAGCTACTTCAATTAAATCTTGAAACATTTTTATTACAAATTGAAAACAATAATTGTCCTACAAAAATGATGATTCTTTCAAAGTGTCCCCCATTCCCAACATCTATCAACAACTAGGTCTAAAAAAATTATTACTCACCGGCTGATTTTTAAACTTTACTGTTGCTTAGCGAATATTTCCTTTATGAACTGGTCACATTGTCCTACAAATTGAGTAATACGTTTTTCCAGTTCTACGCTCGGAAATTGTCAATTTAACGATAATACTTTTGTAATCACTAATTGAAGGACATAAATACAGGGTCTCCCGTAATTAGACCGACAAACTTCTAGTGGACATTAAAGATCGTATTTTAGACAGATTCCCAAATCATATAATGCAAAATTGCTTCGTTAAGGAGCTAGTGCCCTTTGAGATGACGTCCAGTCCACACTTTTTGCCACATATTCACAAAACCGAGTCACATAAAGTGCTGAAAGTTTACACATTGGCTAATATCAAAAATACTCATCGATTAGATGAGTGCATTTCTTTCATGTCAAGCATAATCGTATCATTTGTGGAGGGCGAAGGGTATTTTTAGTTGAAACTTTTTTAACTTTCATTATTTCGCGAGATTTACATCATATTCATAAACTCTGATGTTTTTTCTTGAAAAAAGATGCTCTTGTATAATAACGCCCAGATGCACCATTAAATTCAAAACTTAACACTTTAACCGTATCACCGGTCTCTGAGACCGGGCGGGAAATTTGGCTCTTCGAAATTGGCATCCCTGATGGTTTGTCCGCTTTCTCCCACTCAGTAGCTGTTCATTAGTTTCCCGCCAATTGTTATTTGTGACCTTCAGTTAGTTGTGTGCCGTCGTGCCGTGATACCATATTTTTGTTTTTGTTGACGGTCTCTCGTACCGGACGATACGGTTAGCGTTTGGTGAATCCCGGCCTGTGGTACCGGATGATACGGATTACGTTCGAAGTTTTACATACTATCATTGTAAATATTTTTGTAAATAGATTTTATTTTTGTTCTACATAAATTTTGTTTGACATGGCTGATTCTCGGGATCTAAGAGTGAATGACGATGACTTTGGTGATCGTATTTTCCAACTTATTCACAACAATGTCGAGGAAGAAAGTGACGTAGATGTGGACGATTCAGATCAAGATCCGGATTATGTTTTTTCTGCTGACAGTGACACTAGTGCCGGGAGTAGTCTGGATGACGAACTCCAAATAGAGGATGAAGATGAAATGCACTATATAGTGGAAAATTTTGTTCTTCCAGTGGGGGAGTCAGAATACTTTTGGGGTAAAGATGAGAGTATGTGGCGCAAGAAAGAAGAAAACAAACAAAGACGAACGCCCCAACACAACATTTTGAGAGGACCACTTCCCGGCCCGACACGAACAGCTCGAAACTTAGGCCAGGCCCCAGGTAAAATACAAGTATGGGAAAGTTATTTTACTGCTGAAATATTGAGTGAAATTTTAGTAAATACTAATAAAAAATTAGAGTCCTATCGAGCAAATCTGTCTGAAGATACCAACAAAAGTCAATACAAGGACACTGACATTTTGGAATTGCGGGCACTTTTAGGGCTAATTTTACTAAATTCTGTAACGAGATCTTCCAATGAGAATGTAAAATCTATTTTCAACAAGGACATCACCAGCAGGCCAGTTTTTAGGGCAACGATGCCATCTAAAAGGTTTGAAGTGTTGTTGGTTTGCTTACGGTTTGATGATGCACAAACTAGGGAAATGAGAAAAAGAACTGATCCTGCTGCCCCCATAAGTGACATATTTCAGCAATTCATAAACAATTGTAAAAGTTTGTTTCTACCTGGACCCAATGTCACCGTAGACGAAATGTTGGTTCCTTTTCGTGGCCGATGTCCGTTTCGGGTTTACATGCCCAAAAAGCCCAAAAAGTATGGAATAAAAATCATGTGTTTGACAGATTCTTCATCATCATATTTAGTAAATGCCTACATATACAAAGGAAAAAATAGTGATAGCATCGGACTAAGCGCTGAAGAACAACAACTTAGCAAACCAACACAATCTGTTATTCGACTGTGCAAGGGGATTGAAAATACAAACAGGAATGTTACAGGGGATAACTATTTTACCTCTATTGAGTGTGTTGATGCCCTTGGAGATCGATCACTAACGTATGTGGGAACTATGAAAAAAAATAAAAGGGAAATACCTCCTGAATTCTTACCATCTAATAACAGAAAAGTTGGGTCGACCCTATATGGATTTGCAGGCAATACAACTTTGCTTTCTGTTGTACCTAAAAAGAATAATTCGGTAATATTGGTGTCATCAATGCACCACAGTATTGAAACAGGGAACAGAAAAAACAAACCTGAAATGGTTTGTTACTACAATAAAACAAAAGCAGGGGTGGACTTGCTAGACATGAAATGTGCGATATATTCGTCCAGTCGAAGAACCAGAAGATGGCCCCTCGCAATATTCTATCAAATGTTGGATATTAGTTGCATCAACTCCTTCATCTTGTACCTTTCATTTCGAGGTAATCCTCTTGTGACTAGATACCTATTCGTACAAGACCTGGCACTGGATCTCATAAAGCCACATATGACCAGACGGTTGGAAATACCAAACCTACCACGTGACATCAGGGCTACCATACAAGCATATGTTGGGAACGAAGATCCTCAAAACCCAGGTGGCTGCATCCCAAGTGACAAGCTAGAAAAAAGGAAAACCTGCTCCAAGTGTCCAGCATCAAAGGAGAGGAAGACAAATTATAAATGCATAAAATGTGACCAGCCAATATGCCTGGAATGCAGCAGGAAAGTGTGTACTTCTTGTGCTACAAAGATTTGACTTTTGGACTAACAAAATCATTGTTCAGTTGATACCAATTTTAAAACACATTTGACTGTCCCTTATTCTGTAATAAAAATTGTTTTGAAAAAAAAAATAAATAAAATAAACAAGTTATTTACAAAAGATTTGTTTTCTATTCCCATGTATACAAATTATTTACAAAACTATACAAAGACAATCAAATTTAAGCACTGTAGTTCCAAATTGTATATAATACTTGCATATATTAAACCATAATTTGAAATAAATCATGAAAAATACTGCAGGTCTCAGAGACCGGATGATACTGTTAGTGATCGAAAATTCATGATACGGTTAAGGTGTTAAGTGAACATTGAGTGAAAAGAGAGAAAATTTCAAATCTATTTTTTTCAGGAATGGTGCATCTGGGCGTTATTATACAAAAGCTTTTTTTCAAGAAAAACATCAGAGTTAATGAATATGATGTAAATCTTGCGAAATAATGAAAGTTTAAAAAGTTTCAACTAAAAATACCCTCCGACCCCCCACAATTTTTTTCAATGATTTAACACGCAAGAATAACAATAACAAAACAACACTCATATCATATCTGTAAGTTACATAATTTGAGTGTTATTGCTGTTCGGACATGATCACTACGCGAGCAAGAGACACAAGACAGGTCTTCACGAAGGTCACTGCCTGTCTACAGAGCAGAGGCGGCCATTTTGAGCAATTTATATGATTAATTTGTTTGTTTGATCATTGAAAATTGTCGAAAGTACAGTACTGAGGTTTTTTATTTTATCATTTTTCATAAGGGTCATGTTCTAACAGCAATAACTCAAATTCAAATTATTTAACTTACAGAAATGATATGAGTGTTGTTTTGTAACTTGTGTCCTTGCGTGTTAAATCATTGAGAAAAAATTATACTTCAATGTGCTAGTTCTTGTACTATTGCGGATTTACTGAGAAAATCAGTACATATTTTCACTATGAACTTTTTCAAACAATGTTTTATGCCGTTTTCGAGTTGAATGTTTTTATATTGTTATACTTCAATAAAATGTGGTAATATCATCTTTAAAAAAACATTTTTTCACATCTGTCGGACCTTTATGTCCAAAGAAATCGATATTATTTGGAAGAGTCAACGAAAATAAAAAAAGTAATTTTAAAATGGGAGCTATTCCAAAACTAAGGGGGTAAACTTCCAAGTTTGGGTGTTTTATCGATAATATTAAGTTTTGATGATCTTAAATTATCGCTAAGTCATTACCAAACACACTGTATATGATAGGTTAGCGTATTTCTTATCCGAATAAATAGTGCAACTGCAGCCGTTCTAAAACAAATTCCATAAAAAGGTGTAGCATGATTACAGTTTACGTAGCGAACGTGAGCCTGTCGCGAAATTCGTTGATATTGTCCTACCAATGACGGAAAATTACAAAGGCGTTTCAGTGATCGATTAAAGATTGTCGAATTGATCGAACTTTTCTTCGAAAGGAAAAAAACAATTCGCATAAAAGACCGATTTTCGAACGACTATACAGTGTCTTTGGTCACGACTTAGCGATAATTTAAGGTCATCAAATATACCTAATATTATCGACAAAAACACCCAAACTTGGAAGTTTACCCCCTTAGTTTTGGAGTAGCCCCCATTTTAAATTACTTTTTCATTTTCGTTGACCCTCCCAAATAATATCGATTTGTTTGGACATAAAGGTCCTACAGATGTGAAAAAAATGTTTTTTGAAAGATGACACTACCACCTTTCATTGAAGTATAACAATATAAAAACATTCAACTTGAAAACGGCATAAAAAAATTCTTCGAAAAAGTTCATAGTGAAAATATGTACTAATTTTCTCAGTTTATCCGCAATAGTACAAGAAGTAGCACATTGAAGTATAATTTTTTTTTCAATGATTTAACATGCAAGGACACAAGCTACAAAACAACTCTCACATCATTTCTCTAAGTTACATAATTTGAAAGTTATTGCTGTTCGAACATGACCCTTATGAAAATTGATGAAATAAAAAACTGTACTGTACTGTACTTTCGACAATTTTCAATGATCAAACAAACAAATTAATTAAATAATTGCTCAAAATGGCCGCCTCTGCTCTGTAGACAGGCAGTGGCCTTCATGACGACCTGTCTTGTGTCTTTTGCTGGCGTAGTGATCATGTTCGAACTCTCAAATGATGTATTTATAGATATGATGTGAGTGTTGTTTTATAGCTAATGCCCTTGTATTAAATCATTGAAAAAAAGTTATACCTCAATGTGCTAGTTCTTGTACTATTACGAATTTACTAAGAAAATCAGTACATATTTTTACTATGAACTTTATTGAAGAATTTTTTTATGACGTTTTCAAGTTGAATGTTTTATATTGTTATACTTCAATGAAAGGTGGTAGTGTCATCTTTCAAAAAACATTTTTTTCACATCTGTAGGACCTTTATGTCCAAAGAAATCGATATTATTTGGAAAGGTCAACGGAAATAAAAAATTAAATTTAAAATGGGGGTTACTCCAAAACTAAGGGGGTAAACTTCCAAATTTGGGTGTTTTTGTATATAATATTAGGTATATTTGATGACCTTAAATTATCGCTAAGTCATGACCAAACACACTGTATATGATGTTGTTTAATCGTTGTTCATATGCAAGTTTGATTTTTTACGTTCAAGTGATCGATTAGATATCGTCGAATCGATCAAATCATTTTTTTTAATTTACTAATTCTGGAGAAATAATAAACTTTGCATAAAATCCCGATCATTTTAAGCGAGTACAAAAACAAACCTGCTGACAACTGTTATAATCAGTCTATTGCGCAAGCGCAACTAGTAGAAGTAATATGGCCGCTAAAGGTGGAGATGCCAGTTCTGTCGAGACACGAATAGATAACGCGAATCAAACCTCCATTTCCAAGTTTGTGTTATATCAACGATTAAAGTGTTCAAAACAAGTGTATTTGTCAATCCAGTCTTACATGGTAGCAGTGCTTGTGAAGTTAAAAGCAATCCGAATCTACAAACAAGAAGAATTTTTTAGTATAAAAATGAGTCATCAAGAACAATGTCGACAATGGATGTTCCTGAAAACATATTTGAGATGCTGACAAACTGAAGTTTTGTGCGACTTTTTACAGAAAATATTGAAAATCTGAATAATCCAAACACATCCACGTGTGGCGGATCCGAAATAGCTACAGAGAAGGTGACTATGCTGGCGTTCGTAATACC
Source organism: Propylea japonica (assembly GCA_013421045.1). Taxonomy (NCBI): domain Eukaryota; kingdom Metazoa; phylum Arthropoda; class Insecta; order Coleoptera; family Coccinellidae; genus Propylea; species Propylea japonica. The sequence continues at coordinate 68,630,812 of CM024239.1, forward strand.
ACATTTGGAAAGTAGTGACAAACTAAAGGGCCACTCCAACTTCTGCTGCTGGAAACAAAGAGTCGAGCGTGATATGCTAGCTTTAGGACGCTTTCAGTTGAAGCGAAGCACATGTACAATGGTTAGGTACTACAATATTTGAAAGCATCATTGCAGCACGCTCCCAAAGCAGTAATCGAAAATGAACAGTCAGCAGCAGAAGCCTTCCAAAAACTCAAGAAAATGTTTGAAAAAAATGCCCCAGTATTGAACAACTTTGGCAAGACGGTGTTCTACCCAAGGATGAATCCAGTCAACTTTGTTTCACAATTCGAAAAAGGGATTCAAGAATTCAAGGAACTAGGTGTTCCATTGGACCCAAAAATCGTTGTTGCATATTTCCTACACAAGGTAAAGAATGCTAATGGTTTCTTGGCATTTTTCACTACAAGGACAACTTTACCCGAGGCAATCAGGACATACGAGTTCGTAAAAAATGCATTTTTTAGAGGTAGCAAACAGCCAGTACTTCCGAGAGGTTGAAAACAGTATGTATACAAGTAGTTTGAATGATATTTGTTCTGAATATTTTGATGACACAGCTAGGAATCTCGAGACCGAGATCGACGCATGTTTCTTATGTATTGATTATCCCATTGGAGAATATAATTTGTTCACGAATAATCTTAATTCAGTTTCAGTTGTCTGAATTGAATGTGGAAAGAGTGATGATAATATATATGTGATGTCTGTTTAGAGAGTCGACATGATAGATCATTTGGAGCCCCATACGAAGAAGGAGAAACACTCTTTTAAAAGTCTTCCGTATTCAAAAGAGAAGAAAGGAGACAGTAGTCCCTATTCTTCCGAGCAACTTAAAAAAATAAATAAGATTATACCAGCAGAAAAATGAGATGCTAGCTGTAAAAAATGTGGTTTATTGTTCCATCGGTGAGCTGCATGTAATAACACAGAGAGATTCTGCTTTTACTGTCATAAGAAAGGACATGAAAAGAAGGATTGTAGGAAACTGAAGGAATACAAATCTAGTAAGTCACTGTTTGATCTAAACAATTTTTATTGTAAATATGTACCAAAAGTTTAACTTTGAAGAAAACCTCACTTATATTTTTCTATGATCCTAAGATTAGGTCTGTGACACGTACCTCTTACTCTCTCTCTTTTAGTTCGGTCAGAGTAACGAGTAAGTTGTACCAGTAGTTGTATCTCAATATATTTATTTCTTTATTACACCAGTGTTCATTTTATTTCAAGTATTAATCATTGCAAGTTAACTGCCAACAATATTAATTTACAACAGGTTATGGGCCCAGGTTTCCTATAACGCAATAACATTAAAGTGACTCAGTTGTTTGTGATATAGTGGTGTATTTTGTTTTCTCACAAAGAAGTAATATAAGATGGCCGCCAGTTACCTCATGAGCGTACCGAAACTTTTAGGACGTGAGAATTATGATGAATGGGCGTTCGCAGTCGAGAATGTATTTGTGATTGAAGGCTTGGACAAATGCATCGACGGTAGCGAGAAAGATACTTCGAGGATAGCCAATGCAAAGGCAAAGTTGATTCTAACAATCGACCCATCGTTGTTTCCACATGTGAAGGATTCCAAGACAGCTGAAGAAGTATGGACTCGCCTAAGGAAACTTTATGACGATAGTGGATTCATGCGTAAAATAGGACTCTTACGAACACTAATATCCGCCAAATTGGATAATCACGTGAGCATGGAGTCTTACATCAATCAAATTATAGAAACTTCACAGAAATTAAGAAGAACCGGATTTGTCATTGATGAAATATGGGTGGGATCTTTATTATTAGCTGGTCTTCCTGAAAAATTTGCACCTATGATTATGGCTATTGAAAATTCAGGTTTGGAAGTTACAACAGATTCCATCAAGACGAAACTCCTTGACATGCAGACAGATGGCGACAACAACGGCAGTAATGGAGCATTCGCTGTTAACAGAAAGTTTAGTTACCGTAAGCAACCGAAAGAGAGCGCAGTTAAAAAAACAGTACAAAGAGAGATCACAGAATAGGAATGATATATTCACTCATGAAATTGCAGACCAGAACAATTCAAACAAAAAGGATCTCAGTAATATTATTTGTTTTAGATGTAAAAAGAATGGGCATTACATGTCAAAATGCCCCAATAGAGTAGATGGAGGCTTCAGTGCTGTGTTCACGACAGGTGACTTTAATGTCACAGACTGGTATGTTGACAGCAAGGCTAGTTTTCATTTAACCTCAAATAAACAGTGGATGATAAACTTCAGGAATCCGGATTTAAATGACGTCACTGTAGCAAATAAGGCCAAATTGGGAGTTGAATGTGCTGGAGACGTGATAATACAAACATTCACCGAAAAGAAACAAGACATATTATTACAGGGAGTACAATATGTCCCAGGTTTGACTACAAATCTCTTATCTGTGTCGCAATTAATTAAAAATGGAAATGAGGTATCCTTTAATGAAATTGGTTGCAATATTTAAAATCGCCATAATATTTTAGTGGCAACTGCTAACTTGTGCAATAATGTATACAAGTTAAACTTGCACAAAGAGAAGCCAGTGTGCTATATAGCTGCTAGCAGAACAACCTGGCATCAACGTTTGGGTCACATCAATGATAATTACTTGCAGATGACAGAGAAGCTGGTAAATGGACTTATCTTTAAAGGTCAAACAAGCTTAAAAATTGTGATGTTACGATTATGGAAAGAACGACTGTTGCAGTGCCATATTCTGTCGAAGAAAGTACTGAGGAGGTTCCAGATCCAGTGGGGTAAACTAGCAAACAGTTTTCTCCAAGCTCGGATGAAACCGTTCATGATGACCATGTTGATTTCTCAGATAATGACAGTGATCTTGTTCCAGATATGGAACCAGACAGAACCCATGCATTAGAAGCTCCGAGAAGGTCGCGAAGAGAACCCAAAAAGAAAAACTTTGATGAAGAGCACGATACATCAATTCTACCAATGACAGTAAGGTAAGGTGGGGTAAGTGCAAAAATGGGGTAAATGCAACCAGTCAACCTAAAAAAAAAGTGGGAATATGTTTACCAATACGACTATCGCCATCTGAAAAAACACAACCAGATTGAACACGTGTCATAATCTCTCATTCCTCGCAGAAGCCGGTATCAGATTTTTAAACACCATTTGCCGAACTCACGTGGATGAGTGCACTTACGCGCAAAACGTGTAATATAAATTTGGTTGTTTTTAGCGAAAAATTGAAGGTAAGTTTCCAAATTTATGCACGATGTCAGGGCGAGAGTGTGTCATTTAAGAATTGAATGAGTTGAAATATGGATCTCTAAGTATGTTTTGTATATTCGTATGATTGCACTTGCCCCGTCAAAAACAGACATTGGGGCAAGTGCAATCATATGTTGTCGGGAAAGTGCAATCATTTGGTTGCACTTTCCCGAACGTATATTTTTTTTCAGATGGTTAGAAATTATGAAAGAAAAACACAACGAGGTCGAAGTTATTCAAAACAAGTTCTTGCGGCCGCAATTGAAAGCGTTAAATCCAAAATATTGGGCATAAGAGCTGCGTCGAAGAAATTTTCTATACCATATAGCACACTACATTGCTATCTAACTGGTCGCCGTGGAAAAAAAAGCCAGACGGGAGGCCGCTGTACAGCACTAAGAAAAGAAGATGAAGAAGTATTAGTCGAATATTTGAAAACTTTGGAAAGAAGTGGTTTTGGCCTTTCACGTAAGGAACTTTTGGAGGTCATTCAACAATATGTGAATAGAAATAAAATTAAAACACCCTTTAAGAACGGACGTCCTGGAAAGGACTGGTTTATTCTATTTAGAAAGCGTAATCATCTGGCCATAAAGAAGCCACAGTCAGTTGAATATGTACGGAAAAGGCAAACTGATCCTTTCATAATAAGTGAGTATTTCAATTTGCTGAAGGCAACACTCCAACGATTAAGTTTGCTTGATAAACCACATCTAATATGGAATTTAGATGAAACAAGTATGTGTACTGATCCTAGTAAAACGAAGGTTGTAGGGGAAAAAGGGAAACCGTCGTCAAGAACTACAGGAGGTACCGGCAAAGAAAACTTTACCTGTTTGGTAGCTGCTAGTGCTAGTGGTGTAAAGGCTCCACCGCTGGTGATTTTTAAAGGTTTGAACCTATGGTCCAATTGGGTTCCCCAAAGCAAAGATAATAAATGCCCTAATATGACATTTGCGGCCAGCAAAAATGGTTGGATAACAAGTGAGATCTTCATCAATTTTCTGAAGAATAATATGATTTCTGCATTCACTGAAGAAAGACCTGTACTGGTTATTTACGACGGACATGCTACACATATAACGGAAGAAGTAATTGCATTCGCAAGAACTGAACATATGGAAATTTTAAAATTGCCAGCCCACACAAGCCACCTATTGCAACCCTTGGACATTTCTGTTTTCAAATCAGTAAAGGTATCTTGGGACGAACATTTGTGTGTTTGGCAACGAAAAAATCCAGGATGCCGTATTTCAAAAGCAGAATTCGCACTTCTTTTTGGCAAGATTTGGGCGAATTTGGATATAAATGTCATCAAAAGTGGTTTTAGAAAAGGAGGAATATTTCCTTTTAATAGGGAAGTAATTAGTCCTGAAACTTATGATCACGATATATGGTTAAAATACCAAAGATTTCAGCAACAAAACAATAACGGGTTGCTAGAAGATAGCACTCCGAATTCAGAACCTTCAGCAGAACAAAACAATAATGATACACAGGAGCAAAAGGATTCCTTTAAGAATATTTTATTAGACACAATACGCTCCAATAAAGTAGCTAATCAAGTCGTCAAACCAAGGAAAAAAATTTCATCTGGTGCTGAAGTATTGACATCTACGATGGCAAACGCAATTCTTGGTACTAAGAACATAAAAGAAAAAAAACAAACAAAAATAAGTGGTGCCAAGCAAATTGATATCATTCCTTGCACAAGTGGTGCTGTATTAAGGAGAAAACGGCAAGCAAAACAAACCTAAATTATTCGTCTTCTGAATCATCAGAATATGAAGAACCAACTTACATCGACACTGATGATGACAAGGATTCTGAATCAAATAACTTGAGAGATAGCCAATCAATATCAAGTCGAATAAGGAATGTCAGAAATCACGATGAAGCAACTTTTCAAGAACATGAAAATATTTGTTCTGATGACTCAGAAGAGATGCCACTGAGCGAAATGAAAAAACTGTATGAAGACAAAAAAAATAAGCAGAAATTCGTTTTGGCTTAAAAGATTCAGTAAAGTATGTATGTTTTCATTGGTTGAAGAATGTATTTTAGTTTTTCTTTTGAAGAGTTTCATACAAAGTTCAAAAATGTTGTTTTTTTTTACAGTGGTACTGTTTTTCGATTAAACGTATTGAAAAAATATTTACATGTTTATTTTGTTGGGTCCATTAGAAATGTGATGCTCTTTCCCGACTCTATTTTAACAAGGTTTATATGTGTAATTCAAAGTCCGATTGCACTTTCCCTCTCTCTTCGGGAAAGAGCAATCACCTGCACTAAAGAATTTATATAATTTTTTCCAAAACTTGTAAGAGTTTTTTATATTTTGACTACTCTACCTAATACACAACCTTTTAATGAATATAAAAAAAAATTGAAGTATAATAATATGCTTATTTGACAAAGTTGTACACCACTGAAAAGACGGTACTAGAATTCCTGGTTGCATTTACCCCACCTTACCTTAACAGAAGCACTATCAAGACCAGATGCACATGAGTGGCTGCAGGCAATGAAGGAAGAGATCCAGTCTTTCGATGAGAACGATACATGGGAGCTCGTGAATCCACCAGAAGGCAGCACAGTGGTGAAGTGTAAGTGGGTATTTAAGGTGAAAGTGATTGTGAAAACCAGAACAAATATAGGGCAAGGCTTGTAGCCAGAGGTTACACCCAGAAAAAGGGCATTGACTACAGTGAAACTTTTGCCCCTGTAGTGAGACATTCAACATTCAGGCTTTTATTAGGATTAGCCATTAGATTAAACTTGAAAATTGTTCATTTAGACGTAAAAACTGCCTTTTTGAACGGTTTTCTTAAAGAAAATGTTTTTATGGAACAGCCTGAAGGTTTTGTCTCCAAAGAAAGGCCTAATATGGTTTTCAAACTGAAGAAAGCCATATACGGTTTAAAACAGGCTAGTCGAGCTTGGAATGAGCGGGTCGACAAAGTTTTATTAGAGAAAGGTTACGAGAAATCGAAATTTGAACCATGTTTATATGTAAAACGGGATAGGGATAAATTGTCTATAATAGCCCTTTATGTAGATGATTTTCTTGTTTTCTCTGCCGATCAAAATGAAATTGATTTTGTTTTTAAAAAACTCAATTCTCAGTTTAAAGTAAAAAATCTAGGTGAAGCAAAACGATGCTTAGGAATTAGAATAAACAGAAAAAATGATTATATAGCCATTGATCAAGAGGAGTACATTGATAATTTGTTGAAAAAATTTGGAATGTCAGACTGCAAGACTGTTTGTACTCCACTAGAAAATAGTATACCTTTATGTGACAGGAATGATGAAAAATGTGATCCAAAAATTCCATATCAAGAATTGATTGGAAGCTTAATGTATTCAACTGTAATGACTCGACCAGATATCTCACATTCTGTTAGCCTTTTGAGTCAATATAATACTTGTTATACAAAAATCCACTGGCAATGTGCCAAACGTGTGCTGAGATATCTGAAAGGGACCAAACACTTGTTTATGAAATTTCAGAAAGACAAAGATGCTTTAATAGGATTTGCAGATGCTGACTGGGGTTCGGATAAAGGTGATCGTAAATCCTTCACCGGATATGTCTTCAAGTTCTCGGGAGCATCCATTTCTTGGAAAAGCTGCAAACAGAAGACGGTTGCACTCTCCACAACTGAAGCCGAGTACATGGCCCTGTGTGAAGCAGCAAAAGAGGCCATCTATTTGAACAATGTCCTATGTGAGCTGACAGGAAGACTAGATTGCATAAGAATATGTAACGACAATCAGAGTGCCCAGAAGCTTGCAACAAATCCAGTGTTTCATGATAGAACCAAACACATAGACATTCGATATCACTTTTTGAGGGATGCAGTGAATGAAAATAAAGTTAATTTAATCTATGTACCTACGGACGAGATGGTTGCAGACATATTGACAAAGCCGTTACAAAACGTGAAGAATACTAAGTTTGTGAAACATTTAGGCCTCTGTGCAGGTTGATTTTTTATTGATTTTATGTAAACTTTTGTTAAGTGGGGGTATTGTAAATATGTACCAAAAGTTTAACTTTGAAGAAAACCTCACTTATATTTTTCTATGATCCTAAGTTTAGGTCTGTGACACGTACCTCTTACTCTCTCTCTTTTAGTTCGGTCAGAGTAACGAGTAAGTTGTACCAGTAGTTGTATCTCAATATATTTATTTCTTTATTACACCAGTGTTCATTTTATTTCAAACAGAGTATTAATCATTGCAAGTTAACTGCCAACAATATTAATTACAACATTTTGTACGTTTGTAACATTTCTAGTTGCTTCTAGTGCATCCCACCATGTGGTGAATGTACAAAATATTCTGTTGGATTATGAGGCTTATGATAAGCCTATACCTGTTGTTTTGGCATCGGAGACTGGAAACGTAGTGTCAATGGGTCAGGGGACTTTTCTATTACTTGTACAGTTTGAAAAAAGTTCGCACATTGTACATCTAGCTAATGATTAGTATGTCCCAGTAATAAGGGATAATGCTCACAGCGTCCCTGCATTTAACGTTCAGTTTGGTATTTACCTCTGTATGATGGAGGAGAGGGTAAAATCGGCTTCAGTGATCCCTGGGGATAATAATGCTGATGTATATCCAGGATGGTATTGGATATGGACAATTTCCTTCTGATTTCAATGTGCGAATTTGTTATATTATAAAAAAGGCCAATTAATCCGTCTACTGACGTTGGATATCTCAAATACGATACGGAATACAGTAATATTTGATGACATTTTCCAATCTAAATAATCCCATAAATGGGAAGAATCACTTTCTTAAATTTTCAACGCGAAACGCTATATCGCCTTCATTCAGTGAATTCACCATTAAAAGATGGAGGAAAGGAACGGTTTTGTGCCGTTAATTTGAATCAATCAGAGCGCCGGAATTTATGGTTTCAGAATTGCCAATACATTTAAATACCCTAAACATCCTTTGTCTCGTTTTGGTATTTGTAAATCGACATATCACCATCTCATTCACCCCAGATATATTGCTAAGGAAAATATGTTATTATTCGAGTGCGTCACCTGGACGAGAGCATAGGCGGAGAGGACGTTAGGGTTTTGAAATTGTTATGGTGCATAAAATGAACACGTAACAATATAGGTGTTTGATAATTTGCTGGTTCTAATTTTGTTATATGAATATTTAGCGGACTGTAATTATTTTATGAAAAGAAATAGATTAGGTTTTAATAGTCTAATTGTTAAATGGTAATAATAAATTGCGAAGTGTATCTCGAGACAATTGAAAATTGAATGCATTAAAATGAATGGCACACATGTATCCCTTGATAAGGAGTACGCAGAAACCAGAGGACGAAACGTTGCCAAATCAATCAAAAATTATTAAGATACAGTAAAATCCTAACAATAGGGAACGAAACTCGAACCTCAGTCTGCAAAAGCCCGAGAGCACTAGCGCTGCTCGATCATTCACGTTTAATAAGAGTGCATTCTAACAGCTCTATAATGATTTGGCTGATGTGTTACAGCGACATAAATTTGCTGCCGACAGGATATTTAACTTTAATAAGTCCGGCGTGTCTACTGTTTGAGAAACTCCTACAAATTTTGGCTCCTAAATCACAAAAACAAGTGGGACAAATCGTACCAGCGGAAAGAGGCAAATTGATAACATTTGGTGCTATTATTTCTGCTAGTGGAAATACTATCATCCCTCCGCTTTTTGTATTTCCATGAGTGCACTACAAAAACCATTTTATTGAGGGTGCGCCTGAAGGAAGCCTCGGAGCTGCTAATAGAAACGCTGACATATCTGTTTCCGTATTAAAGCACATTCAGGAATATACACTGAGCTTGAAAGAGCAAATTTGACAAATTTTAAAAAGTTGATTTTATTAAGTTTATTGTGAAATAAAATAAACACACTAAGCAATCATTCATCAGACTATTTTATAAGGGCCTACTTTGTTAATTTTATTAGAAGAAATTATATTTTGTTTTTGAATAGTTGAGTAAAGTTTTAAAATAAAAGGTTTATTTTGATATGTTTTACTTCCGTTTTGCTACCACCTTCTACTACCAATACAATCCCGGGACAATCCCGGTATCAACTGTTGATAATCCCGAAATCCGGGACACTCCGGTCCCACTGGTGCGCACCTGTTCTCCCAATGGAAATGGCTAGAAGATGTTCAAATGTAAGAGGGGAAAAAGTCACATGGTATGATTTCCCCTTAATTTCTTTCATTCGTTCATTATTCCTTTTTATTCATTTTAAGTATTTGGCAGCAATGACTGTTCCCAAATAGAACGGCTGGTAGAAATAAAAAAGTTAAAAAATCAATAGGAATACATGAAGTGATTTGTTATATATTTTTCACTACAATTGGAAGGTAAAGCTACAATGAAACTTCTTCTATAACCTGTTCGATTATATTCCATCGCCGTTCAAAACCGTCGCAATGCGTGGAAGCTTTAAACATGGCAAATCCTTCATCGCTGTGATAAATAATAATCTTGTCACTATTTGCTGTATTCATCGGTTCTTTGTCAACGTTCTTTGTAAATTCATAATTTATATTAATACCATAAAAACCTGTTTTCACCATTGCTGGATACTTCTCCACGCAGACGATTTGAAAATTTATCGATGTATTAAGATCGTAGAGGACTCTCACAGAATGCAGAAAGATTTGCAACGACTGTCTGAATTTTGTCAGCGAAACTTTTAATAGTGAATCTCTAGAAATGTTCTTCCATCTCATTTTCGAAAAAAAGCAATAATGTCACATACCCTTACCAAATGGACAATAAAGCATCAAAATACTCGAGTGAGGTGGTCGACTTGGGGGTTACACTTGACGAGAAGTGGTCATTCAGAACACATATAGAAAAGACAATTAATGCATCTAATAGTAGGTTGGTTGGATTCATCAACAGAAACAGTAAGGATTTTAAAAATCCTTAAGCGCTTATTTCTTTATACTATTCCTTCATTCATAGCAGGCTCTCATTTGCATCTGTAGTCTGATCCCCAAAATACGATATCCATATAAAAAGAATTTAGCGAGTACAGAATAAATTTTTGAAATTTTTGGCCTTCAAGACAGATAGTCAATTGATGATAGAGACTACAACTCTTCACGATGTAAATACAAAATATTGAAACTCAAGGATGACCAAACCATAATGGATCTCTGTACTCTGCATAAAATACTCAATTGTACTATCAACTCCCCTTACTTACTCTCAAGAGTCAATTTCAGAGTACCTGCTAGCAACATCAGAGATAAAAGCCTATTTGACAACCCTTATCGTAGGACGAATACTGGGCAGCACTCTCCTATGATACGTTTGCAGGCCGTTTTTGACTACCTGAACCTTAGTCAACGTGTGGACGTTTTTTCCGACGATTGTCGGACAGTTAAAATATTCACCAAGAACTTATTCCTTTCTTCCTACTGTACGGTGAACCATTGATCAAATGTGTAGTTTGAATTACGACTTAATTATCTTGTAATTTGTGGTTGCTTTATTGGTACCTAGGTACTGTTCGCAACCTAAATCTCTAAATGAATAAATAAAGGCTGTAACTGTCTTTATAATAATTTTTTGTAGAAATAATAATCCTTCCTGAATTCAATAATATCATATCGATAAAAAAATAGTTATATCTGGAATAAACTCAATGCTCCATGAAATTACCTCGGAAACTTCAGTATACAGAAGCTTAAATTTTTCACCAGATGCTCCTATTCAGTTGAATGCAATTCTTTTGCAATATTCTCACATACGTCGTTAAGAATACTCATATCGATAACAAAAGAAATGGAACCACATCAGACAACAAGTAAAATTGTGTCTGAAACTTTTTACCATTCGACAGGGATTACAATATGGTAATTTACCAATCAAGTCCGAAAAGTAGGGTTTTTTTGGATGAGTAGACAAAACTGGAAGTCTGTCACAGATACGAGACATCACCAAAAGCACTGAGCAGCAACAAAGCACCAGGACTGGACGAAATCGACAACAGGCTAATAAAAACTTGTCACATAATACAACAGTTCAACGTACGTATATCATAAACGCTATCATTAAACTAAAGCACTGGCCTGAAAAACCGCATAAGTAGTTCAGATATCCGAAGGCGGTAAAAACAAAAACAATCCCGAAAATTATCGCCCTATAAGCCTGTTATCGAACATTAGCAAAATTGCGGAAAGAGTAATACTACGCAGACTGAATGACGAAACAGAAAAACTCAAAATAAAAAATGACAATCAGTTCGGTTTCAAAGAACACCGTACATCAATTATGCAGAGTAATCATCGACATCATTAACACAGATGTTTCAATTTGTGACGGATTTTTTATGCTTCATTCAATGAAAGGTGCCGAATACTTTTGGAAAAACTTCGAAACAATTCCTACAAATGATATGTTCAACTTCAGCGAAAGTAATTGGGATCGCTTTTGATCAATACATTTTCCCTTCCATCAAAGACACGGAACAAAATCTAAAGGGTATAGAAATATCTAATTTTCATATTGATTTGAGATGAAGAGATTTAGCAATAGAACTGAAAAATTCAAAATTTAAAGAAACACTAGTGAATTTTTCTATTCAACAGTGGGCAGAAGATCATATGTCGGTGTATATTAACAATAAATGATATACATAAATTCAGAGCTGTGCTTCAAGTATGTGGTAGAAAATGGCAAAGTGATAAAAACATTGGAAGAGTCATTGACCTGTCCCTCCCATGAAGCAACCGATATCAAAATGATGATATTTCACGTTTGCAAGCTGGATTTCGATGCAAACCTTACTATCCGATGCTCAGATACTGAAGTTTTGATGATAATCCTGAGTAACATGAACCATATTTCTTTACAAACTCCAAATAAACATGGAAGTTGGCACCGGCAATCATCATCATTTTATTAATGTTACAAAACTTTATGGAACTATTGGAAGCGATATGAGTGAAGCGCTGTCAGCTTTTCATGCTCTCACAGCATGATTTCAAACCTTTCTTTTTAGAAAAGGTAAAAAAGAGCCACTTTCGATAATGAAAGCAAATAATCGCTTCATTGAAGCTTTTGACAGAATGTCTAGTCTAGTCATAGAAGAATTTGTTTTTGATGTTTATGGCTTTCCAAAATTAAGAAATATTAATCAAACAAGAGAGGCTACACTCCATAAGAATTATAAAATTCCTGAGAACGGAGATTTCCAATTAACAAAGAAGAATATTGATGGGTCAGCTTTACCACCAAGCCAAAAATAATTATATCAGCAGTTTTTAAGAGCATGTTTCAATTGGGTGCCACCTATGCCCCTGCGAAGTATTTCCGTTTCCCCATGAAACACCCTGTATAAACAAGAAGAACTTTTCTATGCTCCTCATCTACCCATTTCCACTTCTTCTATTTCTTTTATTTAAAAGAAAAAATACCAACAGGTGACATAGAAGATCTCATGCACGATCAACCAGTAGAAATTCCACTCAGAAAATTTCGAACTTGTACTTCTCTTCAGAAACTAAAAACTTATCAAAATTCCTAAAGTACTAATGAAAATTTTTTTTTGCTGTTATCGTTGTTATATTTAGAAATGTAATTCTAATCCACCTGGGCTGAAGGACTTCGGTCGATGGCCGGTTCATGATTATCAATGAAGAACAGTCATTATTATTATTATTGTTGATCAAAGTTTGGCTGGATTCGTTGATTCAGACTGGAAAGCGACAGGGTGGACAGAAGAACTTTCACTGGTTTCTTATTCAGGTTATCAAAGAGACCTATTTCTTGGGAAAGCGGAAAACCGCCTACAGTTACTTTGTCCGGTACAGAGGCCGGGTATATGGAACTATCTGAGGCAGCCAAAGAAATAGTACAGCTGAAATCAATTCTACAACATCTGACTGAAGATGACAATTATGTGGTGTGATTTAATGATAACATGGGAGCACTAAAGCTTTCTAGTAACTCTAGTAGTTGCTTCAAATAAGATAATGTTAAAGTATTGGCCTACAGTAGAAATGCCTACTGATTTGCAAGCAAAGAGTTTATGTAAGATCAAACACCTTGATTTATGTAGAGAGTTAGACATTCTCAAATGTTTTTCATTTTAAATTGTCATTAAGTGGAGATGTTGAAGTTTCGTATAATGAGCATTTAAAATTCGCGCGTTCCCTCCAACTTATAGCGCCACCTTAAGACTTGATGTACATTTCCTGTCTGTCTGATGTTGAATAAAATCAGTTGTTGATGAGCGTTACGTTAGAACAGTGTTCCATTTCATTGCTTTCACCTTTCAATTCAAAATCAAACACTGCTGCTTTCTTCTTTCAATTAATATGTTCAAATTGGCTTTTATAATTGTATGATAGATATGTACAGCAATGATTAGAAAAAAAACATGTATAGATTGTATGGGGAGTAAACAAGAGGATATTGTTGATTCAATATTTATATGCGAGTCCATATATGCTAAAATGAGGTACTTTGACCCATATTCTACATGACCAGATTTAGATTAATTTTTATTTTGATAAAATGCCTTCAGAAGCCGTCAAACCTAAAAATTTAGTTTGTTGATTAACCAGACTTTTTTAACAGAAGAGGCTTCTTGTAGTTGTAGTTAGCAGAATGGAATAATCATTATCAAACCAGCACTACTACCACAGTATAGACACCAACCAGTAGTTGCACTCCTTGGATTTTCTTAATCCAAATTCGCCTCGCGCATCATTTCCGTGCCTATAACCTCAAATTTTATTGAATTCATAGATTTATGGATTTTAAATGGTGAAGAAGAAGAAGAAGAAGAAGAAGAAATTGTAGAATATCTTTGGTTTACCTCGCAGGTAAACATTTAAACAACATTATTCTTCAATCTTTCTCTTCAAGTCCAGTGGTGAGTTTGGCTCTAAGCTAATTATTTTGTTAAGTCTTGATTTCTGCCTTACGTTAATCTTTCATTCGTTCAAAATGGTGAATTATTGTAGTGTGTACAAATGTACCAACAATAGTACTAAAAATCCTAAGCTGAGTTTCTTTCTCGTACCCGGAGACACTTTCAGGTGAGCAGTATAAATGTGTATTCACGTGTTAATAGCATAATATACTAGATTAATTTCCCATATTTTCGTGATACATTTGAGTTGGCACGTGTTAGATAACTTTTCAAAATATTTTCAGGCAAATGATTTGGCTTCCAAAAATGGGAAGGCCTGAATGGATACTGAAAGCTCCTGAGAAACTACACCTAAAACGAATATGTAGTGAACATTTCACTAGAGAAATGATGACAGGAACTAGGTTAAAAAAAGATGCATTTCCAAATGTATTTGTAGAAGGCGTTGGCGAAAAAGGTATTTATAGCAGAAATTTCATATTTTATAATGTAATAATTTGTATTTATAATTTTTTATTAGCGGTGAATGTAGGCGCTTCAACCTCTTCTTCATCTGCAATAGATATTGAAACCGAAAATGTTGAAGAATGTTTAGAAGAAACTATCGATTCCAACATATGCACTACTCCAGGTAAGAAGCTCAAAATCACTTATCTATTTGATCAGCTTTTTTCATGTTATTATCAATTACAGAAAGAAAGCCAGAAAGCACACAAACGTCCCCATTCCTTTCTTCAAACACTCCTAAGAAAAGAAAGTTACAATCGATGGTGAAGAATTTGAAGAAGAGGTTATCTGAAACTCCAAAGATAGAGACTACAGAGATGGGTGATGAGGAATTTGAACAATTCTGTATTAAAAACTTTGATCCTACAATGGCAGATTTTATCATCACCCAATTGAAGCTTCAGAGAAGAAAACCAAAAGGCTACAGGTATACATCAGCTTTCAAACAATTTGCTTTGACAATTTATTTTTTGGGACCAAAAGTTTATAAATTTTTGCAAAAAACTTTTCATTTGCCACACAAAGTTACTCTGTGTAGAATAACTACAAATTGGGATTTTTCAGTTGGCCTTAATGAATGCATTTTTAAGGCCATCGCATTGAAAGTGAATAATATGGATGAAGCAGCAAGAGATTGCATTTTGTGTGTGGACGAGATGTCAATAAAAACACATCTCTTCTATAACATAACGTCAGACCAAATTATAGGGTTTCACGAAGTTAACGGTCGCAGAACTTTTGAACCTGCCAACTGTGCCTTGGTCGTTATGGCACGGGGAATTCAACATAATTGGAAACAGCCAGTGGCATATTTCTTTGTGCATAACACTTGTGATGTGGCTTATTTAAATGAAATAATATTTGATAGTGTCAGGAAATTGTGTCACATAGGGTTGAATATCCGGGCATTAATTAGTGACCAGGGGTCAAATTTTTTCAAATTTTCGAAGGAGATCGGGGTAACAGTTGATAAGCCCTATTTTTTTATTGATGGGAGAAAAATTTATCATCTTTACGACACCCCACATTTGCTGAAGAGCACAAGGAATAATTTATTTGCTTATAATTTAAAATTAGGGGAAAATATAATTAAAAAAAATTTCATAGATCAGTTATACAATTATGATATAGGCAGAATCAATCGATTAATCCCACGTGTAACAGAAATTCACATCAATCCGAATTCGTTTCAAAGAATGAATGTTGCTTTGGCTGCAAAAATATTGAGTAATACTGTTGCATGTGGGATAGAGACGCTTGTTTCTTTTAATTATCTGCCTCCCGAAGCAATTCATACATCTGCATTTATAGCAGATGTTGACAAATTATTTGATATTCTGAATGCATCAAATTTTGATGCCCCTAAAATTTTAAATAGACCCTTTACAGGAAGCAAAGAGCAGAAAGAGCATCTTGCAAAAATGTTTGATATGTTTGGTAGTATTAAAATTTTAGGGGCTACCAAAGATGTCACTAATAGTGTGAAATTCTTGAAAGGTTGGAGGCAAACTATCAGAGGAGTTTCGTTGTTATGGGAAGACTTGAGCCCCAAAGTAGAATTTTTATGCACAAGGTACTTGAACCAAGATTGCCTTGAGAATTTCTTCGGAAGTATTAGGAGTTCGGGTGGAAATGCCCCAAATCCGACTCCTATACAATTCAAAAGATTTTTCAAAAAAATTTTTTGCCTCCAATTTTTCGAGCATGTGGAGGGAGGTAATTGTATAACTGATTTATCAGAGGCTTTAATTAATATTGGTGATTTGGAAAAAGAAGACCCAACTCCTGCAGTTCTGCCGCACACAAACATTTTTTCGGAAGTGGTTAAAGTGACTTCCAGGGAATACACAGACATAGACATGCCAGAAAAAAATGTGCTGTCCTATGTCTGTGGATATCTCATAAAAAAATGTTTGGAGAAACACAAGTGTGACACTTGTGAACAGTTTTCCGTTTCTCAAAATGAGCTGACGAATGAGACAGTTTACTGCCATTTGAGGAATTATAAGGAAAACGATTTATTTGGAAATTTGAAAATGCCTCCAAATTCATTTTATGAATATGTCAATAATCTGGATGGCATTTTCATTTCAATGTTTCCTAAATTGGCAGTTGAGGGTAATACTGCAGCGAGACTAAAAAATGAGATGGAAAAAGAAATTTTTCATCACCCATGTGCACAATTTCCGAAGAGCTATTTGTTGAGTTTATTTACTCGAATGAGAATTTATTATGTTCTTAAATTTTGCAATAGGGATTTCATTTTACAAAAAACAAATAAAAAGTCAAAAAAAATTATTAATCTTAAGCATTTGTGAAATATTGTTGATTTTATTTTTGTATAGTTTCATTGTTGTTTATTATTTATTTTATTATTATTTCATTATTGTTTCATTGTGTAAATATTATATATATCCTCTTTTCTTTGCTGTATATATTGTATTGATATTAGACTTAGATTGGGAATAGTACCAATATTATAATAAAACTATTTTTTCTTTACTCAAGCTTTCGAGATTTTATTTTCTCTTCGCCACAAAAACTGTAATCAAGTAATGGAAACATAAACTCTTTTTTCTTTATACATTTATATATTCATATTGCTGCTGCTATCCCCATATCTTATACCTATTGTATATATGTTTATATTGTAACTCTTTTATTCATTATATGATATTATCTATTTTGCATTATTATTTCATTAGTATTGAATGCCTACCTCATAGTACAGGGTCTTTATAAATGATTGTAACATCGTAGGGTGCTTTGGAAATTTTTTATCTTGTCGTTTCTCATGCAAGGTCTACATATTTATAATTCCAGTCACATTATTCAATTTCTTTCAGAATGACCAGCCTAAACTCACAGTATCGTTTGTTTAAATTGAAGTTTACACCAGAATATAAATATTTATAATAGTCCAACGCCAACTGCGTTGTTATAATCATTTATAGAGACCCTGTATAAATAGACATGAATGCTTACCTCATAATATAAATAGACAAAAAAAATTATTAGGGCAGACAAAGTTAATGCCCGTACTCATAGTCGATGCTCCGTCAGATCTCAATCTCATACTCAAGCCGTTCTCGGCGGAGACGAGCTGCATGCTTAGCGACGATCGTATTTCATAACAAACCTTCGGCAAAACTCGGCGGAGAATTCGAACATCGTCGGAATCTGGTTATTTTCACTTTTTCTGTGGTATCACTGCTGAGTTGCCATGGAGATTCGCCATTTACATGAAATTTGAATATTGACAATTTGTATGACAGTTCGACATCCGAGCACGTTTCAAGATTGGTCGGTAGCTGAGCATCGACGAAGTATTGCTTGAGAACTGCTTGAGTACGAGAACTGACGGAGCATCGACTATGAGTACGGGCATTAGTGTTCTCATTAGTTCTCACTTTAATTATAATTGAAAACTAACATTGATCGTGTTTCACGAAAATTAGGGAGAACACCTGCTATACTTCCCTTCATTTCT